>JAVYIG010000728.1:0-467567 GCA_035222895.1 Strongylocentrotus droebachiensis | reverse complement strand
GAGGTTAATGGAAGCGTCTATTAATGATAATGACCTCTAAATCATTCTACCCAAATATTCCTTATAATGTGCCTTGGTTGCAATTAGCGTCTGTTTTGAAACTGATCATAATAGTAATTACGATATATTAAAATGGGGTATTCCATCCCTGTTGTACCCTAGTATGCAGTATAAATAACATTGATTTATAACATAATTGTGTACATTTACAAAGAGAAGAAGGAAGAGAGGGAGAGCGAGAGAGAGAGAGAGAGAGAGGGGGGGAGGGAGGGAGAGAGATATATATATAGAGAGAGAGAGTATAGATACACATGAAAGGAGGTGGAGAGATATATATATGAGAGAGAAGGAGGGAGGGAGAGAGAGCCTGAGAGAGAGAGGGAGGGAGGGAGAGATATATATATATATATATATAGAGAGAGAGAGAGAGAGAGAGAGAGTATAGATACACATGAAAGGATGTGGAGAGATATATATATGAGAGAGAGGGAGGGAGAGAGAGAGAGGGGGGGGCGGGTGGGGTGGGGGCGGGAGAGAGGGAGGGAGAGGAAGAGAGGGAGAGAGAGAGAGCGAGGGAAAGAGAGAAAGATAGAATGAGAGAGAGAATGAGAGAGAAAGAGAAAGAGAAAGAAAAAGAAAGAAAAAGAAAAACTGGAAATAAAAGAGAGAGAGAGAGAGGGAGTGGGGGAGAGAGAGAGAGAGAGTGTGTGAGAGAGAGGGAGAGAGACAGAGAGAGGGAGGCTAGGTACACATGGGTAGAGATAGACCCCGGCCCCCACTCAGTGTTATTTAGGGTACGCATATGCTCGTACCCTCTTTTTGAAAGCACCCCCTTTCTGAGGACTGCCAACATTTCCGAACTCCCCTTTCGCGGGTATTTCGCGGGCTTTTCCTGCCTTGGAGACCCCCCTAAATCAGGAAAAATGCTCAATGCTCAGGAGTCCAAAGAAATGAGAGAAAAAAAGAAAAACACCCCCTTTTTAAAGAAATCTCCGGGTGAAAAGTCAAATACACCCCTTTGTTTTTACAATTCTCGGGCCGGACTTTGTCGCACGAAAAGTACCCCTTTACCGGACATTTTGGCAATACGCATGCGGTCATTCCGACCTCTGAGTGGGGGGGGGGGGGGGGGGGCGGGAGATAGACCCTAGTAGATGAAATGTCTTGGCTATGGACATAAGCATATTATCAATTAAAACGAAAAAATAGAAGGTAAGATAGGTTGCATATAGGTATAGCTGGAATTAGATAGATTATTCGTTTCACTTTAGATAACAAATATAATCAAGGTTATCACGATTATGCCTATTTGCAAGCAATATAACTTGCAGTAAATTATGATAAAACGCGATTACGTTGTACCAGTAGCGATAATAACATATATAACTTCACGTATGATGTATTTGACTTGGCGAGGGAGGGAGGGAGAAGGAAATAATACACACGTTAGGCTCCATTTAATTCCAAAAGTGGGCGTGTCCATTCATTAACCCCCCCCCCCCCCCCTCTTCTCCGTCCTTTAATATGCATGTCAAATTCAACAGTAACGGCAGTCATTATCATAAGTCTTTGTTCTCTACAAATATTAGTACTGAAATCTTATAGATTTCTGTTGCAGCTAGAAGACTACTGATACATAATTATATTTCCTTAATATTTGTTTTTATTCAGGAAAAGTGCGTGCTTGGTCATGTGCAAACAGAGCTAGAGTGCAAGTTCTGTATTAATACGATGTCAACGGTGAGGGTGATAGGGAAGCCCCCCCTAATTTGTTTATATATTTGTTTTAATCAATACGGTCAGGTTGATAAATATCTATCATTGCTCACTTTCTTTTGATTAATTCATTTTTATTCTCTGTTCCGTTGCAGAAAAACATTGGGAGAATAACATCAAACATGTGATGAGGAACTGAGGTTATGGCATGTAAGAGAACTATAGCTGCAACTCTGGTTTCATTGAAAAGGAAAATAATAAAGTATATCTTTCCTCTTTCTCTCCTAGTTTCAGACACAAATTCATTTCCTAATTGTTTAATCGTTATTCTACCCGGTCCGCATATTTCCGCTCCAGCCGATTTCCCGTTTCTCTTCAGTACAGGGGCGTGACATGGCCCCTAATATTAGAGGGGGGGGGGGCACGGGTCTTATTACATGGATGATATGTGAGTTTACTACGCCCCCGATTAGGGGAGGAGACAAGGTCCTGTCGTTTTTTCTCACTTTTTACCCCCCCCCCTCTTTCTCTCTCTCTCTTCTCTCTCTCTCTCTCTCTCTTTTGTTTTCTTTTTATCCCCGTTCGATTGCGGCCAGGACACACTAGAATCTGAACATAATATAACAACTGTTAATAATAACAAAACAGATGTTATTTTCATGGTGATTATTAGGGTAAGTCTTTGTAATTGTATAAACTGCACGTATTTCACACTTTACATAAAGGTTAAACGATGAACCCTATAAGACACTTGAGTATTCGAAAGACTTTGCAACATTAAAAAGTGTGATATTGCATAGGCGACCTTGCATCTTTAATCAACGGCGTCTAAGGGTGCAATAAAGTTAGGAAAGTACTTTGATTTGCATTGCATCCCTAAAGGTCATTTGGACACTAAATTAAGCGTTTAACCCCTCTTTTAATTATCACTATTGGGGGAGAGCGGGGGGGGGGGGGGGGGTATCGTAAGACCTTTCCAGGTCAACAATCCTTTCCATTCTCGTATCAATGTGTTGAACAAAAATCAATATTATTACATCTTTCATATAATCTACCTAATTGCAATTAACGCTTATCATAAATCCATTATAGTTATGTATAAATGAATTTTATATTACAACATAATTTGCTTTTTTGTTCATTTCAAGTGGTAGATAAATTGAATTGGAAGGAAACAATAGAAGATTCTGGATTTCTTAACCTTCGACTTTGTTCTGTTTACCGTTAGATATCAATATGCTTTGAACACCTGTTAAAAATTCCATGATACACCAGCATGATATTACATTTCAGATGCAAGTTAAACTCTACACTCGACTTCAAAGATGCAGATAAAGGAATATTTACATATCCATGCTATCTAGAAATTACTGTCAAGTTCCCATAATTTATTATAAAGGCATGATTGTGTCAAAGATAAAATCTGAACATTTAATTCGATTATAAAGACTTGTCTATCATTAAACGACAGTAGTACGATTGTTGTTGGAGCTATAAACAGAAAGCTGCGAAATATGTGGTATCTTGCGATTTTGTTGTGTGCGGCACTTGTTTCAGGTATGCTGATTTTTTGTGTATTTGGGATTCCTGATTGAAGGTGAATTCGTTTAATTATGGCTACCTTACTCAGCTAAAGCCTCACTCTCATTCCGTCTGTTTTCTCGTAGCTCTCTATCTCTCTCCCTCTCTCTCTCTTTCCATCCATCTTTCTATCTATCTATATCTATTCTACCTCTATTTAAAAACGCCAACTCTATCCATTCCTCTTTTGGACTCCCCTTGGGTTTTAATTTATCTCTCGATTCTGTCCCCTCTCACTTACCTCTTACATAACTTCCTTTCACTTTCACTCTCTGAATAATTGAGTTGGTCTAGCGCCTAGCGGCACGTTCACTTGATCAGCTCTCTGTCTTCGCATATAAAGTGGCTCACGCGACCACGATTCGAAACTGAGTCACTTCTTTCTGATGGTGACATTAAAGATCGGTTCCCAGGCGTAAATAATCATATTTAATTGATACACGTCTCTCTCTCTTAAAAAAACGAAAACATATATCTGACGACAATATCAGTGGACTGCAAATTCCAGCCGAAAATAAAACTTTGTTGGGCCCAAAATTGGCTTTCCATTACTTAAAAAAAAGAAGCGGGGTCAAATTGCGAATGTTGTTCTTAAGGAAAATATTTAAAGCCAAATTTGATAATCATACAACGAATTACACATCCTTAATTTTTACCATTCGTCGTTCATTTTAAAAAGTTGTTCACAAATCTAGTGATACAGAAGGGTTTATTATACCCTTTCTGTGTATTAGGTCGAGAGGTGTGCTATGATCAGCTCGGATGCTTCGTGAGTGACGAGGCGCCCTTCTATCACGCTGATGATCGCCCTGTAGACTACCTTCCCGATACGCGAGATGAGCTTGGGACGTCATTCAAGCTTCGAACCAGGGACCTGCAGGGAGGCTATCAAGAACTTAGCACCTATGACAGTGATACTATTGCAACGTGAGTACAATTACTTTTACAATAATGAACTATCCATTCGCACCTTTTGAAGGCTATATATCATTTTCGTGTCCCAACATTGTACATTGTGTAGAAGAGAATGTTTCCTATGAGTGTGTTGAGGTAATATAATAATCAGTAGATCACCAATGTGGAAGAATACTTATTTTCCCAAATCTCAAGTTATTGTAGTAAACCAGAATTTCTGTAATGTAATGGAATTGTAATCTATTATATTAACCTTGTTTTTTTTTTGGTGGATACATACAAGCTTACAAGAAATTCAAATGTTAATATAAACAGGGGGGATGATGAAGTCGTGTTCCCCCTCTCTCTTTAGATCTGTCTTCAAGCCATGGAAGAAAACGAAGGTCATCATCCACGGGTTCGTGAAAGGATCCGATGTTGATTGGATGGGGAACATGACGAACGAACTCCTGATCGAGGATGACTATAACGTGATCACCATCGACTGGAGACCGGGTGTGATCAGGAATGAGTATGATGAGGCTGTCGGTAACGTGAGGGTGGTCGGTGCCGAGGTTGCCCTCCTTCTCAATATGGTACAGGTAAAACGAGAAGCATTCTCTCACACCCACTTTCCTCATCTCTCTCTCTTCCTATATATATTTAACTAAATCTCTCTCTCTCTCTCTGCGCACCCACTCGCACTCACGCCAACAAGCTCCCCCTCTCCCTCTCTTTTTCTGTTTTACTCACTTTCTCTCCCCACTCTGTCTCTCTGTCTCTGTCTCTTTCAAATAGTTATGATCACATTTGTTTCCGCTGTGTTCCTCAACGGCCTGCTCTATAGCTTGGTTTATTTTGATTTGAGGGGCGTTTTGTACTCTATAATGTCTACGTTATTTTACTGTTATGGTGATAAAATATATCAAAACCATTTTTGAAGTGCAAAAAAGGGCAGTTGTTTAAAATTAACCTGTGTAGCGGCCTACCCCCATTGTTCCAAACTTGGTCTTGAATCACGTTTTTGTTGTTGTAATGATTGCATGATTTGATAGAGTATCCAGGAGGTAGGACCGAGTACATTCCACATCATAGCACACAGTCTAGGTGCCCATGTTGCCGGGATAGCTGGTGCTATCATTCCCAACATCAGTCGAATCACAGGTAGATAGATATCTCGTTTCATGATTTAATCAAAGAAGAATAATTATTGTCCTCTAGCATAATACATTATATACAACAGAAACATACTGGTAACAAAAATAGAGACAAGGGGACATGATGAAATTTGAAAAAAATAATAACCTGGAGTTACCGTCATATTTGTGTTAAGCTTGAAATATGATTGATTGTTTATGCATGTTGTGTAAAAGTTTCCTTTATTGTTTTCAATATTGTAGGCCTATAGCATTTTGAAAAGTTTGTTTAAGGCGGTTTATAAATACCAAGTACTGGTATTATGAAATAAAAAATCGGCAAAGAATAAAAATATAGAGACCAATAATTATTCTTGTAGTTTAAAATTTCCAAATAGTACAAGTCATGTAGTGTTTTACAGAAGCGTTTTACAGATATATATTATTACCCCGGTCATCGGATTCAGGCTTACCCGCACACAATGTATGCACATTTTCCACTCCCTGGGGAGCATTCCAGCCAGTCGTCATTTTACAAGCGCACACTTGCTCGTCCAACCATATGAACTTTCGCATCCTATCGGGTACCCTTTGAACACCTGGGTGGAGAGTACCAAGTGCAGGTAAATATCTTGCCAAAGGATATTAGTGGCGTGTCGGGATTCGAACAATCGACCTTCGCATCTCCAGTCAAGCGCCTTAAACCACTCGACCACGACACTCCCTTCTTCTGAAATAAAACATATATCTGCTCTTTTTGTTTCCGATTCCAGGTCTGGACCCTGCTGGTCCATATTTCGATGAGAGTGACCCTCGGGTCCGCCTTGATGCTTCCGATGCGCTCTTCGTTGACATCATCCACACCGACACCGACCCTCTCTATAAACTAGGTAAGCAAAATTTGTCCTCAATTGAATATAAAGAGAAATTTGTTTTCACTGGAATGTACAAAATTTGACGAATCTGATATTCAGTTTTAAAAAAACACAGTGGATATGATAAAACGACCGCAAAGTCTTTCGAAAAATCACCTAAGGCAATTCTTACAGCCTTGTCCCTCACGAAAATAAAAATTTGCGAACATCAATATGACGCAGTTTTACGCAACTCCCATAACGTGATATCTCTTGGATATACAGTAGGGTATTAAATTGCCCTTGAGTCGATTTTTCGAAAGTCTTTGTCACCTTGATTAATTTACATGATTTATTCTAAAAGAAAGAACAGCTGAACGTTTTATTTAAAATACTAAAGAATTAGTTACATTATGTCCTATTCATCCCCTCTTTCACCATGATTATTTATATATACATATATATATCTGTATCTCCTCTGTCTGTATGTCTGTCTATCTGTGTGTCTCTCTTTGAGTGTCACCACTCTCACCTTTGTCTTTCCATCTCTGTCTGTCTGTCTCTTTCTCAATTTCTCTTCTCCTCTCTCTCTTTGTTTGTCTCTCTGTCGTTCTCTGTCTGTCTGTCTCTCTCTCTCTTTCTCACTTTCTCTTCTCCTCTGTCTCTCTGTCTGTCGCTCTGTGTCTGTCTGGCTCTCTCTTTCTATAATGTCTCACCAATCCCTCTATTTCAACTTTGTTGGTGTTACAATGTCTACATTTCTCCCTCCTAGGTATGGGGATGTATTCCTCGACCGGTCATGTCGATTTCTTCCCGAATAGCGGACGAGAGCAGCCTGGTTGTGATGTGAGAATCATTGGCTCTATCATCGCTAAAGGAAGTATCTGGGGTGGTAAGATGGATCCTCTCTCTCTCTCTCTCTTTCTCTTTCTCTCTTTCTTTCTCAGGCACTGGCGTGTCCGGGGTCCCCCCCCCCCTCCAGATAGCAATTAGAGGGGAATCTGGGAAATAGGCACAGCTAGCTGACGACAGGCGCAGCTATTTACCCTCTCCACTTTTTCCCACCACTCCCCAATCATTAATGCCTTCCCCGAACCTCCAACGTAGATTTTAGCAAGGACCCACTTCAAACCCTCCATCAATAGGACTCAATTTTCAGTAATTTTCCGCCTAAGTTGAGATGGCGCCTCCCCGTAAACCTCCTGGCCAGTAGGGAGAAATAATGAATAAACTTTTTTTTTCCCAATTATTTGTAATTCATTTTTATATATTACTTTTTCATACATACCTATATTTTGTTCATGTTCCTTCGAAAACAAAAAAAATACAGATATATTCTTACGATGCCATTTTCAGATATCGTACGCCAACATTTAAATTGGATAGAATTGCAAATGGTAAAAGAGTTGGAATGTCAATGGTAGATTCCCCATAATATATGAGCTATATAGAAGCTCTGAAGTTATGGCATTTGTAATTCTGTTCCCTTTTTTGGGGTATAATTGTTGTTATTTCTCATTTTCAGGAGTGATTGATTACATTGCTTGTAATCACATCCGAGCCGTCTACCTCTTTATGGATTCCATCAACTCCGGGGAGTGCCCCTACCTGGCATTCCGCTGCACTCGTGAATGGGAGCATTATAACGAAGGGCTCTGCTTTGAAGACACACCCACTGCCCAGATGGGATGGCTGGCTGACCAGTACGCTCCGGATGAAGGGGTCAAGGAGCTGGTATATCAGCATAATACGCTGGACAGTGCCCCTTATTGCGGTATGCATGGGATTAAAACGAGGAAGATGTAATGATAATGATGATGACCAATAATGATGACGTCGATGATGATGATGATAACCATGATGATGAGTTTTTTGATGTTGCTAATGACGGCAATAAAGAGTGTGGTGATGATAATGAGGAGGAGGACATTAATATTGACGATGACGGCGATAATGATTGTGGTAATGATGAAGATGAAGATGATAATGACGATGATGATGTTAATGATATTACTGGTGTGACAGAGCAGTTGGTGATGATTATGATGGTGAAGTAAAATGACGATGAAGATGTGTCGTGGACGGGTGGATATGTCACCGGACTGTGGATCACAAGGTCCGCGGTTCAAGTCCCACCGCGGCACTAAAGTCCTTTGGCAAGACATTGATCTACATTTGTCACTCTCCACCCAGGTGTTAAATGGGTACCCGGTAGGATGCGAAAGCTAATGTGCTTAGATTAGCAATTATGCGCTTGTAAAAATGACGCCTGGCTGGAATGCTCCCCAGGGAGTGGAGAATGTGCATACATTGTGTGCGGGTAAGCCTGAATCCGATGACCGGGTTAATAATGTATATCTGTAAAGCGCTTTGAGAGAGCCTTCGGTCCTGAAAAGCGCTATATAAGAACTAGCTATTTTTATTATTATTATGATGATGATGATAATGATGACTGCTGTTTCTGCTGCTGCTGCTGCTGATGGAGACGACGGCGATGAAGATTATGCTGTTGCTCATGATGATGACAATGAGGATGATGGTGATGATGATCGATGCATTTGTGATAATGATGATGACGAAAATATTAAGGCAATGATTGTGATAATGATGATAATAAAGACAATTTTATCCTTGATCAGGTTAATCGAGATATCAAGAATTCGATGAAAACATTCAAAATGCATTTGTTGATTAAAAAATATAGTGATCATACATTAGTTTACCCATCATCGTCCTAACAGTGAAAATATGAGGAAAGCTCACAACTTATTTGGCATTTTGTAAACTCTTGCAAACACCAAACATGTTTTGTTGAAATTCTGAGTTTCAAAATCAGCCTTCTTAAAGAAATATCGTGTTTTCCTGCTCCCCTATCTGGTATCTGACAGGGTTCCAGTATCGTTTTGAAGTTGAGATTGATGATGGGAGGAAGGCAGAGATGTTCAAGGGAAAGATGACAATCTCTCTGGTCGGTGACAATGGACAATCTGAAGAAATGCCACTCTCACCGTGAGTATACAATTTGAAAGAATACAGCCTAAAATGTACTTGAGAATGCGAACAAAGCAGACTGGGACTAAAATTCGGTTTGGGAATTTCGATGGGACCGGGACTGAGATACGGGGGGGGGGGGGGGGTGTTAAGAGAATTTTGTTTTGTCCCAAAAATTTCGCAACGACTCGGCCAGCCGCTGAATAAGCGGGGGGGGGGGGGGGGGGGGGGGGTGGTAAGAGGACATATTTTTTTTTTTTTTTGGGTCCCAAAAATTTCGCAACGACTCAGCCAGCCGCTGAATAAGCGGGGGGGGGGGGGGGGGGGGGGGGGGGGTTCAGAGGACATATTATTTTATTTTTTGGTCCCGAAATTAAAAAAATCAAAATCAAAATCAAAACTCATAAGGGGTGGGTTTTCTCAAAAAACATACACATACAAAAACTGAAGGGGGGGGGGGGGGGGTTAACCACAACCCCCCCCCCTGCGTACGCGTCTGCCAACAGATAGATAAGGTTTCTAAAACTGTTCGAATCACCGACAAGGGTAAGACAAATCCCCATGATTCTACATACAAATTTATTTTACCGACAAAGTTGTATTAATCAATGGAAGAAGTATTTGGATGTGGACATCATAATTATGTCATTCTACTACTCTATATACTATACTGTATAACAAGCTTTACTATACAAAAATCTTTGTGTATCACCTTAACAAAAATAGATCTTGCGTTCCTGTATTTCTTTTTTTATAATCAAGAAGATGCTATTTGTATTCATGTACACATGCAAATCAATATGTAGCCTAAAAAGAAAGGGATGATAAATTAGTAACGATTTTGAATTTTGGTAAACATTTTCTGAAATAATATTTTTAAAAATATTCTGAACTGCAGTGACTACCGAATGTACGACCCCCTCACGAAGTACCTTCACGTTGGCGTCTGCTCACTCAACGTCGCCTCCCCTAGTCGTCTTTACCTCGAGTGGGAATACGATGCTGCCTTCTATAAGCCATGGAAGTGGGAGTTCGTTGAACGACCCGAGCTCTTCATTCACAGGATCGTCGTCGACTCCGCCGAAAACCTAGAAAGGTGACATTTTTCTCCTAGGAGTAATTTTGCCCCGTTCGTGCCCAATATATCATCATAAAATTGAACAGACTGATGTAGACCTATATCAGATTTAGAAGATATTAAACTGAGATAATACTAGTCTAGTGCCACTTTCATGGCTCTCTGTGGAAAAGAAGTTTACAAATTACAAAAACATATCCCGTTTGTTGAAAAATTAGATTCATGAACAAGAACTTGGGAACAAAAATTGTTTCTCTCTAATTTTTGATTACCACTCCCGTACGTTTAAAATGTCAAAATAACATAAATATATAACTGAGAAAACATGCAGGATCTACCAAACGGAATTATGAGATCTGATACCGATTTCATCTTCCATTACACATTTTCCTTTTAACATCATAATTCTCCCTTCCATTTTTGTTAATTTTTTTTCCTCGTTATTCGTTGTGCGTATGAATAAGCTCTCATATTATTGATTCAACATTGATTTTATCTGCCATTTACCGTTATGGTCTGTAAAATGTATATATCTAGCATTTATTTTCCCCTTCATATTCTTACTTTTTACCCTTTCTCGCCGGCTATTTGACATTCGGATGAATAAGCTCTTGATCTTCCATTTTGCTTTTCCCCTGTAAGATAACATATTTATATTTTCTCTAAATTTTGTGTTTTCTCTCGATTTCTTTCTTTCTGTCTTTTAATCATCTTTCTTTAGCTACCTGATGTGCGGTTCATATGACCCGATTGAGCCTGACGTGCCACGCGCTTTCTTCCGTGTCAACGAATGCAATTAAATCAAATGACAAAAATATCAAAAGAAGTTATCAACAAATTAATCTATATCAGCAGGTCATTGTGACAGAATCCACATCGATGACAATGATAGTTGAACTGACGTAGGACATAGGAAAGCTTCGAATTAATTGAGGTTTTAGACAATTTATGTAGGTTAATCGTCTTTTTGCCACTGAAACGAACCCGATTTACAAAAAGCTGATTAATATAAACTATAAGATATCATGATATTCTTGACTTGTATCCCCTGAGCCATGGTGGCTAAGTGCTTCTTTTAAACTCTTATCTCATATAAAGACCACGGAGTTGCAAATCATATTTGGGCGTATAAAATTAACGTTGTAGAAATAACAGTAATAGGAGGACACACAGTTGTAATATCGAGATATACCGACCTTGATTTTGAATTATTTTTATTTTTTATTTTTTCATGGTAGGACATCTTCTTTTAATTTATCCATGAAAATTGGGGATATTGAGCATATACACCATTTAATGACTTCAACAGCATCGATATTTTCCACTTCATCTTTATATCAAAATGCTAAATTCCAGAAACTGACAATGCAACTGCCATGATGTTCTGTATGGTATAGCTTTAATAAACCCAGCCAATTAAAACTCCTGTTGTTCAGCTTTTCAGTGGTTAATGGAAGTGTCTATTAATGACAATGACCTCTAAATCATTCTATTCAGATAGTCCCTATGTGTGTGCCTTGGTTGCAATTAGCTTCTGTTTTAAAATTGATCGTATATTAATTACGAATTATTAAAATGGGGTATTCCATCCCTGTTGTGACCCAGTATGCAGTATAATGACATTGATTTATAACATTCATGTTTGTACATTTACAAAGAGAAGGAAGAAGAGAGAGCGAGAGAGAGAGAGAGAGAGTATAGATAATACATGAAAAGAGGTGGATAGAGAGGGAGAGAGAGAGATAGAGGGGGAAGAGAGAGAGAGAGAGAGATAGAGAGAGAGAGATATATATATATAAAGAGATGGTATAGATTTTGTTTAAATGAGTTTAGAGAGATCCGAGAGAAATATAGAACAAGAGTGTTAATGGTGGTTTGGGAAGAGAGGGAAACTTAATGGAGAGAGAGAAGCGGGGTAAAGGAAAGGGTAAATAGATTTAAAAAGAAAAGAAATGAGAGACTAGGAATACAGGATAGAGGAAGAGCGAGAGATAGACAGAATTATTGACAGACGGGAATGGGGGACACACAAAATAGAAAGAGGGAGAGAGAAACAGAGAGTGAAAGAATGAGCGGATGACAGAGAGAGAGAAAGAGAGAGAGAGAGATGAAAATTGTATAAGCATTTCATGTAGATTGATAGAGATAATGATGAAAATGTTAATGAAAACATATAATAATATATAGTATAGAATGTTGATTAATAGATATTAATTAATACGATTGGTGACATCACTGACTTGTGAATTTTAAGGTGTTTCAAGAGAAATCTGGACGGATTTTGGGTTTTACTGTAAGGCCCTCATTTAGAAATGAAAATGGTTATTATATGCATAAAGTTATTAATAGTCTGATATTATATATACCAATATTGCATATGCTTACACAAGTATCCTTTGTGTGCTTGCTACATTTTAACTGCATCCGAAAAAGGAGAATTTCGACGCCTTTCTTTCTTTTTGAAAAAAAAAACCTTTCAACTAATTCCATGGCCTTTGATTTAATTATAACTTGCTCTTTAAAAAGAAGTCTTGTTAAATATATTCAAAAGTTTACAAAAATGACAGTTATGCCTATGACTATCTTGATTGCGACAATCTAAAGTACTAACTTGAACATAACAAAAACATGACATGAACGTCTGTATCGGACAAGACAAAATTGTTTTCAAAAGTGGACTCCGAGTTGGTAATAATCCCAACTCGACCATGCCACGAAGGATTTACTCAGACGTCACATTCAATTATTCTCTGACAATATCAGATAATGCGTACAGACTATACCCTACACGATATTACCTGTTGTGTCTATATGTCTGGTCACAGTGAGGGGTAGCTGAGTATATACCGAGTGTGTATTGTGCTATGGTTCTTACAGTGTGTAATGGCCTGGCGCCTTTTGCTCTCGGCGCCTTCTTGTTGTCATGTAAATGGCGTCCCACGTAACTCTCCGTACATGTAGGTACCCATTCTGAATGCAGCGATGCACTGCTATCTTTATGCACAAATGACAGTGTGTGCGTGCGCTATATTGCATCTACATTGAACACCAGTGAGCGGCGGGTGGAAGTAAATAACGTCATAACAATGGAGAATACCGCGGTTTATTATTAGCAGACGAGCTTTATTTCGACATAATAACAATCACTCATTTTCCCCGTTGGATTCATATATGCATATCCTGCATGCTATCAGCAGAGTCTCGGCCAAGACTAACGTGATACAGATTTTGGCCTGCGAATAAAGTGTGACTTTGAGCAGGTAGATACCATGATGGAAGAGGAGGAATTGGACAAGACACATCTTTGTGAACTGTGAAATCAAGCGATCGATACTCCCACATTCCAAGTTGTGACATCGCAGACAGAAGTGCAATTAAATGGTGTAATGACTCGGTCGTTCAATGTCCAGTTGGCATGACTTAAAGTCTTTTTCGTCCTTATCGCAGACGGTTAGACTTAAAGTGAAATATAGTGCTATAGAGAGGAATCATATTAATATACCTCCTGAATATACTGATATACTTTCCTGAATATACTGAATGATATACTTTTCCTGAAAAGTGGAATCTACACTATGAAGGTACGATTGTATTACCCAAGAGAATCTTTGTGAAAGGACCACTAAATATGCAGGCCTATATACTTTGTTCGTGTGTATGCTCTCTTGAGTCTTGATGGTGAACAGAAATCGAATATCATTCCGACATTCAGGATGAAATGATTTCCTTTTAAAATATTCAGACGTTATCTAAACTCTTCCGACTCTGTAGGTCATATGAGAATGGTAATCGATGAATCAATAGAATTGCAATGTCAAGTGAAGTGAAGGGAAGGGCATATAGAGGTTTGTTCCCTTGCCGACTTTATAGCCAACACAAGTGAGTTTAACAGTGATGGCTCTGGCAAAATGCAATTTTTTTAGTGAAACATCGCCATGGCCTCGACGGCTGAATCAACGACTGAGACATGGGGTAGTGGCGAAAACGAAACAAGCTCGCTGATTGATGTAGTAAACGTTACAACCATTACTGTGACACCATGGAATGTAACGACCGTAACGAGCGTTACATCGAATATCTCAGTTACATTGTCGACCACGGTGACTGCGTTAGTCAACCTGTCGACAAAGGCTACGGGGTTGAATACCATCAAGCTCGATTCTTTGACGACGAGTGCGGTCGTGCAGCCGTCATCGGAAGCGTACACGGACAACGCTTTGAGGATCTTTGCCGGTGTCTTGATGATCTTCATAACCGCCTTCGCTTTGATTGGGAATTTGGGGGTCATGACTGGTTTGCGTCACAAATGCTTCCATGACCGGGCCTTGTACACCTACTTGAACAACCTGGCCATCACCATCCTGTGCGACTGCCTCTTCAATGCTCCTTTCATCATAGGAGCGATGCTCTCCGACGGTACCATGTGGCTGGATGCTTCTTTCCTCTGCCCGGTCACATCTTTCATTGGTAATTTAATCCATACCCAGATCATCATGAGTCTAATGCTGCTGGTCCTGGATAGGATGCTATCCTTGAAGTACTCTGAAAGTTACATCAGGAAGACCGTTGGTGTGAGAGCTAACTTGATATCTGGATACTCGTGGATCCATTCAATGGCTTTTACCATAGCCATCGTAGTCACATCTGTCGAGAGTGACTATTTCCAAGATAGATATCTATGCTCAGTCGTGTATAAGAACAACCTGGCATACAATGTTGTTTACTCGCTGCTATGTAACATAGCTCCTTGGGTGACTGTGATGTGCTGCTATATCTACATCGTGATGTTAGCATCTGAAACAAACGCAAGGGATAATGTTCTAGCTGAAGCAGGTTACGGAGAACTGACTGGACCCATCGGGACAGCCACAGAACTCAGTCACGCCAAACCAGTCGGTGTCTTGATATTTTTGTGGTGTGTGCTAATCGGACCCTTTCATATACTAGGAATGATTTATCTATACTCCGGGGTGACAATGATCCCTGGAGTGGTGTGGACAATCTTCACATGTTTCAGATTTATATTTGACTTCTTTGTTGCGGTGGTTATTCTAGTCGCCTGGCCGGAATCCTGGAGAGAATGCAAACATTTTATCACATGTCGTCGGGACAATGCAATAACAGAGAACGGTATTCGGAACGGCATTCCTGGAGTGCGTTCTTCATGGGCTGAAGGAAGCGATGGGTCCGTCACTGACAGATCAACACTTGATAGATCAACACTCAGCAGATCGTTCAATGTTCCTGTTCTGTTTCCCACATCGAATGGTCTACAGCTTCAGGTCAGTTCTAGAGGAAGTCGGGATGGTGGGGAAATCGAGGTAGCGGACTACGCGTCTGAGGACAAGCTTCGTGGCAGCAGACGCCCTCCTGCTTACCTTCCACCTCTCTTTAGCGTCGTCCAAAGCAGCGAAGAAGATAGCTTTAATACAGACAGTAGCATGCCTTTGAAAGGAGAAGACAATGGCCTATTTGATCTTAATGAATCGGCTGATAGCAAAACTGCAATTTCACAGTTTCAATTATCTTTGGGTAAAGCTGAAGATTTTCATGCTCTGAAATCTACGACGCCTAGAAGTGACACTCAGACTTCACCGCGAAATAAACAAGAATCACAAAAGGAATACTCCCCAAGACATTTCCAAAAATATTCCCAAGGAGAATCTAAAACCAGACTTAGCCTTACTAGCCCCGTCCCTCAGCAAGGCGGAAGACAAAAGAAAAACGATACATCCCCGAGAGACAATCCTTCAAATGAAGTAACACCTCATTCCGGGAAAACGCAAGACAAAGATGTGCAAGGAAGAGCGAGACGGGTGAGCAAAAACGAAACTATGGAAACAAATACCTCATCTCCGACCAAGGAACAAAACCAAAGAAAACCAGATCCAAAAGAACGATCTAAGAATGTAACCGTTACAAGCGGAAACAATACCAACACCACCAATGTCAACAAAGCATCTCATGAAAGAGACGATGATGAAGGAGGCAATTCTGGAAAGGGAGCTGAGAAAAGTGTTGCTAATGGAGATAAGGGAGGAGGAGGAGGGGGAAGTGGTGGTGGTAGTGGTAAAGGAGGGAGGCGAGTCAGTGGTACAGGATCAGTAGGACGAGGTCTCAGAAGCAGAGATGAGACGGAGAAAAAACAAAGACATTCCAGTGGAAAGAGTATAAGTAGTAATTCATCGAGTCCAAGAGACAATGGTTCATCTACCAAGGCTCAGGATAGCCCAGGCAGATCGAAATGATGCAGTGTCAGTGCAAGATGTAAGTATAATTTTTCTTTCACTTCGTTTAAATTTAGTTTTCAGAAAAAGGAGACCATGAAGGAAATTGAACATTCGTTAAGGAATATTACCAGTAGCTATGAATACAACTGAAACAGGGAGTATTTAAAGAACTGTCCAATAAGGCATGGATAGATCACAGAAGTTACAGTACCATTTATGAAATTAGAATAAAATTATTGGTGATTGATGCAGCACTTCATCGCAAGGAAGTGCTAAGTTGTTTTGTTCAAATCTCAACAATGCCAATCAACTCCAATCATTCATAATAATAATAATAATAATAGCTAGTTCTTTTATAGCGCTTTTCAGGACCGAAGGCTCTCTCAAAGCGCTTTACAGATATAATTATTACAATACATATGGAACATATTGGCCCGAATTCACAAAGGAGGTTTGTCGACTAATCTATGTTTATGTGCGTCATATGACGCGTTTCAGACCAAGGTTCAGACAGACCTTGGTCTGAAACGCACCGAAACGCGTCATACGACGCACATAAACCTAGGTTTGTCGACAAACCTCCTTTGTGAATTCAGGCCATTACGTGTGAACTAATTTTGTGCATGTAAGATTACAAACCGAGTCGGCTATTATGTAATCATACTATTCGCGTTTAAAGAAGGACAAGAAAAAGGGGAAAAGAGGAAAGCATGTGTACAAATGTATTTTGCAAATTTATGGTGTTAGGGAATTATAAGCTATAAGTTATAACTCCGACTATCTTCACTTCATACTCCATCAACATTCTTTCATGAATCTAGTCTCCTATCTTGATCACAGTGATGTCAAGTCTAATTTTAGATCCCATTGTTCCCTATTCTCAAGGCCATCTCACAGACACTAGCTAGCACGTATTAAACGAACCATCCACTTTCTTTAGTCATACCGAACCAAAAAGCTCCGAAATTCAATAGGACGAAGACTCCTATTGTTCATCAAATCGATCAGCAAAGTTAGACATTACTCTGCTTGTTATCAAGGAGCATCCCCAAACACAATGCTCCCAAAGTATTGCTCGTGTAGGTCATAATAGTTCGTTCGTGCACTGAGTTTACTTTATCAAACGAATTGTACATCAAGGTCAATGCAATGTTCAGCCAAACAGTGAATTAGAAATATACAGTATATTATGATTGACATATATCTAACTGTATTTGATTTGAATCTTATCGGGGAAGAGAGCTGACTGAAGATCTTATTCCAATGTGAATGTGACTATAATTACATAGACCACTGATTTTCGTTCGATAGAGGTAGCTGAATGATAATATGAAATAGCATGATTGGAGTGTCGGGCGACTGCTGTATAGAATGGAAAAACAATGGATTATTGTTATAAAACACATAAATATTACTCATTGAAAGTTGAAAATGAAGATTGTGAAAGTTATCAGGTTATATTAGGGGTAGCTTCATTTTAACTTTTACCACTGTTTATTATTCCATTATATTCATAATAAAGAGCTTTAAAACAATGATAACTAATCGCCAAATAATCAATTGAGAGACTTCTCTTCGTGGGATATGTTTATACATGTAACATGTGCACATATTCTTAAATCTACGTCATGTAAAATCTCAATAGGATACAAAGAAAATCAACTAACCAATTGTCAATATTCACTCATCCTTCGGCACTCCTTATAGAAGATATACATGTATCTAATTATACAGGCTCTATTGCATATTCTGAATATTACATAGTATTGCAAAGCCATCAGATACACAATTTAGTGAACTTTACTTGATCTGGGCTCCTTCGCATAAAAATTAGCATTGTTGCCATTAAAGGTAAAGACCAGTAATGGTCATGCGATTGCATTGTGAAAGAAACGTTGTGGAATCGATCAGAAAAGGTTGATCATCTAGCATCTGCAAGGTTCTGGAATCATCAAAATGATAAGAAATTTGGCCCATTCTTCGTAAAGTTACAAGCACTATACACAGAAAGATGTATATGGGACTACCCTATATCTCTCACCAGACCATGAGAGAAACAAATTTACCAAATATATGAATTAGTAGGCGGTTTCCCGGCAAATTTGTTATCATCATGTATTAGTCAAAACATATTCTTTCACATGATTGGTAATAAGAGCTTCCATTTCATTTTTTGAAATTGGGGCGTTTCCAATACTGGTCTTTACCTTTAATGATAACTTCCATGGAAACCTTGGTTTGATTGGCCGTTGAGTGATGTTGCCATGGTATCCATGTAGTTAATATTGATGACACAGTTACCATCAGTGGTAATCTTTATGAAACGGGACCCAGTTTTTTTTTTTTTTTTTTAAATCTACAATTTTGAGGAAGAAAAAAAAAGAAAATTCATCCATCCTTCTCCGATCCTGAGAGAGCATATCGTGGAAAATGTTAATTATAAACGTATACTCTACTAAATATTTTGGTACATTATTACAACGTATAATGCCAAAACCACCAAATAAACAATTTTTGTTAGATTTATTTGATAAGCTTTTAATCCCGGCCAATCTCGTCAAAGCAGCGATCAATTTCACTAACGTGCATTCATGTTCGAGCAAATTTTCTCCACTCGTTGCTCCCCTGTTTCATTTTTAAACATTTTGCATTCAATTTCGTTTCGAGTAGCCGAATTTTCGAAACAAGCACATTCAAATTAACGTTTGGTTCAGTCAATTTGGAAATGCGTTAGCGTCATTCAATTTCGCCAAAGTTGAGTGGGAGGACAATTCTTTGGCGAATTGCGGTTTCATTTTCGTCTACGGGCAACCTCTTTCGCAATCGGGTCATTCAAATTAAAACTAGACCTCATAATTATTGTATGAGGCTCGATGTTTATTCGGATATTCACTTTTTCATGTTCATTTGTTTATTCTTTTTCTCTATGATCTTTTCTGACATGATTTCACATTATACAATCTTCTTATTTGTCTGATATATTTATATTGCATTCAATATTTTCTCTTTTTGTCGATCTTTATTTGTGATGAAACATTTATTTATACAGACATGTCTTCATACCTTTCATTATAAATGAGGTTATTTTTTAAATGTTCTTTTGTTATCAATCTGGATTGAGTACGTAATCTTTCTTTCTTTTCATTTTACATCTTTTTCTTTATTCATCATTGTATTTTGTTTCCATCATGGCCATGTCTAAAGCTCAACTCTACCGCTGTCCATGATCTGTGTATATCTATATAGCTTGTTCTTAGAAGAGAAGTCACAAATTGTGCACCTTCTCTGGGGACAGTTACCTGTAATGACAGATAATCTGCTAACGAATACGCATAATCATTCCTACAAGTAAACTTAGCATTAAATTATTCAAACAGAAGTATATTAAGTGACAAATTAACATCAATTGAAAAGCAATGCAAAAATTTCACATATGGATGCCTAATCACGAAATTGAATGCTCGAATACATACCACCGTCTGCCCGGCACGAATTTGAATGCTCTTTGCATGCTTTTCTAAATTGAATGCTCATTTTGCACTTCTCCGTGACAAGAGTATGAATCGCATGCTACTATAAATCAAATTGAACGACGCAATTAGCTTTTTGAATGTTGATCTATATAGTCATTCAATTTCGCACGAACTTGAATGAACGTAACGTTAATTCGGATGCTAAGTTTACGAAGTTGGGCGGGAAAACCTATACTTTTGTCTCCTAAAATGTTTAATTCAACTGCTCTTGACTAATGCAAATAGGGCCAAATACTATACAGGTTTCGAGATCTTTTAGATTTCAATTAAATGTAGTTCAATTATGTATGTCTGTATGCTATAAATTGGACCGTTAGGCATTGCAAACATGGAAGTTTTACCTCAGATGGGGGGGGGGGGGGGGGGACTTATTTTGAATCATCCATCAATGCAGGCAGTAGCGGGTCGGGTGCTCGATTTACCTGACCCTTTATGAAAACTCTACCCTTTGTTCAAGAAAAGTCGGGGTAATTTTTTTGAAATAAACCCCTCTCATCTACAAATGGTCTGGTCCAATTTACCCAACATTTTGTGAAAACCCTACAACAAATCTATGAAAGGTCACGTGATCTTCTGCTTTCGTTTCACGCACGAAAGGTCGTGTTACGCGACCACCCGACCGGACGCGATGACCCGATCATTCGAAATAAGCCGAAGTGAGACCGTTGATCTTGACTGAGTGAAATTAATAATCCAAGATTGATGAGGGAAAAAAAAATCCATTGTTTGTAACCGGGTCACGCTCAAATGAGACAAATCGTTGAAATCATTGATAGGTTCAAAGCAATAAGTGCGATGTATATTGAAAGGAATGGGCAATGTACGTGTTCCAATAGACAGTTTCGAAATATTGAAGCAATATCTCCCAATAAAGTGTATAAATTCCACTCGATTTGGGGACATCAATGAAAGTGGTTCGGGCGCTCGCTGCATATTCCACTGAGTCAATGCTCTAATTTTCTATCTCTTTCTCTCATTCCCACACTCTGTGTGTGTGTTTTTCTCTGCTTTGTTCTCGCTGTCTCTCGCCGTCTATCTCTCTCTCTCTCTCTCTCTCCCTCTCTATCAGTGCCTATCTCTCTCCACCCGATACAGTCATGTAATATCATACATTGCTAAAAAGACTGCGGAAAATTGCTGCGTTGTAAGTGAATTGTTGATGTTGATGAAGTTGATGAATTATTCACATATTTTATTTTATATTAGGATTACACATGCGTACTTAAATAAAGTTTTAATAATAATAATAATAGTGGCTTCTTGTATAGCGCTCATGTCTGTCAGACTTGACGGTCCTGGCGCTCCAAACCATGGGGAAAGTAACACAAATTTCACATTTCGTTTTGTTGAGGAACATGTGTGTTTCTCAGTGGTGACGTCAACTTAATGTTAGTTCTGTAGGTATACAACCGTAAAATGTGTGTAGTATTCTGAAGTAAATTAACAGCATAATGTTTTGTATTAGATAAATACAATTATAAAGGAAAACCTATTTATTTCTTTTTGTCCATATTTCTTTCTCTTTCCAGGTCGAGATAATGGATACGGAATTGAGCAAGCGGTCAATGCCAAGTATCGCCAGTGACACAGTTACTAATTATCCCTGTACCACCAAAGAGAAATCACCATTCAACAGTGAGCACTTTCAACCTAATTATGATAATTAACATAAATTAGATGAAAGTATTTCTCAACCCCATGTCCATTAGCTGTATTTTAATCAGTCTACCCTTTGTTATCAGACGTCATTTACAGTCATGTTTACTCAAAACGCTCAGTAAATTGAGAGCTGGGGAACTTCTAGTCGAACTGTTCTTAATTAAACACGCAACATCATCCGTCAAATATCAGTCCACAAGTTCCCCGTGTATTTATTGATTTGTTTTCCCAAATTCTGGTATCATTCGATTCTGGTGATGGAAGAGAAATAATTCGCTGGTCGTTTTTTAAGGTAAACATAATATAAGCGATTCTAAGGCATAGCCAGGGTAGGTAACCCAAAGGAAATAAACACGTATACGTTCCCAAGTATCATTGGACAGTAATATGGAGCTGTGAACATAGATCGACATAAAATATATATATATTTTTTTTCTTTTACTAGTGAAATTTTGTCTGGCTCAGGCTCTATGGTAGGGCTGTGATCAGCTTGATACAGTAATCAGATATAATTTTTTTTATAATACTGAAATCTTAGATGTGGTGAGTAATGTTTGGGACAAAATAGCTTGGACTCGCACATTTATTCTGTAAAGTACATGGCATGCTCCTATACTGAACGTCAATTAAATGATAGCATTTTTGCTTGATAATTGGTTTAGAATGTTTCTATTCGAAGAATACTTATCTATAATCAGGCTCAAAAGATCATTTGCAATGACTCTACGGCAAGATAGTTGTAAATGCGTATTGAATCTGTAAAGAGGTCATCTATTGAAAACCTGACTACAACAATCACTTTTTCTGACTTATGCGAACATTGAGAAGTGTTTGCAAAATTTTGTGTCATGAAAAAGATGAAGGTGTACTTGATAAACAGGTCTTTAATTACATTTTTTTTTGTAGCTTACCTTGATGTGTGAGTAAGCAACAGGCGTTTATTTATCTGTTACAAAAAGGGAAATCCCAAGTAAATAATGATAGTTTGCAAGTGAATGCCGTATTCGCTTTTGAATTCCATGGGGTTAAAGAGCAAATGATGCTTTTCCGGGTAGTTAATTATTTGAAACACAAGTAACCCTTGCAGTGGGTATCATACTAAAGCAAAGAGAACAGTATGCATTTACTTCTATGTGCCTTAAACTGTGAGTTAACACATCACATAAACTTGAAATCGAAGTAGCTGAGGGCAAAAGCTCTCAAAACAATAAAAAGTGAGTTTTAGAAACTTTTAATCTGTCGCATTGGATAATGTAATAACAAAATTGGTCTGCGAATTTTGACGGGAACGTATCAGTCGTATGTAAATGTTATTTTCCAGTCAGTTGTATTCTGTAATAATTTTGTGTAGATATTGTTGGAACGCGATTTGTTGAGGGGTGGCATAAAGTCACATGTCAAATTAACCACATTTCATCTAAATAGTTATATTACATGGGCACATGATATTCACCGACCCACTACTGTTCTTTACTTTCTTCATTAATAAAAGTGAGTCGATGAACAGTATCTTTGTCATTTGCTTAAGTATTTGCGCTACAAGATATCGCCGATTTTATCTCTGATGATCCAGCAATTCTTACTGTTTGCCATTGTATGTCAAGAGGTGGCGCCAGTTTTATTCTATTTCAGTAAACGTAAATATATTTATTGAAGTCTTTCTCTCTACTAGAAATCAATTGTGTGTGATCGAAAAGACCTTTCAGAGATTCTATGATATATATATATGTATCTTACATGTAACAACTACTTATAAAGGTATAATATCATTATTTTTTCATGCATGCAATGACAGAGTCGTTTTCATTATTTTTTTTTAAATAGCAAAAGTGCCAGTATCTTTCATTGACAGTTGTACCAATGTCTTTCATATTTTATGGTCTTTCAAACATTTTGTATACTTTTCTTGGCGAGCTTGATTCATAATTGATCATCGTTTCAATCTGAACCTTAAATATGCATTTTATACAATATTGTACTTGTTGTAAATGTAAGTTCTTGTACCTGCATTTCATTTCTGCCATGGTTCTATGACTAAGAATTGATGTTGACTAGAATCAATCATAGACCCCAAATCAGATGGGCTTATCAAATTCCATTTCAAGATATTCGTATGTTTATAACAGTGACCTTCAACATGCAGCCATTTTTTGTGTGAATTGTTTTGCTGTTTCACACTGTACAAAGCAACTAACCTATATTATAACAGTGAATATCATATTGCGTGAGAATTAAAAGAGAATGGAGAGTAAAACTTGTAATGATTTACAAGTATATATTCATTATTAGAAGAACATGATGCAAAGCAGAGCGTGTATTAAAGAATCTCAAGCCGCAAGACAGTAAAACAGTCGAGTGATTTAGGAATTTGTCAGATCGCTTAGTATTGAACTCTTTGTATTTACGGCGTCGTGTGTATAGTCACAAATATATATCGACTTGATCAGTCTTATATTCTGGCAATTATTTATTCACCGTTATATCATTATATATGTTCCAGTCATAAACTATTCTAGACTGATGTAATCATGCAGGGATCAATTTGTGCACTCAATCGTTGTGTAATTTTTTTTACAGTAAAAATTATTAAAATTACAAAGCGAAAAAATGGGAAAAACAAGAAAATTGTAGTACAGATATGCCAGGTACAGGAAAAGCTATGCTATATTTCGTATCCTCCGATTATAGTTGATTTGATTTGATTTGCTTCATTCCGAATCATACACCATGATTCGTATAATACAACATGAGTAAATATAACAAGCTATATTGGTAAAAAATTACATGAGCATATGATTCTCACAGGCGCCTAACGGTGCATTATGGGAAGTAAAATTACCTTGTATGATATACATGTATGGCTGTACAGGGGCTAACCCAACTAAGGTGTCATAAAATGATAAATTCAAAATGTTTTTATTTTGGTATATTGGTATTTTTCCATGATAACTCTTGAGTAATGCATCCAGCGACTTTTCTGTACTCATACATAAGTTTGAGTTGCAGTCCTAGCTGCTATAATTACCATCTTTGTTATTAGACCCAAAGCTAGATCTGAACAGAGGAAATATTTATACCTCGATCGGTTTAATTTCCTTTTTTCAAAACTCGTGTGTGCGGTTTGAATGTAGAATACGGGTCTATTTTACTTTACACAAAACTGGATGTTCCATAGAGGACTATGAAGGTTTTGTGTAATTTTTTCATTTATTCTGTCAATATGTAACACGAAAAATCAACGCGGGGGGCAATTACCCTTTTGATGCGATCCCATAGAGTTAATATTCGGATTACGTAATACCTCACTGTCATGTTCGCATATTTCAATAGGTTACGCACAGGGTTTATTGAAATAAGGGAGTTTACAGATACAATATGCGCATGGGCAGATAAAGGTCATTTGTACCAAAATGGTAAAACCCACAGAGATGAATACTGGATATGCGCTCATGAAAGTTATGTAACATTATTCATTTATGCACCGACGGTACATTCTATGATACGCAGGTGTAAGTATTCTTTTCAAGAGGTCAAACAAAAGGTATTCATGAAGCACATTTTGCTCAAAGTGGAACTTCACCATGTGTAAAAGATCTGTGGATATTTGGGGTCATTTGTACCATGTGCTATCTGTAAACTCCCTTATTGCTTTAGGTTGATTTTTCGAAGCAGTTGCGATCGTGTTATGTGGGCAATATTGTAGTGGATGTAAAGATCAACCAAAAAGCACCTCAAATCATCTTGTAAATCTGTGAGATAATGTTCCGAAGCATTGTGTAAATGGTATCTATTTCAGACGATATGTACAGTAAGCATACACTATAAATGCAGAATCGTGTATTTTTCTACCCACTGGCAATGTTTTAGATGAAGCGACCGTCTTTCAGCACTACTCTCAAACCTTAATATTGTCTTTTATTGTACAAAAATATTTGTAAAATGTAAATTGTGAACATGTAAACTTGTTTTCCGCAACTTTGACATAGATGTTCTACATGTATATGTGACAAATGCAGATTTTTATCTTTTTGATATTTGTGCATCAATAAATTTGCAATAGAACAAACTTGACTGATTTGAAGACTGCCATCTGTGTATTTAAATCTGTCCCACGCACATCCTCTCTCTCTCTCTTTCTTCTCCTCTCCTACTTGCCTGTCTATATCTTTTCACTACAACCTTTTATCACTACCTCTATCTTCGTCTCAATTTGTCCACCCAAACTCTTTTAAAATGTTTCTCAAGTTTGTTCGCATCTCTCGATACCCCTTCTTCTGTATTTATATCACTCTCCCTTTGTCTTCCCGTCTCTCTGTCCATCTGCATATCTCTGTCTCTTTCTCTCCGATGTCCCTCATTTTTCCACATTATCACTTTGGGGTTATATAATCGTTACCCCACCCTCCCCCTCTCTTTCTCTCTCACTATCTACTCAGTTGCTGAATACCTATAACTTTTGGTGTTTCTTGTTGTTTGTTTTGTTGTTGTTGTTGTTGTTGTTGTTGTTTTTTTTTTTTTGGGGGGGGGGGGGTCAGGGGGTAATATACAAGGAAATGCAAGGGTTAATTACTCTGCAGGTAAGTTCAATGCATTAAAAAGAACAGACTATTATCACAAGGATGATGTACAACAAATCCAAAAGAAGATTGCGAGTTTTTTGTTTGAGTACTTTCTTTACTTTGTCAGCTTTGATATTCTGATTTAAAAAATGGAATTAGCAGAAGAAAAGATTACTAAGATTGATAAGATTAATACTAAAAGAGATATATGTGTATAAGATATATATAGAAAGAGATAGATAGAGAGAGAGAGAGAGAGAGAGAGAGAGAGTGAGAGAGAGAAAGAGATATTATATTGGGAATTTACATCATGGAGTGAGAATAAGCATCAAGAATTTTTCAAGATAGAAAAGAACAAAACAACCTTCACCTTAAATTACTTTCATCATATCACCCAGTGTAACTGATGTTATCAATGAAATCCATAATGTAATACCATTTAGAATGATTCTTTCTTGAACGTGTCATTGTCTTGGGATGTCATTCTCCTATTTTATAAACATACATGTACAATAAACCCATCAAAAATATTAATTATCTAATTTGAGTATGACACAATGATGCTGTGTTTTTAAGATTTAACATGGGTGATTCTTTTGTGCAACGTACATGTACATGTACATGTATGCACATCATAGTATTCCTTTTCATCATCAAATGTACATTTGAACAACTCAGAAAGCAATGTGAATATCTGATCCAATGTATTTTTTAATTTCAATTTTTCAAACAATATGAAAGTGAAGTTTGTGTAACCAAAATAAAAACAAAACAAAACTTTCAAAGGGTCAATTGCTCTCTGCTCTCCTGTCCTTTTTTCACTTTAATACATATCCACAAAGATTTTTACTGTGAGCAGCAAATTAATCATTTTTTTTCTGAATGTTTTTAATGTGTATTGACCAAACAAAATTACAAAATCATTTCAAAGCAGGGGGAGGGTGGGGGGTAATTGTGGGCACAATTTGTTTCACCATGATGTTAGGCATCTTCAAAGCAAACTGAAATTTGATACATTGACAACACATTTGCTGTAAAAAAAAGTGTAAGTACCATATACACCTACATACATGGAGATAGATGGGTAACTGTAACATTTATGAACAGAAATGACATCTACTTTGGATTCTCAAGAACTTGTTCCGAAGCCAACCATTCCTCTTTAATATCAATTTGTTTCAGCCTCCAATTTCAATTTTAGGAATTAAAGAAGAAATTATATTTTGTCATATATTTTTTATTTTCCTCAATAAAAAACAACAACATATCTATTTTAGAACCAGTGCTTCTGGAAGCAAAATACATCCACAAAATATAAAATACATGTTTATCCATTTTTCCTGACTAGCCAGAATTGAAAACAGGTGGTCTCATTTTAATTGAGAATTTTGTCTCGTTCACTTAAAAAGAAATATCCTGAATAGGGCTAGAACATGTGCTCCACCAAAGAAATATGGTATATACTGCAATCTCCTTCATGTAATGTTCCTGTACATGCTGATGAAAAATCATGTCCATCTGTCAACATTCCTGCATTGATATGACAAGCGTAGCATGAGAAATTGCTAGTTTCACTTGCTATACTCACATGCTACTTTGGGTTCCCATTGCTTTTCCATGATTATAAAGTACTCCATTTGTAAATCCAATTTCTAACTTCCTGGCCCTCTTCAGGATTTCCATACAGCATGATCCATGTCTACACCATCAAGTCATTAAAATAAACAGATGCATTGAGGTGAACTTGTAAAAGAAATCTCCTTCACATCACCACTGTGATAGCTTGAACTCCTTTTCCAATTGTGTGTAAGATAGAACAGGAGACTCAAAATCAACATTGTCCTTGCTTCAGTCTTCTTGCTCTCAAAGTTAAAAAACTAAAATAGTCTCAAAAAAGTTCTCTGATATCTGTTGCGATTGATTCATGGGAACTCATCAATGCCTTGTTCACCGTGGGGCTGAAGTCCTCTCTCTAAGAGCTTCTTATTCCTTGTCTTCTCTTCCTCCTGGTTCTTAAGCTGTTCATCTCTCTGTGCTTCAAGAATCTCATCAATAGAAACCTCCTCCAAGCTATGAGTACTCTCATTCTCGGTATCCTAAAAACATAAAGAACAACAAAGAGTTTATGTCAAATAGCACGGATTCTTTTTAAAGACAAAATGAAGGTAGAATTTGCTTGAAATCAGGATAAAAGAATACATATCTCACAAACAAAGTCCTATTCAAACTTGCATACCGGTATTGATATATCACAAAAATCGGAAACTCCAAAAGGAAAAAAGGTCTTAGAAGGGACAGATACTGTAACCTTCACCTATGACATCCTCTAAGAGCTTTCAAAACGAATTGAAGATTACCGATTGATCTTGGACCAACTATAACTCATGGCAAAGCAGAAAACATTTCCACCAAATCTATGACCATGACGCACAATAAAAGGTTCCAAAATATACATACCGGTATAAGAAAACTATACATGTTGGACAAACTCCCCCCCCCCCCCCAAAAAAAAAAAAAAAAAAACAAACAAACAAAAAACACACACACAAAAAATCATATTCTTGGGACATTCTTGAAAGCTATTATTCCACAATGAAGATTAATTCAGAGATCAACACAGACAAGAGAAGACTCACTATTTCACCAAGAAGGACCACGTTCTCTCCTCTGACGACAAACACACCCCTTGGTATGTCTCCGTACTGTCTGCCTACGTGTATCCTCTCAATGGTGCGATGCAGTACAAGATTTGCTGTCAAGATAAAGAGAGATAAAATACATTTAAAGGCCCATCTGTACTAGTTTGACTAGGAGGGATTAGACCACCCAGGAAGGTCACTGACAGGTGGCTATCTCATGAACTCAGCTCTCAATTAATATAAGAAAAAGAGGATCATGGGGGACCAATGGTTACTGATTAGGCATTGTTTTCTATATAGAGAGAGCAAGTAGCTAAAAGTAGTACAGTGGGCCTTTAAGGCAAATTTAAATCAAATTTAAAGAGTCCACTACTGAGTTCCAGCCTGCTGCTACGGTATTTCTTTTACAACTTTTAAATAATCTTAAGGCTCTTGAGATAGCAAAACAGTACTAATTTTGCTGGAAATCTCTTAAGTTTTCATGACGACGAAGGAGCAGGAGAAGAAGAAGAAGAAGAAGAAGAAAAAGAAAAAGAAAAAGAAGAAGAAGAAGAGGAAGAAAAAAAAAGGAGAAGAGGAAAAAGAAAAAGAAGAGGAAGAAGAAGAGGAAGAAGAGGAAGAAGAAGAAGAAGGAGATAGATATCAAGGTGAAAGATACCAAAATGAAGGAAATATTACGCACATGCCACATGGCATTTAAAACTGAAGCTTGTAAACTGTAAAAGATCATTTTTAAATGAAGGTGAACTGCACAAACCGTGTCCTTCCTTTGCAAAGCGTTATTTCTCATTAGGCATTACACAAAGTGTTGAACTTATTCAACAATATTACTCACTGAAAAAAAGAAGATTGAAATAAATATGTCAGATAGGGTTGACTTTTACTTACCAAACTGATCAATACTCCGGAGAATACCTATCAGGGTCCTTCCATCTCTCAGCACAACCAGCAACTTTTCTAAAAGGAAAAATTAATTTCAATATTAATATCTAGTTGGAAGTGTAGCCATTTTCATCCCTTTCTTAATCAAATGAGGCAAGAATGATTTAAAAGTGTGATTCTGAAGGGATTTTGATAAAGCATTTTCAATATACTCCTAGAGTCTAATTTCTATATTTAATTTAAATAAAAAATTAAATTCATATTTACTTGAACTGTAGTCCTGTACTACATTGTAAGGGTTTAGTACGGTAGACCAAAATAAAAGCATGTCAGCTTGGTTCTTTAGGGCCTGACTTTCGAGTAATCTACAGATTCAAATAGTGCCCCCCCCCCCCCCTCTCTCTCTCTCTCATTCTCTCTTTGGGGGAAACTGCCAACACTGAATTAGTCTGTTAAACGAGCATGTTAACAGCATGAAATGAAAGTACAAAGAAAACATATCCTTTCGTAATAAGAAAGAACCTTTCATGCAAACTCACACCATAATTCAAACAGACAGGTGACAGACTAAAGTGGAAATGAACCCGAAAAAATGAAATCAGAAAGTGAAATTAATCATTAATTCGATATTTATCGGGAAGACTTTGTTGCCCCTACGGAGATCTAAAAACAATAATTATCGGCAAGGTTTTGTTGCCACTACGGAGATCTAAAAACAATAATTATCGGCAAGGTTTTGTTGCTCCTATGGTCTATGGAGATCTAAAAACAATATTTGTCGGCAAGACTTTGTTGCCCCTAAGGAGATCTAAAAACAATAATTATCGGCAAGGTTTTGTTGCCACTACGGAGATCTAAAAACAATAATTATCGGCAAGGTTTTGTTGCTCCTATGGAGATCTAAAAACAATAATTATCAGCAAGGTTTTGTTGCCCCTACAGAGATCTAAAAACAATAATTATCGGCAAGGTTTTGTTGCCCCTACGGAGATCTAAAAACAATATTATTGGCAAGACTTCGTTGTCTGTATCGGCAATGAAGTATTGTCAATAATTATTAGTTTAGGAGTTCCGTATCGGCAATGAAGTCTCAAAAAAAAAAAAAAAAACAAAACACATGGAGCGAGAAATGTAAATGGTTTTGATGAATGCGGTCATTTAACCGTCGGTTAAACGTTTTGACTCAGGCCTAATAACGACTTTGAACTCATGATCTTTGTTTGGACATTTAATGAATATTTACTTCATTTGGGATATGTTTTAGTAGGGTATCTCCACGCCGGAGTTACGGGTCAAATTTGGATAGGTTTCTGAACAAGCGCCAAAATGACTAGTCTATGCAGGCTTGAGACTAGTACTAGTAGTAGTATCACACAGAATTCAGCATGTGGGACAACATTAATTACATTTCACTCCTAGACAACCTCTACAAATAAAAAGCAGTTTTATCATTTACTATTGATTTCGTCGATCAAACTAGCTGTCCCTGGCATGTAGTCCATCTTGTTGATCTCCCTGCAAACGAAGAAAATCCACCAAAACAGAGTCTAAGAATTGCTGAAACAGGAGCTGGAGGAGCGGAATTAAATGAAAGTTCAGTCCAGTTCGGTTCTTGCGATACCATAATTTATTCAATTCGGCCAAAGTACTTTCAAGCAATAAACGCAGCTCGGTCGTTCCATCAGGAACCAAACATAAGAGCACCTTTTTTTTGGCGACCGATATTTCGTTTAGTTGGGGGAGGGGGGGGGGGGGGGGGGGGGTAAGGTCACCTTGATTTGTTCAACCTTTGGCACAGTTTTTTTGTTGTTGTATTAAAACAAAAATTGAGAGGGCGGGGGGTTCCTCCAAAACACACACATACCCCCCCCCCCCTCCTTGCAATTAACTCACTCGTAGCAGAACACTTTTCATTAATATGAAAAATAATCAAAGCTGAATTAATATACTTCTGCTAGATCATTGCATCGTTACCACGACTCAGATTCATGACTTTTATAGTTTCAAGTCATGAGCGCATTTTCATGTGTTTGCCTTTTTTTTAATTTTAATTTTTTTATAGTTTCGAGCCCAAAATGGCCATGCAATGATCACAGAAGCTTTTGTATAATATCTAAGATCGACAAAATAGAGCCTTGATTGTCATACATAACTTTTTCCCTTTTGCCCTCAATGTTGTGCATATTTAAATTAGTTTCCACTACTAGTAAAAAACTATTCCAGAGCATGAGTCTGCCAGACCCTGCCAGACAAACGCTATAATATAATCCCTATAAAATTATTGCAAACAGCTTGGTGACAAATTAACAGACTTTATGTGTATCATGGTGTATGCATGGAAAGATTTCATTCACACAAAAATGCCCCGCCTTAATTAGTCTGGGGGAGGGGTGGGGGGGGGGGGGATACCCCGTCGGTATATATAGTTTATTAGCCGAACATTATGGTTGGGCGAATTTTGTATTAGGCGATAATCGCATCCAGCCGAATTTGCTAGAAAACACCAAAGAAAAAAAAAATCGAAGATGTCACTCTTTCACCAAATTTGTCGCCTCGGGGTAAGACCGATTTAACATTATTTAATGTCTAAAAATGGCAGTATATATTGCTGACAAATAAAACTATTTATGAGTCTAAGTTTCATTTTTTTTTCCTCATTTATATAGGTAACCGGTGCCAGAGCTACCCGATTTTGCTCGGGGTCTTTTTCAACGGTATGCTGTCGTGCGACTGTGCCGAAACCACTGGCGTCGCAAATGTTGCCGTCCTCTGCTGCTGCTGCTGAACTTGGACCATGGGCATGGTCCTGCAACCAACGACAATTATCCACAAGTAAGAAGTATGGTCGAAGCTAGCAGGCATATACCAGAAATGTAATAACAATACTAGTCCAGAGAGAGACGGCAAAGAAGAAAAAAAGAAGAAGAAAGAGATAGAGAGAGACAAAATTATAAAAAGGAGGGGGGGGGGGGGGGGGGTCATGACTTGAGGGTGGATGAGGGTGGTCACGTTATTAAAGCAATAAAAAGAGAAGAAAAGACGGTTCAAAGTTATCTTCCTATAGATTTCATAGAATTTTCCATTACTTGATTAAGAAAATGATGTCTGGTCTAGAATAGTTTTTTTAATTTTATAAACTGTCTTCTCTTCCTCATCCTTTTATTCTTCCCCTCTTTCTCTTTTCTTCTTCCCCTCTTTCTCCCTTCTCCAATCCTCCCTTTTCCTCCCTTCTCTTCCCTTCTCCCTTCTCCCTTCTCTTCTCTTCTCTTTCTTTTCTTCTCTTTCTTTTCTTTCTTTTCTTTCTTCTCATGATTCTCTTTCTTCATCATCTGTTTCATCTTCTTCTTCTTCTTCTTCTTCTTCTTCTTCTTCTTCTTCTTCTTCTTCTTCTTCTTCTTCTTCTTCTTCTTCTCCTTCTCCTTCTCCTTCTCCTTCTCCTTCTCCTTCTCCTTCTCCTTCTCCTTCTCCTTCTCCTTCTCCTTCTCCTTCTCCTTCTCCTTCTCCTTCTCCTTCTCCTTCTCCTTCTCCTTCTTTTTCATCATGATTCGTTAGGTTGCCAGCTGAATGTGGCTATTCAGGAGCCAGCCCCAGATTTTGAAGGTACAGCAGTGATAGACGGTCAGTTCAAAGAGATCAAACTCTCAGACTACAAGGGAAAATACCTGGTTCTCTTCTTCTACCCTTTAGATTTGTAAGTATGTCAAATAAAATCATTTCAAATGAATGTATTCAAGTGCACGCCTTGGTTCAGGATTTTCAATAGATATATTGCAAAAGACAAAAGAAAGATATGTATATTTAAAAAAAAAGTAAAACATGGAATAACATGTGATATGTTACCAGTCAACATTGTAATGATAGATCAAAAGAAGTCTGTTCAGGGCATAATAAAACAGCTTGCATAGGAGTGTAAGCACTAGCTCAATCTAGCAAGTCATCACATCGCCATCACATCCAGAAAAGGCTCAAATGGGATAGCATCAGTTTATAAACTTCCACAATACACTCTGACCTTGTCACGCTATACAAGTATATTTGCTTCATCAAATGCTGTTCTCGCTGATAATTTTGTTGCCAGTATGCTAATAATAAGTCTTTAACATTTCTTTCTCTCTCTCTCTTTTCAAACTTCAGTACTTTTGTATGTCCAACTGAAATCATTGCCTTCAGTGATCGAGCAGATGAATTCCGAGCCATTAACACTGAAGTTGTAGCAGCATCGATCGATTCCCATTTCTCACACTTGGCCTGGATCAACAGACCTAGAAAGGCAAGGATTTACTCATTCAAAGAAAAATAACCAAAGTGGCCTAACAAATTTGTTTTCATTTCATTTTTTGTCAGATTAATATTTCTGATTTAGGAATGTGAAACAAGCAAACTTGTTCTTACATTTTTAACCACCAACACCTTAGTGCTCAGAATGTTGAGGCCATATGTAAAAGTAGCATCCCAAATGCTCAACTTTTTGGTCAGTAGAGAAAACTCCCAAGTTGCTGTCCTTTTCTCCCTGTGTAGTGCACTTAGTTGAATTTCTGTGGGATTTTACACATTTCCTGATTAATTGTGCTTATTCTTCTAATATTTCCACTGTAAATTTTCTCTCTTCCCAACGTAGCAAGGAGGTCTCGGCCCAATGAAGATCCCTCTACTGTCTGATATGAAGAAGCAGATTGCTGAAGATTATGGGGTTCTACTGAAGGATGCTGGTGTTGCATTGAGGTATGTATGTCCAGGGGTTGATTCGGGTGGGGGGGGGGGGGGGGCACGTTACAAAAAAAAATTGATAATCACAAAAGAAGGTTATGTTTTGGGGTGCATTTTTATTCCAAATATTGCTCACAAGGAAGCAAAAGAAAAATAATGAATATAACAAATTGAAAAGGGAGCCATATTTTGGGGAGTGAGTGCAAGTTTCATTTCAAAAGAAGGGCAGAGCATGGGCCCATTGTCCCCTTCCCCTAAATTAGCCATTGTGTCTGTCTGTCATGTCATCATAATGCTGGTAATGCTTTGTTCAAGTGATTGCTCATAGGAATTGCTCTTGGAAAGGTTTCACAGAATTTAAGGTTGATGACAGACTCAAAGAGAAAACCAGCAATTTTTTTTTTTTCTTCCAAAAAATATATTTCCTTTTTCTTTTTTAGAGGACCTGTAATAATATACTCTCCGTAATATGTTTTGAGTACTGTCCCAACGGTGAAGGCACTTGAGAGAAAAAGAGAAATAAGTGATATTCTCTTTTCACAACAAACGGTAGAGTAATCTGTCACTAAGTCACAATCCACTGACAAAATTGCAAATTTGAGATTCACATAGCTGTAGTCATCTCATATTTGAAATAGTCATAACTTTCTTATGATGGACTTTTAGTAAACTTTACTTGTTCTGTTTATCTCCTTTTTGTGGCTTTCATTTAAATTAACTTATTAAGAGAGTTGGATTGCCCTGTAAGGGTTGTTCAGTATAGTGTTTGAACAGGGGTAAATTTGATTGGGGTAGGATATACACCCCTACCTCTCTCTCTCTCTCTCTCTCGCTCTCTATCTACCGGTATCTCTCTCTACCGGTATCTCTCTCGCTATTTCTCTCTCTCTCTATCTCTCTTTCTCTCTTTCTATCTCTTTCTCTCTCTATCTCTCTCTATTTCTCTCTCTCTCTCTCTCTCTCTCTCTCTCTATCTCTCTCTTTCCCTGTGTGTCTCTCTCTCTCTGTCACTGTAATCTATCTGTCTGTCTTCCTGTTGTGACTCTTGCCTTTCACTTTCTCTGTGTTTATCTGACTGTCTTTCTCTTGCTCCCATCACAGAGGGTTATTCCTGATAGACCCAGAGGGTGTGGTCCGTCACATGAGCATCAATGACCTTCCTGTTGGACGTTCAGTGGACGAGACTCTTCGATTGGTCAAGGCCTTCCAGTTTGTTGCTGAGCACGGAGAGGTTTGTCCTGCTGGCTGGACACCAGATTCAGAGACCGTAAGTACTAATCTTCATTGATGTAAAACCCACTTCCTCAATTTCTTTGATTAAAAATGTACAGTCACCTTTGTGTTATATGCACTATATTAGTAAAGACTAGATGCATACATCTTTTACTTTATGTGTAATTATCCTGTTACTTGCAAAAACATACTGTCTTGTTTTTGGTGTCATGGCAATTATTTATCGGTGATTGAATGATTTTCTGTATAACTGCTTTTATAAGAGCTTCCATGACTCTACACTCTCTGTGTTTTTTTCTCCCAACTGTCTACCTCCCTCTTGTGGCCAAAACTTGAAAAGTTTACTTTATGAATCTACATTAATCTTCTATTTTACAAGCTACCATCGGATGAATTCAGTGAAATCAGAATTTTCTACAACCACATAAACAATACCCTATACTACTGAGATAACTTGTAGAGTAACAATTTCAGTTCATAATTCAAATCATTGCTTTAAATGGTGCTAAAATATTTTGCATTAAATGCTTTTTATTTTGGCTATTTTCGGTTTTCACTGATGATATTCTCATAGAATAGACAGAATTGAAGTTTTAGAGGATTTTAGTTAAAGCACAATGATTGATGGAGTTGGATAGGAGACATGAGAGCTTTGGGGTTGATGGAGAATCAGGGTTGAACAAGATGAATATTTGCTTCATTCAGAATTGGAGTGAATAAGCTAGGCTATAAATACATTGATTGATTGGCTAAGAGTGTCCTACTTCTTCAATGATTCTTTTTCTCTTATGTCTACATCCTTTTTCTTTCTTTTGTTCCATCTCATTCTCTATTCCATTCCTTTCTTTCAATGATAGAGAGAAAGAGAGATAGAGAGAGAAGGATAGCAGATCTGCTACTCTTCTCTTTCTCTCTCTTTCCCTCTCTTTATCTGTCTCTTATTCTATTTTCAATGTTCCTGCTCCATCTCTCCGTCTCTGGTTCTCTCTTCCTCTCAGCTTCCCTATATTTCTCTCTCTCTTTCTCCTTATCTCTCTCTCTCTCTCTTTCTCTCTCTCTTCCTATCTCTCTTTCTATCTCCAACTGTCTTTACTCCATCTACATGTATCTCTGTCTCTCTGTATCTGGTTCCCTCTCTGCCTATCTCTCTCCTTCTCTATCTATCTCCAACTGTCTCTACTCCATCTCTCTCTCTCTCTCTCTCCTCTCTCTCTCTCCCTCTCCTTCTCTCTCTCTCTCCTTCTATATCTATCTCCAATGGTCTCTACTCCACCTCTCCCTCTCTCTCTCTCTCTCTCTCTTTCTATCTCAACTTTTTCTACTCCATCTCTCTCTGTCTCTCTCCATGTGTGTCTATCTGTCTACAGTTCTGTCTCTGTCTCTGTCTCTTTCTCTATCACACCATCTCTGTAAGATCTATTTACTTTCCCAGTCTCTCTGTCTGCTAACCTGACTCTCCTTTTCTATTGTTATATTTCCCAAGTCTCTCTTTCTTACCACATGACCTTAACCCTGAGCCCCTGTGGGAGGGGTTGAGACCGAGTTCATCTGTGATTGGTTGCTTTGCATCAAACATTCTGGCTTTGTGAATTACTGATTACATTTTGGCCATTTGCCAAGTTTTGACAACCCACCCAGACAGTTAACAATGTGGTAGTGACATTCTCTTGGCACAGCCTCTAAAACGTTTTTTAAATAAGAAAATGAGTTTAACATTGGACCACCTGGAAGAATCTGTGTTATTGTTGGCTTTTACATCACACATACCAAGTACAGTATGAGACTATATAATTCTTACTTGCAATATCCGGTGCATATACAATAAGTATACTTCAACCGTTTTATAGACTAAATTCTTTCAGATTTTAGATAATGTTTCGGTCTTCATTTCTTTAAAATATGATACCAGCCTGTTTATTTGATACTTGATCCAAATGTTGCTATATATAAGTTTCCAGTAGTACTTCTGTCATGAGTTATGAATGCAATGTTAACTACTCTCTCAGTCAACTTAAAAGCAACTGATAAGTAGACTAGTTGACACACCTGTACATACTGGCATTGCATTACAGCTTACTAGTCGGAAATTGGATTCCGTGCGCTGGATTTTATTTCTATTCTTTATTGATTTTATTCTTTCATTCTCTCCTGAAGCAATAACTCATAGAATGCCAGGTTATGTTTTGTGAGGTTTTATACATTACAGCTATAGTGATATAGGACACATATTATTTTTATGTGATTTGTACACTTTAATTTCTTGGTTCTTAGAATACAATTCGTGTAGTTTATGCACATGGGGGATATCATGGTATCCTGTAGTGCCTACTTCCTGTCAAAGGAAGCAGCCTGGACCAACCTTGAGCCAGAGTAAAGAGAACCGGTTGTTTAGAGTTAATACATACTATCCATCCTCTGTTAGTGTTATGAAAACAAAGAGATGTCAACATGCATGCTCTACTAAAGATAAAGGCTATTACTGGTCATAGATTTCATTATGAAAGAAATTGTTTAGAAGCAATTTATAAAGAATGAATATGTTTATGTAGTACATGAGAGTTAATGAATATTGTAAGATTTTGGAGAGATCAAAATGAAAATGAATTGACTCAATCTTGCGGCACACAAAAATGGATGTATGGGACTACACTAATATGTGGCATGTTCATTTTGGGCTTTTTCAGCTCTCTCTTGTCATATTTCAAATTTGCGGGCATCTGTAAAGCAATCCTTCTCAGGGGATTTTTTTTTACTTTGATATTCTTCAGGGCTGACATAAAACAAAATACAAATCTTATCCATTATTGTTCATCATTCTCAGATCTTGGTCTTCTCTTTAAACTCCGTTATGTCATCTTATTTCTCCGGAGATGAATCTTGTTATCATACCATTGTTTCTAAAGTACTTCCTATGGTGAACATTAAAGGTAAAGACCAGTTCTGGTCATGCGATTGCATTGTGAAAGAAACGTTGTGGAATCGATCAGGAAAGGTTGATCATAAAGTGTTGGTGTGTACCACTGCAAGGTTCTGGAATCATCAAAATGATAAGAAGTTTGGCCCAGTCTTCGTAAAGTTACAAGCACTGTACACAGAAAGATGTATATGGGACTACGCACACATGCATGACACGTGCGTTTATCTATCCAGTCCGGATAGATAAACTAATTTACCAAATATATCAATTAGTAGGCGGTTTCCCCGGCAAATTTTTTATCATCATGTATTAGTCAAAACATATTCTTTCACATGATTGGTAATAAGAGCTTCCATTTCATTTTGTAAAATTGGGGCGTTTCCAATACTGGTCTTTACCTTTAAACTCTCATGATGAAATGCCTGTTGAGAGCCAGAAGGGTGTTAACCAGTAGTACCATTATATTAGAGATGTATACACACCCTTCTAGCTCAAAACTGTACAGTATGTACATGATCTCCTTGCTATCATGATAGATGAGGTATTTACATGGAGCTTTTGTTGTTCTAGTTGAAAGTATGTCTGAAATATAACAAAGGTAAGGGGTATATTATTCGATTTTGGGAAGGGTAATAATTGTTATGCCTCCGCCACCGAAGGTGGTGCCGGAGGCATCATGTTTTCGGGTTGTCCGTCCGTACGTCCGTCCGTACGTCCGTCCCGTTTGACCGTTATCACAATATCTCAAGAACCATTTAAGATTTAAACTTAAGACTCGGGAATAGTATTTATCACCATAGGAAGACGATCTGATTAGATTTTGGAGTACGTAGGTCAAAGGTCACAGGTCACAGAGGTCAACTTATGAAATTCCTTGTATTGAGTTTGTTAGCGCGATATCTCAAGAACCATTTGAGATTTAAACTTCAAACTTAAGGATAGTATGTATCACCATAGGAAGACGATCTGATTAGATTTTGGAGCACGTATGTCAAAGGTCAAGGGTCACAGAGGTCAACTTATGAAATTCCATACATTGAGATTGTTATCATGATATCTCAAGAACCACTGGAGATTTAAACTTCAAACTTAGTGATAGTGTGTATCACTATAGGAAAACAATCTGATTACATTTTGGAGCACGTAGGTCAAAGGTCAAGGGTCACAGAGGTCAACTTATGAAATTCCATACATTGAGATTGTTATCATGATATCTCAAGAACCACTGGAGATGTAAAAACTTCAAACTTAATGATAGTGTGTATCACCATAGGAAGACAATCTGATTAGATTTTGGAGCACGTAGGTCAAAGGTCAAGGGTCACAGAGGTCAACTTATGAAATTCCATACATTGAGATCGTTATCGCGATATCTCAAGAACCACTGGAGAATTTTCACTTACTTGAATTTGAAAAATTTCTTCCGTTTCGGTTTGTAAAATTGCTCTATGACGGAGGCATCATTTTCGACTGCGCGCAGTCGAATTCCATCTAGTTATTGATATTATTGTTTGAGATTTGATAACTGCTTACCAGCTGTCGACTAAATTGCATTATTTGATAATGAGTACTACATATATTTTTGCCAGAAATATGAACTAATAATCTGGTCCATCTACAAAGTGTATGAACTGTAATGTTACAGTTGCACCAAAGCAAATAGTTTACATGTACTTTATTTCGCACTGCGTCAGCAACTAATCTGAATAGTGCAGTCTTATTTAGTTGCCAGGGCAACACAATATGTGATGATTTGTCACATTGTCACAAATTGTTGTCGAAACAATCCCAAGTCTTGTGTATTTCTCCAGAAGTGGAAATGACTTGATTAGAAGAAAATCACATAAGAGGTGGGGACCTTGAAGTAATGTTTGTTTTCGTGTAATAGTAACTAGGTGGGAATGGTTCCATGACATACATGTAGTTTATAATACAATTGTGCTACTTGTGTAAGGATGTAAGGTGCATTACAGTGTAAGTTGCTTCTGGATACATGCCAAGGGTGCGTAGTACTTTCAGGAGGTGTTTCTCACCCACGTTAGGTATCTTAAAGCTCGCCCAAAACCATGTCATGAGATTTATTTGATTTGATTGACAAATGGCATGCTGCTCAAAATGTTAAGGTGCTGCTAAGCCTTCCCATCTCCCGTAGAGAGAAAAGAAAGGGTTTAAAGGTAAAGACCAGTTCTGGTCATGCGATTGCATTGTGAAAGAAACATGGAATCGATCAGAAAAGGTTGATCATCTAGCATATAAGTATTGGTGTGTACTGCAAGGTTCTGAAATCATCAAAATGATAAGAAATTTGGCCCAGTCTTGGTAAAGTTACAAGCACTGTACACAGAAAGATGTATATGGGACTACGTGGCACATGCACGATATCTTTCCGGACCGGATAGATATGATGATTTAGTGTGGAAGAAAGGTTAACTGAGTCAACTTTCTTGTGCATGCATGTATGTGCCCTTGTTAGTGCGCTGACTAGTCTACTATATGAATAACATTAGGAACCGACATTTTGAGTGAAATAAACTGACAAGTTTTACAGAGGAAGTATAAAATTATTATTCTTATGAAAGGGTTGGTAGATCTATACACCAGAGCTAGCACTCCTGTCTTATAGGGAATAACGATTGATTTAGATTTTAGATTGATCACAAGTCCTACCATTAATTGCAAATGTATAAAATCCAACCCTTAGTACAGAGTTGCTATTAATATCAAGTTGTGATGGACTTGAATTGATTTGAACTGTGGTATGGTATGGTATGGTATGGTATATTTTATTTATTCACGGTTAAAAACAAAATACAATTGAGCCCGCATTTAGCAAAAGCTGTTTTTCAGCGAGGCCGTGATTACATATAATTAGAACAGAATATAAAACAATGAAAATACAATTTGCAAACAAATGAGTTATAATAAGTGAACATATTTACAGAAATTGAAGTACAAAATAGAATCATAGTGACAAAGTGTGGACCGAGATATGCCTGTAGAGGGGAAGAGGAAGAATGCAGGAAAGCAAAGACTTTGAAGGGATGATTAAAGCTCTTATAAACAGGATATTTTTTATCTAAAGTTTAGGTTTCGAGGATATCATTGACAAGCCTTTTAGTGTGTTGTACTAGGATGTTGTACCTTCCTTGTTTAAACACTTAGTAATGTGAGCTCATTAAGATTATATGTTTTGCTGGTTACTGTTATGTTGTACAGAAGTTCAATGGCCAAAAGCTATCTGATCTGATGATCTATTGTTACACTTTCTTTCTCTCCCCATCTCTGTCTGCCCCCGTCCCTCTCTCTCTCGCTCTCTCTCCCTCTCTCTCCCTCCCATTCATTTGTTCATCTGTACCTCTTGTTTTCCAATTTAGCAGATTTTATGATATTCTCTTGTTCTTCTTTTTCTTTCTTCTTAATTCAGATCAAGCCAGATCCAGAGGGTTCAAAGACATACTTTGAAAAAGTGAATTAATCCTGTCCACCCTGACCGCCCCGTCATACTGACCCTATATGTATTGTCAGTGTTTGCCTTATTTCTTTTTCAGTCCAAGGAAAGAAATTTTCAGAGAATTTCACAAACAATTATCATGTGTGCATCTGATTGCATCACAATTTGAGAAAGTGAAATATTCCTTTCTATCCTCTTAATCTTATTCATGCCAATCCTGAATTATTGTCAGATATTTTCACTAACAATTTTGATGTGTGCTGTAATTATGTTCATTAGGTCGAGCCATTGTAAAATATTTTATACCCAATGACCGCCTCATTAATTTATTCATATGAACTTTTATGATTTCTCTGTGAATTTATCCTTTGTTTACCATGTAAAAAAAAAGAGGTTGATACTTTGATCCATTTTTAGGATTTCACATTTCCAAAATGTTGAAACTCATCTTTTATATGACAGAAAAATTGAGTTTGAATTGAGTCGGTGCTAAAGTCGATATTTGGACATCAACATTGCATTGTATTTTTACTGACCAGTCATTTGCCATAATGAGTGGATCAATTTTTTAAAATCACCAGGTACTTGTTCATCTATTTTGTGTAGTGTGTCATTGAACACATGTTGATTGTGAACAAATTAATCAACTTCCAAATGAGATTTGAATGTGATGTAATCCTATTTGATTTTATCTATAAACGTACATATAAAGTACATGCATTACATTGACTCAGAAATATGAGGATCATACAGTATTTTTAGAGACAAAGGCTCAAGTATTCAAGAAAATTATTCTGGTTCATTCATTGTTGACATATCTGTCTGTTGATTCATTGTCTTTTGTGTGTGATTAAAGCAACTGTTAATAAAAAGTGCTTAGAGACATCTATATAAGATGTATTAGGCTCTGTATAATAATTCAGAATAATATAATTGTTTTTGCTATTGTTAATTGGCGAAAATTGTATTCAGTATAACATTCAGTGTGTACCCTTGCCTACCCTTACAGTCTTGCGGTACTTGTCTTTAAAAGAGATAAATGCAATCAAAGTTTTGTTTATCACCGTGAGAGAAATCATTTGAACTCAAATTATTGTTGATTGGCAAAATTGCATTCAGTATTACATTCAATGTGTACTCTTGCCTACCATTCAAGTTCTCCTAATTGTCTTGCAGTAATAGTCTTTAAAAGAGATTAATATAATAAAAGTTGATTACTGTGAGAGAATCACTTGAATGCAAATTATTCCAATGTATATCACGATAAAAGCGATATATAGGCAATATCTGTCCATGTGAATGTGGAAATATACATTTTGACTGTTTTTTTTATATAGAAGTATTTGTGATATATGTAGGGAACTGGAATGATTCAACATAATCCTTGGCCTGTCAAATTCAGATATAAATTCATCTATCAAAAGACTATTACTTTGTGTTCTTTGTGGTAATATGATAAAGTTACCAAGTAACATATTGGATTCATTAAATATATTAGTTGCTGCTCTTGAACTGGCATACATTTAATTTTTCTGTTTTGATTAATTATTGATGTTGTGCATTATTCTGACTGAAATTGTTCTCAAACAAGGCATTATCATCCTTTGGTCCATGTTTTATGATTATTTGCGATGGGCATATATGAAATAGAAGTGGCAGTCCACTTTTCTTTTTTTTCGTTTTCCTTTTTCGAACCAATTATTTATTGATCTCTGTCCCTCATTATTGTACACAAGAAAATTATCAATAAACAACTAGAATGCTGATTGAAGCAATTTGAGTCTTATTTCCTTGTGTATACTGTACTTATTGTAAATGAATGTTCCTTAAAGCCCCACTGCACTACTTATAGCTACTTGCACCGTCTATATAGCAAACAATGCCTAATCGGTGCATGTTGGTCCCCCATGATCCCCTTTTTCTTATGTTAATTGAGAGCCGATTTGATGAGATAACCACCTGTCAGTGACCTTGCAGGGAGGTCTAATCTCCCCTGGCCAAACTAGTGCAGACAGGCTTAAAGCTTTTTTTAATGTTTCACATCTTCTCTTTTTTTGCAGAAAGAGAGAGGAGATTGTTAGAAAGTGGCAAAAGAGAAATAGAGAGACCTATAAAAAGGGAGTGCGAATGAAAGAAAATGGTACACACACGTATCTGAAGGGTGAAAGACATGGAAGGAGAATAGGAATGGTAGAAAGAGAAATAGTAAGAAAGCAGGGAAGAAAGTAATGAGAGAGAGAGAGAGAGTGAGAGTGTGTGACAGAGAGAGGCAGGGAGAGAGAGACAGAGTGTGTGTGTGTGTGTGTGTGTGTGTGTGTGTGTGTGTGAGAGAGAGAGGGAGAGCGAGTGGGAGAGAGAGATAGAGAGAGTGAGAGATAGACAGAGAGAGAGAGAGAGAGGGGAGGGATTTGGGGGGGGGGGGGAGACAAAAATGGAAGAGAGGGAGGGAGAAATACAATTATAGAGAACAATAAATGATACAAAAAATGTCTTTATGAAATAAAGAGAAAATACAAAAGCGACCTTCCTTGTTATGATATTTTAATATGCATATATATAGTTTGATTGAATATATTCTCAATTTATAAGGGTATTAAGGTAACTATTAGGTACCAGATATTACTGTTTTGTTACTGTACAGCATAATACAACTTTGCATGTCAGTAATACAACATACGGTAAAAAGATCCTTAACAGTATGCAGCATAAGAAAATATGGTAACATATTGGGTATTTTGAAGTAATATAGCAATTAAAGATCTGTACATGCATATATTAATTAAATATGAACAAGGAATTCTCAGTACCGTTTGGACCGCAACATAATGTAATCTTCTTCTGGATCTTGGTGTAAGTTGTGCGATGCAGCAGTATTTCAAATAATTGTACCAAATTGAGGTAGATTTCTATAAAATGATACATACTGTAGGCCTACATTTGAACATACTTAATATACAACTCTCAGTTCTTTTTTCATTTGGTTGAGGGAGAATAACTAATTCAGCTCATATTTCTTATGATCTGTAAACTAATTTTGCGCAAAGTGTCTATCATTACATCATTTAACACCAGGCATTACAGCCTCTTTCACTTGACTCCATTTGTTATCATATGATTACATCAAGGCAACGTCATCAATAGATTATTACAATAACATGGTTTTGCGAAATTCTGAAGTATTTTTCATTGTGAGATAGGCCCTTTATTGTAAGAAAACTCTATTATTCTATATCATAAAAAACAATGAAAATGCACGGTCTAAAGTGTTCTCATTATCCTGTTTTCTGATAATTAAGTTACACCTGAGTCAAGTTTAAAGTTCGTGTCTGATTCTATGACTTACTGAAATACTGTAGGGCATTTTCTGTATTAAATCTCATTCTATATTTCCTCGTCAGTACTCTGTACCATGTATTTTATCTTAACATTGCATTTTAATTGCATTTCAACCCACGGGGCACCCTTTACACACTCTGAAGCACATGGCTATGAATAATAGTGCTGTCAGTTAAAACAGGTGGAAAATATTACCATACATTCTTTGAATTTACATGTGAAATTATCAATGGCTTTCGATGATGTGGTTTGTAGCAAAATTTAAGAATGGAAAAAGTGATCAAACGTGTAGACACGATTGCGAATTAAATTGGTAAAAGATTTGATGGAGTAACTTAACAAAAGGTGAAGCTTGTAAACCTCATGGTTCTACAAGGGGTGCCAACATTTTTAGCCAACAATGAAACATGGTTTTACAACAACATTTGAATGATAGCATCCTATATCATTTTATACACTTTTTCTACGACAATATCAATTGTTCAAAACATCCGTATTTTGTTGCCTTTTAATTTCAAATGATCTTTTCGAGAATTGGTCACTTTAGCAACCCTGGTTATTCAATATCACCTTTCTTTACTCTAGTGATCTCAGGCAACAGACAGCAAGAAACTGTTCAGAATCATTTTGGCTTGAGAAAGTCAACAGGAATGGATGAAAGCTTGCCCACTAAATATCTAGTAGGTTGTTAGAAGCCTACATTACAATGTTATGATCACCCCCAAACGATGGAGGTTTTCTGTATTGTACTTTATAGTTTTGCCCATCAGTTTAGTGAACTTCCCCATTTATATCCACAATCACATACACATTATCAGAGACTGATCAGAGATAACCACTGGATTTCACCTCCAAAGCTTGGAAACCAACCACAACTTGACATCACGATTTTGAAATATCTTAAAGTTCGTAACAGATGATGAATGATTCTAATGCTAACATTATGCAGCAGTTTAAAGTTCGGACATGTCCTTCTCCATTCTGGACAACATCACCACATCGGCCATACAGGAAGTCCATTGAGTTCTGCTTCAGATGCATCCTATCTAGCAGTATGGAAAAGAACCTCCGGTCCTGAGATAGAACGCGCCCTCACCGTTAGCACTGTCAGCGTAATATCCCATGCGAGGTTTGGAGATCCTCCCCTTTTTTCGCGCAGGATAAGCTGGACAGCGTGATTTGACGTCTTCAATGAGGTCCCAGGAATCACAACGGTGGGTTGCCTGGTAGGAGCAGGTAGAAATACTCTGGGTGAAGTAGTAGACAGCACGGTAATGGGAACAATGGGATAGTGGAAAACATCCAGGCATGTGTTTGCCTCCGTTAGGGTAGAAGTCCTGGTGTCCAAGCTATAAACAAGAACAACAAGAGATAATAAGGTGTTGCAAAGTGAATACAGTCATGTACAATTATTGATACAAGATATTACGCCAACAATTAAGGGAGCGACAATCCTAAGTTTTTTTCAAATATCATGCCACGTCTCGCAGAACGAAATCATGATTATTCAACCCAGAACATAGTTTTTATAGAGTCATGCCTCATGCAGAACTCTTTAAAAGAAGCTCAAAAACCCTCTTTTTGTGGATCATGAGCTTTTGGAAGGATACCCTAGAAAGTGAAAACTTTTAATTATGTTGTCTTTCTTCCGAATTCCATTTTCAATCTTCCCCACTTTCCTTGAGATAATTATCACATTTTAAGTTTTTAGACGCCTTGCATCGTTATCTCTATCTCACCATTTCGGTTTCTCTGCTGATATTTAAGCAAGTTTTCGAAACCGTGTCCGTTGCTAACATCTTCAGACAAACAATTTATCTACTTTTTTTTTCTCGTGCTCTAAAATTCTTTGAAACTTGTGACCATCAAAATGATATCCATGCTATTCAAAATGTTTTTTTTTAGTAGTATATGATCTTCATTGACGCTATGCACCACTGTGCTTGAGAAATAAGCATAATAGGCCAATAGGATACCTGTTCTTGTAAGCCTGCACCGTTCATCCCCATGATATAGGAAGAGGTGTTTGTGCCGTCAGTATGGATGACATCGACGAAGAGGGCGTCTGTTCTGTCCAATCTGCAGTCTGGATTAAGCTGTGGACCGCGGAAGTAAGGGCCAGCTGGATCCATGGCTGCAGGGGTGACAAGGTAATGGTGACAACATGTCAAGAGACGGTAACAAACAAGCTAGCAATAATTAAACATATTCATTTAGGAATGTTGGGATGAACGGCAGGTATGCCCTTGATGCAAGTGTTCGCTTTTTGTTTTCTTTATATGCAACATCCAGCAACATCAGTTTAAAAATGTGGTTTCATAGGAAAAATAAGGTACACTACAGTGGGCATGTGTTTAGTCGTCAAGGCAATATGAATCAATTAGCAAATGGCAACAAAGCACACATAATACATATAATTTGATTGGTGCAATTGACCCGAATCAGTTGCTGAATGGTAATATTAGATACAGAAACTATTTTTTACTCGATATAGTCATCAGATCATACAGATTTCCCCTCTAATAGAAATAGCTTTAATCCAGTATCATTGCTTTATCCAGATATATAGGCTATTTATTTGTAAATCTGTCTTTCTATATAAAATTATCTATCTATCTATCTATGTCCCAATAACTTGGGTCTATTGGGGTAACAATGTGAAGGATCTTGAGACATTGATCCTCCAAATCTTCCAGTCTTCAGCTGTTCGATGCCCACGAGACAATATATCCTTATGTTTATTGCTTGATGCTATCAATATTTATGCCAGTATTTCCCTAATTTCTAGGCTTAATCTGATTCTTACCCGTAATACGTCCGAAACCTGACAACTCCGACCCTGCATATCCAGCCACGTGGGCACCAAGACTATGACCGATGGCATGCATACTGGAAAGAGGTGCATTGAAAAGACGGTCTAGCTTACGAGCCAAGATGGCAAGCTCTCTGCCGACCACTCGAATGTTTTGTACACTGGTCTCATAGATATCCAGAGACCCACCACGCCAATCAACCATGATAACGTTGATGTCCTCCTATTACAAAAATAAAGTGCAAACAATTAAAGTTTTTGAAGAAAAGACATATGACATATGGATCAGAAACATGGTCATTGACAAATGATCTAGAACAGAAGCTTGTGACTTCTCAACGAGCTATGGAGAGAAAGATGTTGCATTTAGGCTGGGCATGTAGCAAGACTTCAGGACAATAGATGGACAAATCGTTTAACAGAATGGCAACCAAGGATGGGAAAGAGAAGACGAGGAAGGCAGAAGAGAAGATGGAGAGATGACCTAACATCATACATGGGAACGGCCGCTTGGACTAGGATAGCTAGAGACAGAAGAGAATGGAAATGTTATGAGGAGGGCTTTGTCCAACGTCTGGATGAACTATAGCCTGATAGATAGATAGATAGATAGAAGAAAAGATAATCCCAATAAACATAGTTTTCAGATTTTATGATCAAGGAGAACAGTGCTCGTTACACATGGTGACATGGGTAAGCCATAGTCGAGTGGTTTAAACGCTTAACTGGAGGGCGATGGCGAGGTTGTAGGTTCGAGTCATTTAATTGGTGAGGCATTGATGTACATTTGCCACTCATCACCCACGTGTGGTAAATAAGTACCTTGTGGCTTGTGAACCATGAATCTGGTAGCCAGGTGGGTTAATATTGGAGCACTTTAAGCAGTATAATGTACTTTAATAGGTCAACTTGATTTAGAGGATGATGGTATTGATGATAATGGTGATGTTGATGGTGATGGTGGTGGTGATGATGATGATGGTGATAGTGGTGATGGTGATGGTGGTGGTGATAATGGTGATGTTTATGGTGATGGTGGTGGTGATAATGGTGATGTTTATGTTGATGGTGGTGGTAGTGATAATGCTGATGATGATGATGATGATGACTGTGATGGTGATGATGGTGATTACTCCATAAATTATAGGGAAACATTTCTTAAACCTCTACTCTTTATCGTCTCTAACAGTTATCCATTCGTTCATTTGGAAAACATCAGGGACCCGTTTCACAAAGCCTCTTTTCAATGACAAATGACAAAAATCAGTGACAAATCTGCTGGTAACCAATCAGAAGCAAGGATTTCAGTAGCTTATAACAGAAACTGTCATTTGTTACTGATAACAAGTTTTGTGAAATGGGGCCCAGATCAACCATTTTACGGGATACTCACATTATCTAGAAGGGTGTTCTTCATCTTGATAAAGGCAGATTTACGCGTATTCTCGATCCAACCATGGATGACAAACTTGGTGGGGTTGGTTCCGTTGAATTGCGACTCTTCGATGGTTATTACATCTCTCCACGTGATCTCCTGCGCCTTGTCACGGTTGAGACGAGTGAAGAGAAAGAATCGGGTGTTGATCTCCTCTGGGGAGGACATCTCGAGGGAGTGGCAGGGTAGGATGTTTGAGAAGCAACCAACTTTGCCGAAACATACTTCGGTGCTTGGAGGAGCTGCATGTGGAAGAGAGTCACAAATATTCGTCAAATTTATTTCTTAAAAGTTTAGTAATGAAATAGAATTTGCGGTCTTTATACACAGTTAATGTGCTTAACCTAGGAGGTAGCTCGTGTGGTACACGGTCACGAAAGAAATGTCTTATTATTGTTTGTCGGTGCAAAATTTATACAAAAAAGTTATCGAGCTTCTAATACCAAGCTAATAATAATGATATTCCGCCTTTATATAGCGCTTTGCAGATATATTTTTTTTTACCCCGGTCATCGGATTTAGGCTTGCTCGCACACAATGTATGCACATTCTCCACTCCCTTGGGGCGCATTCCAGCCATGTGCCATTATACAGACACACACAATGCTGAGCAAACCACATTAATTTTCGCATCCTACCGGGTACCCACTTAAGACCTGGGTGGAGAGTGGCAAATGTAGATTAACGACCTAACGTTAATGCCGGGCTGGCATTTGAACCCCTAGGGCCCGTACCTTGTGATCTGCAGTCGAGTGACCTTTCCACTAGACCACAGCACCTCTACAAGCGACACATAGCTAATCTAGAACATCACGTATATATTTAAAAAAAAATAGAATTCGTTTGTATCATGGAATATTAATTTATTAGTAGTAATAAATGTAATAAACTTTGAAATTAAAAGTTGATACTAAGGTCGATGAATTCCATGGCCTTAACATTGACTGTGATGACTATAAGAATATGGGATGATTATTTAATAAATAAGTGGCAGGAAATTCTAATCAGCCTGATCTTTCTCAGTCATGATCAATATCACCACCTGTAAGGAATTGTTTCATAAATTTCATTGATGATTCATGGCTGTCTTCACCTTGACTTCCCTAAACCTGTCCCAAAATAAACACCGTCGTGGTTTTATTGGCAATATTCTTTAAAAGAATTGTTACACCTCTCTCTCTCTCTCTCTCTCTCTCTCTCTCCCTCTCTATCTCTGTCTCTATCTCTATCTCTATATCTCCCTCTCTCTCTCTCTCTCTCTCTCTCTCTCTCTCTCTCTCTCTCTCTTTCCCATATTTTTTCTGCTTGTCTCTGTTTGCGTTACATCCCACACTTCTCTCACTCTGTGTCTTAATTTCCCTTTTCCGCTCCCCATTCCATTTTATATCTTTCGGACATATTGTCAATTTCATTTGCGTTAACAATTAAAACAAACTTCACTTCATTTCCATGCTGTGCACACTCCTAAAAATAAACATTTAAAACCGTTCTCATTAGTGGATGATGCGAAACTGATTCAATACTGATATTAGTTGTATTTAGTTGAATAAACAATTGTAACCGTGGTAATCTTTCAAATTATAAGGATGTATATGAGTAATTTATCATAACCTTGTATGACACATTAAAACATTGTAGATTAAATTGGTGTAATAAAACGGATTATTTAAATCGAACTACACACATAATACAGCACTTTAATATGTTTCTCCCCGATAGCGGATACAGACTGATTGGTGAATGAGTAACAAACTGATATAGTTTAACGATCCCCATCGATTACCCCCCCCCCCTGGCTCTCAATCTGTCGAGACATAACAATAGGCCATTAGTAACAGGAGGCGATGGATTAGCTGTTAACCGTTATTTTGGATGCTGAGTAACGGATTTAGATCATAGCTCAACTTCCGCAGCAGACCCCTACAATTTGCTAAACACAACTAGAACTCTAAAGGGTATGAACGTTTCTCTTCTAACTCCGGAGCCCCCTGATGTCAAGGTCATAGCATATTCTCTGATATCATCCACAGATTCATATGAATCATGAAAATAATTGATTTCCTAGTAATCACGCAGGTACTACTGTATAAGGCGTACCAAACGCGAGCTCTTAATGGGATTCATGCCTTCTTTATATCTTGAGTTATGTTGTAGCGGTTCTAGAGGGGCTTTTTGTGGGGGGGGGGGGGGGAGTGTTGAGTAAAATGTAAAAAGAAAATTACTGGAAAAAAGTAAATGTCGAATTAAACTGAACTGAATCATTGTTATACATTATGTTGATGTGCATGGTATTAATGACATGTACGTAAAACTGAAACAAGAAAGAATACAAAACAAACATAACCAAACTATGTAATGAAAACAGACTCATCAGTTGACGAGCCATAGAGCAATGACTTCTAGAAGGATTTTTTATTGCACTTTTTCAATATCTCCCATCGTTGACAGTGAGCTCAGCTTATACAGGTTAACCGTGTAATATCTTAACTTGATTCTGTTCAAATCTCTTTCAAATCACCCTTTTTTTTAATGTTGAAGAATTCTTCTAAATGACACGTTTGGGTTTAATATGTATTTCTCTCTTTCGACAAATAATTGTTTACATATATGGTTTCAAATATTATTCAGAACTGTAATTTTATGTGCGTGTCTTTTTGTTTCATTATGAACATGGATATTCTTTTCTTATATTCTACGTAGACGAAAAGATTTTCCATACGTCATGGACAAAAAAGCATTGAATAGAAATAAAACGATTTGAAATCCTTAGACTATAAGAATTTACGTTTAGTTTAGAGGGAGTAATGGAAAACACAATATTGAACTTTTCACTTCCAAATCACTCCCAAATTAGTCCGTCTTTTCGAATCTATTCGTTGGCGGACTGCCTAGAGTGTCGTCTCCATTTTAAGGGCATTCTGTAGATCAGTTGTTAGATAGTGGATTCATATAATCTAATCGTCAGCTAAGCCGAATTTCCTGTGAATTGCCTGGATTTATTGCTCGTGTCGCTTTTAGGATACATATTAAAATTCGAAAAAGACAAAAAACGATTTTAAATATATATATATACCTGCCATTGTTCTTTTGATATAATTAAGGCCATAAACAGAGATTGCCAGAAGTCTTTGCCAAATTAAGGGATTGTCATCCTGTATGTCTTCGTGAGCCCACTTAACTTTCATTACCAAACTTCTTGGGTGATTACAATTTTGATATTTTAAACGACAGACGCTCATCCAGATGTTAAACCCAGAATATACTGTCACTAAAAGTCAAGTTCTAATCAACTTGAATTGAATCAATGTTAATGTAATACAACACGATAGTAGCAGCTGCGTAGTTTGGGTCTATCCATTGAGAGAGTATTTGTGTCATGGGGGTGGGGCGCGGAAGGCGGAGGGGTAGTCACCGGCCTTACTAGATGTGAAGTGTATAGAGAGGACGCATTTCTTCCTTATTCATCGTCTCTAACTTCCCTCTCTTTCTCTCATTTGTGTCTTTCCCTGTCATTCCTTTATGGAACCCTCGTCCACGTGTTCCTCCTGTACAAACTCCCCTGTTATATCGTCCTCTTATGATGCCCCAGTAACAAGTAAGGCCTATTGGCTAGGCCTATTGGCATCCTCGATGTTGTAACGTTATCCGTCTCCTATACTTTGAGGGGTATACACACCCTTTTCTAGTTTCTGTTCCATTCTTTTCCACGCTTTTTGTTTCCTGTTTTTTCTCTCAATGATCCAATATCGTTGAATAACATCTGTCTCCAGCTGCCTATTCAATTATTGATATGATTACATAGAATAGCCCTGAAAGTGATCTTTATACACATCTTCTTCAATGATGGTTTGTCCACTAGTTTCAAGGTAACTGGGGAGAGAGTATACGCCCTCTCAACTTGGTATCGTTCCAAGTCTTTTTGATGAAGGAAGAAGTACTTTCAACTCTATAAATCTGAGCGCTTCCCACACCAGAAAGTAAAGGAAGAAATTGGCTAGTTGGTAGATAGAAAGAGAGAAGGACTGAGAGAGACAAGAATAGAGAGAGAGAGAGAGAGAGAGAGAGAGAGAGAGAGAGAGAGAGAGGGACAGAGAGAGAGAGAGAGAGAGAGAGGGGGATGGAGAGAGGGAATGATGGAGCGAGAAAGATAGAGAGGGGGAGAGACAGACAGACAGACAGACAGAAAGACAGAGATGGGGACAGGGAATATGGTGAAGAGAGAGGGGTATAATAAACATCAGTCTTCTGGCAACGAAATACACGTAACAAGTAAGAAAAAAAAAATCTCTGTGTGATTGATATTTTCTTTAGTTACTGAAAGATAATAAATAAACTGTGAAATAAAATTGTTGATAATGTTAACACGGTCATGAACATCAAGAAAACAATTTGTTTACTACTATCAATATACCACCATGATGCTTCTTACCACGAATTATTTTACATCATTTATATATTATTAGTCATGTTATTCTTGTTGCTGTCGTATAAGTTATTCAATAATCTAAAAGATAACATCTGTTTCGTTTAAACTTCTCAATATCAAGCATTCTGTGGAAGACTATAGTATGCATTGCCTTTTACCTCACGACGAAGTTAAATCTATACCACACCTTTAATCATGTACTGACGCCCACCACCATAATTATGTGCAGCAGCGGGAAAGTTATAGTCCAAGGTGCATCATATTGTATTAATCATGAATATGAAATTGTGGGGCAGCTATGAGCTGAGAATTTAAATCACTCTCACAAGCTCACAAGTGTATTACTAAATCAGAGCGCTCTCTTTCTGAGAAGTGTGACAGACAGACAGTAAACAGTCAGTGGGAAACCGATCGGGACTTCAGCGCAGCGTGGATGAAGGGGTCAGGTAGACAGGAAACAGCGGTTATGCTTTATTTGATTATTAACATAATATGAACAAATAATATTATAGTGACCTCCTCTTCTTCCGACGTACTGCTACGAACGTGCTTTCTTTGTTTCGTTCACAATTATGAAGTTATAGACTCACTATATGAAAGGAGTAGAAATTGTGTATTCTTGGGTGGGGGTCATTTGTTCTTTTACAATTTTCTTGATGCCTTAACCTTCGTCTACTTCGATATGATAGTAAGGTAAGCAAGTGTACAGCCTATTAATAGAGACATGCTTTGAATCTTGCATAAATTCATTTAATTTCTCATCTTAACTATAACTTTCGTGAAAGTGGCTGCACAAATTTGACCCGTGAACTGGTGTAGATATAATTGGTATCAAACTGGACCATTATAGTCACTAGTCTACAAGTATTCACACAGAAAGAATGTGGTTCCGTTTAAAAAAAAGAACATTATTATTATTATTATTATTATTATTATTATTATTATTATTATTATTATTATTATTATTATATATATATATATATATATATTTTTTTTTTGGGGGGGGGGGGGGGGCGGGTGATTGAAATAATTACTCGGTAATACTTCTGCTTATTGTCTACCATAGATCAACATCGTAACATTTATTAGGTTTTGTGTACTTTAAAGAACAAAAAATCAAAAGTGAATTATAGGCGAAAATACATACATATAATTAATTGATGACTAAACTAATTACTTCTTAACACACTGCTTTCTGATCTTAGGCTAAGACCAACAGCTAGTCTGAGCTTGGATTGCTAGAGATTGATTTTCGCACACGACTCCTATCATAGGATCACCTCTGATCGATTTCCAGTTGAGATTTTCTCAAAGCATTATTTTGTGTAGATCCATCAGAGACTCCAAAACGGATTCATATTCTTTATTATAACCTCTTCCCTCTTTCTCTCTCCCTCTCTCCCTCTGTCTCTCCTTTTCTCTCTGTTGCTCTCTCTCTCTCTTACACCGTCTCTCCGTCTCTCTGTTACTCTGTATCTCTCTGTTTTTTCTCTCTCTCTTCCTCTCTCTTAATGTCTCTCTCTGTCTCTCTCTGTCTCTCTGTCTCTCTCATCCTCACTCCCCAGTCACCTCTCCATCATATCTTACCTCTTGTTTTCTTTGTTTTCCTCACTTTCACCCTTTTCACCTTAATCACGCCAAACTTCTGGATTTTCTTTTTTTTAGGGGGGGGGGGGTGAGGAATATCTTTACTCTTGTAATTTGTACCCTAGAGATCTATAACGAGACCCGACGTCTATATAGCCCCAACAAAATTAGGTACAATTTAGCACAGAATATTTAAAAATTCACCTTTATACTTTCACCCGAACATATTTATGAATATATTACCATTGTCCCAATATCCAGCATCCTTTTGCCACAATTTGAACCTCTTTCATAGACAGAGCTCTAAACTAAACTTGATATTCTCCTTCTGTAGAAGATCGTAAAATGTGCTATCATCAACAATTTTGGCATTTAATACGGTGACAATTTATGTTATGATTGCGATTTCACACCATCACACCATACCATTCTAACTGTCAAATGGTTTGATTTGCACTCGTGAAAAATAAAACAGAAACAGATGAGAAAAAGGGTCATTTACATAGTTCAATTGGTTCTTGATTCGTAGAGATTAAATCCCATAATTTCAATACAATGGCTACTTTTAACATCTTATCTTAAGACAGTGTGCAAATACAACTCGTAAAATGGCAAATAAATGCAACTAGTTAAACCCTAGATATAAGTTGCATAATACTATGACTAGGAACATTGCAGATCCTATAAAATTTTGTCAATTAATGCACCAAACCTGAAAACAACACGCCACAATATAAAGAAATCGTGTTTGACTTGCTGAAATTCTAATTTTCTGATAATTAGCGTAAAGTTTACTAACTTGTATTTAAATTGCTGTAAATTTACTGCGAAACTGAATGGGCAAAGTTCCGAAAGTTAATGAATCAGTTTGAAGAAAAAGTTTGAGCCCTGAAACAAATAACCTTCAACTCTGTACAATAAAAAGCAACTTTGTCACGGGTGATTACATAATGAATGCGTTATTTATAAACGTGTTGCAATTCAAACCCGATAACGATATCTTTAGAAAAAACAGAGGTTTTAGATTGTAAAATCCAAGAAATCATCAACCCAAAGGAAAGAATTCAAGTTGATATAAGACCATGAGATTCGCTCTTTCCCTCAAATAGGCTACCTTGAAACGATTCGAAATATTATTCAAAGTGCTTCAAAGTGTTTCGTAAACTTTCCCATTTTAGAATGGCAATGTTTCATGGACAATAATATACGGCAATGAGAATTACATTTTCAAATTGTATACATGTAAATATTGATAAAAGGTATATAGTGTCTAGAATAATCTTTTTTTCCTGAAAGGGAGGGTTAATCACATTTTTGGAGAACATACAAAAAAAAAACAGAATTATACTTTGCGCTAGAAATATCAATAGCAATTGTACAAAAGTTCAACAACAGTACTGTTGTAAAAAGTTGGTCTTCAGTATAGCGACCAGGAACGCAATAGAATTCGATTGATTTAATTTGTATTCCATTTTAGTTCATAAAACTTATACACGAATCGAATTGATCGATATGTCGTCTTTGACATGGTTTGATATTAAAATGTTTTAACTTACTTGTTGGTCCCATGAAAGCCGTAAGAATAGATGCAAGTCCTGCAAAAGACCTGAAGAAATCCATTTTCACAGAATTATCCTGCAGTATTCAGCAAAATCTTCCCTCTTTGTCAGAACCAAAAGAAATGTCCTGGAACAAATACGGATTCAATATGTTATATGGGCAACTGACCGGTCCACGATCCACTCCGCTTTTTTTTTTTTTTTTTACTGCAATCCTGAGAAACTTCACAACTTCAACCAGAAACTTTGATGGGGAATTGTGTGCAACTTGAAAACTGCAAGTAAATCTTTAGTTGCAAAGAAATCTAGACAATAGAGCTCCGGCAGTTGAGGATCGCGTGTCGTGACTAAGTCTGGATTGAAAGTTTGGGAGACTTTTAAAGTCTCGTGCGATCGAGGAATGAATTTTACCCCCTTCAAGTAGAGCAGACAAGAAAAGCGTCTATCTCTACGGAGCGCGACCGGTCACAAAGAACGATATGAACACGTCTACTTCCGACAAAAGAACGGACGGAGCAACCTCACACCCCATCCCAGCCCCTCGACCCTGCCCCCACCCCCCTCTCTCTCTCTCTCTCTCTCTCTCTCTCTCTCTCTCTCTCTCCCTCTCTCTCTCTCTCTCTCTCAATCCCACTCCATCCCCCTCTCTCCCTCTCTCTCTTTAACCAAATATGTAGTCGATATTATGAGGTTTTTTTTTTATTTGCAACTTCCGCGAGAAAACATGGTAACAGACAATTTACTTTTCATAAAAATGTAGGGTTCCAGTATTGCAGCCATAATATTATCAGGATTTTGCGTAACATAATTATAATAACAGTGATATTGATCAAAATAATATTTTTGTTTTTCTTCCTAGAGATTTAAAGTGCTGGATACTCCGGTTTAGCCGAGTTACCAAAATTAGACGCTTAATTCCTAACGAGCACCCATTTACTTCACCAAAGTGGAGAGAGTCAAATGTATATTAATGTCTTACCAAAGTGCCGCGGGAGGGATTCGAACCCCGTATTTTTGGTGATTTATCCACTAGATCTAGAACCGATATATGTAGGTCAGAGAAAGAAAAAAATTAGTTGCACATCAAAGTATTTGAGGCAAAACGTAAGTTCTACCCCTTTCAACGACCGGTTGTATTTTGTATTTTGTGAAAGAACTTCAAAAGGAGGGGATGTTGTGACATATGAAGAGTGGAACGAACTTTCGTGGGAAAGTGAAATTGAATACTTCAAGACTGTTTAGTCCCTTTTCTTAAAAAAAAAAAAGTAGTTTCATTCTGTTCCAGTTACGTGACCAAAACATACTAGGCTTTTGCTCTAGCGAGGGAGTTAGTTTACTCTTCCAAACCGTTTATCAGAGGAAATTGAATAATTTATTCGGCATGTTTTGTAATTACCGGAAAATGGTTACGGGATAGTGATCTGTATTGGTGGTGATAGGTAATCGTTAACCCATTTTCTACTGGAGCCAGGTGCGTCCTATATTAAACCCATGTAAAATAAGACAATTCAGTAGTCTGGAGGTTAAAATGATCTGACATCCTGAATCGATGGTTTCTGTCTAGTGCTCCATTGACAATATTGACAATTTGTTTGCCTCGTGATGGTATTGTATGCGATGGCCTGGGCTGCTACACCAACGAAATCTGTCGAGGTATCGTGGTGTAGTGGTTCATTCACTTGACTCTCAATCCAAGGGTTGAGGGTTTGATTCCTAGCCCGTCACTAACGTCCTTTGACAAGACATTAATTCAAATTTGCCACTCTCCATCCAGGTGTAAATGGGTACCTGCTTGGGGTAATAATAATTGCAGGCCCTCAGGAAGAACAGCATTTATGCTGATAAGGTTTCCTTGAGTTTTTGTTGTCTCAATAATCAAAATCTGTGTCTTTAAACTCGTTGGAAAAAATAACGATTACATTTCGGTTCAATGATTCAATTTGGCCTACATATTCATGGTAAACCAGAAAGCTTATACAAATGAGAAGAATAGTTCAAACGCAGGAAAGAATTGTTTTTCAGGTCAATGAAATAATACAAGAATTGTTAGCCTTGAACGATTTTTGGGCCAGCTTATTCAACTCCCTCTCTCTCTCTCTCTTTCTCTCTTTCTCTCTCCCTCTCTCTCTTTCTCTCTTTCTCTCTCTCTCTCTCTCTCTCTCTATCCCTCTCCATCTCTCTCTGTCTCTCTCTCTGTCTCTCTCTATCTCTCTTTCTCTCTTTCTCTCTCTCTCTCCCTCTCCATCTCTCTCTCTCTTTCTCTCTCTATCTCTCTTTCTCTCTATCCCTCTCCATCTCTCTCTTTCTCTCTCTACCACTCTCTCTCTCTCTCTCCCTTCCTCTATGTCTCTCCCTCCCCTCTCTTAACAATGAACATGACGGACACGTGTCTTTATCAAATATGTCAAGTTATTTCAATTTCAGAAAAACCTTGCTTCATACATTAACTCAACAGTGAAAGAGGCACGTACTCTAATAAGCTTTCGTTGGAGATGCACTGTTAGAAAAATCTCCAAAAGAATCAGTAGCATCAACAACAACTTGTACATTTGATAAACAAATGAATAAACACAATTTATGAAATATATGTAATAACAAAGGACTATAAAAATACTAGGCCTATATCCATTTTACTTTGTGTTTTTAAAAAAGATATAGGCTAATCTAGTTGTAGCGAAAAAATTCGCAGTAACCCGTGATTATAAGTAAAGTCTAAGAAACATGCGTTGTGTTTGATTTGCAGAAAGCTTCATAATGATAGTGCCTTTGAAGAGCCTGTGACTGCGTCTAACGAACAAGGAGGTGTGAGGTAGGAGTGGTGGGGGCGGGGTACATACGTCATTCTCATCAATCACTCAACATCAACTCGTATTTATCACCGTAACACGTGAGCATGATGAGCGAATAGAAGGAAAGCCGTACATCCTAAGACCGGGGATGAGTAATAGGGATTATATGCCTGTCTCACTCATTTCATATAGTCTTTAAATCTTAGCCATGAGGTAAGACATATACGAAAATAAAACACCATGATCATCGTGTGTGTTCTTATTTCTCAGGAGCATAGGTCGGGGAGGGGAGGGGGGAGGGGTACCGCCTAAATAGAATGGCAAAAGCAAACAAACAGAAAACAAACAAAAACAACAACAACAACAAATGAAATAGACGAAACGGGAAGTTGATAAACAAAGAAATTAACAGCAACGAGATCCAAAGGGTTCCATCTGCTTCAATTGTGTACAAAATCCCCTGTCAAAAACATTTGTCACAACAAACAATGTTTGACATAACCTTCAGCAAAAAAAGTATTGAATTCTATGACTTAAATTCTAATCGCATTTTTGTTAAAGGAAATATTGAACTTTTAGCGGAATGAGAGCAAAGAGACTGTTGTTTTGGCACTGTAATCATAAAGGGAGTGGTCAAAATTCCCGGGGTTTGAATAAAAACAAAACTCAGGAAGGAAAAGAACTAGCCCACCACAGTCCCTCGTATTGACATTGGTGATAGTAACTTCTTGGTGATAGTGTGCTCTGTAATTCCCAAGTTACGTGACTGAAGAGGTTAACCTACTATATAATCATAATTGATGTGATGATAGCAATCATCACATAGGGCCTTGATACCGGCCGGCCCGGGTTCGACTTCCTGCTGCCTTAATTCAGGCTGCACCCTAATAATTTCCATATGATTTAACGAAGATACTCTACAGTTTACAAACTAAGGGACGTCGTGGAACGGACAGGTTGTGGGATGTGACACCCCCCCCCCCCCCATTCTATTCAAAATTATGTCTGCTAATTATAACATTGAAGAAAAAAAACCTTGTGGGTAAACAAAATTAATGACAAATTTATTGTTTATTTGTTTGCAGGAAACTTAAAATCTCTTTCAATAAATATCGAGTTTTATTACAAAACTATAAAGCTTTATCAGGTTTGCTTGATTGCTTCACTTTCTCGCAAAAAGTATAACGTTCAACAGCAAAATATATATTCGAGTAAGAGATGTCTGTTCCCCTAGCGAAACCGTACGCCTGTATCGATACAAATGTCCAAAACAAGTTATTTTCCAATTGTGATGAAGAGGAAATGAAATTATAATGACCATGCAAATTAGGCTGTTGAGCGTTTTAGAAAATCGGCACGGTATGAACAGGGAGGTGAGACAAAATAGTCTCATCTCCCTGGTATGAATTAGCAAACAAATGCACGTGCACGACACATATACTCCTATGGTCTGGACCAGCGGCACGGTACAGGAGGGTACATGTGCGCACGGGTGAGGGGCGGGGGGGGGGGGGGGTGGGGTCGGCGCCCCCACCGAGTGGTAAAAAAATAAAAATACAAAGCGAGAGATGAGAGAAGAACATTACCCAGGACATAAACTCTGTTTTAAGATAAGTGACTGGGTATCATTCTCTGGGGGATGCTTCTGATCAGTGTCGTCGCTACTACAGGGTACGGTGTACGAGAAAGAGAGAGAGAGAGAAGAGAAGAGAAAGGGAAGGGGCGGGGGAGGGGGGGGGGGGCAAGGACAAAAAATAAGACGTCTGGACCACCTCCCGGACCCCCTAGCGAAACCGTACGCTTGTATCGATACAAATGTCCAAAACAAGTTATTTTCCAATTGTGGTGAAGAGGAAATGAAATTATAATGACCATGCAAATTAGGCTGTTGAGCGTTTAAAAAAATCGGCACGGTATGAACAGGGAGGTGAGACAAAATAGTATCATCTCCCTGAATTAGCAAACAAATGCACGTGCACGACACATATACTCCTTTAATTCCTAGATAATGGTCTGGACCAGCGGCACGATACAGGAGGGCACATAGTCATGTGCGCACGGGGGAGGGGCGGGGGGGGGGGGGGGGGTCGGCGCCCCCACCATCGAGTGGTACAAAAATAAATTCAAAGCGAGAGATGAGAGAAAGAACATTACCCAGGACATAAACTCTGTTTTAACATAAGTGACTGCATGGGTATCATTCTCTGGGGTATGCTTCTGATCAGTGTCGTCGCTACTTTAGTTTACGGCGTACGAGAGAGAGAGAGAGAGAGAGAGAGAGAGAGAGAGAGGGAGAGAGGGAGAGAGAGAGAGAGAGAGAGATAGAGAGAAAGGGAGGAGGGGGAAGGACAAAAAATAAGACGTCTGGACCACCTCCCGCACCCCCTAATCAGCAAGCTGATAACTTCGCATTTTACTTTTCGATTAAGATCAGTCTGCCCCCCCCCCCATCGTTTCAGATTTCCAATGTCTACCCCTCTCAAAGGGCGGACTTACCACCGGTTTGGACATTCCAGGTATAGACCTATATTGGGAGTATTTATTTGATAATCCGTAAGGGTTATCTTGACAATACGTTGATTATGCAAACATTTAAAATAACTATTGATCTAGGGAGGTCGTATGACGGAAAGGCTTGTGCGTTGAAACAAGTTAGTCTCTCCTATTCAAATTGTATGAGAGTTTGAAGAGAGGATGCGAATAACAACACAAGGACACATGCTCAAGAAAAAATAGAAAACTTTGACATTGGAGATAAGGCATGAAATAATATAAGTGTATGTACGTAGAAAGGATATCTATCTTCTGGGAATGTATGTGTTGGGGGCAACGCCCCTCATCCTTGGACGTACACACAGATAGTAAAGCCTATGAGCAAAACATTTTGTTTGCCAGTCGGAAATAAATCTTACAAAAGATGACCCGGAAAATGTGTAATAACAACGATAATAATTGGAAAGAAGTCGAAATTAAAAGCCCCAAAATCGAGAAAGAAAAGAGGCATTATATACAAAAGGAGATACATGTAAATATTTTTATGGAAGTAGAAACTGTTTTTTTTCTCACGTAAATAGGGCACACTTTTCAAGAGAAGCAATGTATTAAAGCTGGAGGAGCACTGTTGTTGATACTGCATATGTTACCTGCATAAACCGTTCTGCCGCTCAGACGAAGTATATGATTTCGATAGGCATACATGTTTATTCCTCCATTACAGAACACTGGCTTGTATTGTATACTATTTAACTACTAGTATCTATTAGAAGGTGTACATAAACAACTGGCTATCTGTTGGTGTGTAGCTATCATACTTTTACAGGCAAAGAGAGGGCAAAATACATGTCCCTGGTTACCGAATGAGCAGGAATGACAATTTCTGGAAACTCCGATATCAACTTTGATAACTGGATTTATATAATTATCTCCTTATATGTAAAGAAAAATAGATAATTTTGAACTCCGTTCTTATGCTATAAATTGAAATCTATCTGAAATATATCCTCAGAAATGAAGATGTTATGCATGCACCATAAATAAACTATAATAACTATCGAATTGAATACCGACCCAGAACATTTGTGTGTTTGTGTCGGGGGGGGGGGGGGGGGGGGGTTAAATGTTTAGGTTTCTTCCCGTATCAGTTGTCACGTATTTCCTTTGAAGTCACCTCTTATTGCGCAATGAGGGAAAAGGAAGCCATGTCATAGATATACGATTCGTCGTTATCGAACATCGACTCATCGGAGTCTGAGGCGTAGCATCACTCCAGCCATTAAAGGGGCACCGGAATCATGGGGGCGGGCGGGCACCTCACCCCTTTTTCGGTGGCTAAAATAAAGAAACTGATTAGGGGAGTGGTGGAGGAAGGTCCTATCATCTTCTTTTCTTTTCACCCCCTCTCCCCCTTTTTTTCTCTTTCACCCACACGCACACACACGCACACACATTTCCATTCAATCCAGCTCATTCGATAAAGTAAAGGTAAAGTCCCCCCTCCTCCATTGTACAGGACAAAGAAATTATGTGGATATAAATAAACTTTTAAAAATAAATAGTAGATTAAAATGTAACAAAATCATACACAAAATTGATTTGGAAATGAATACAAAAGAAATGTGCATTACGTTTTCTTTAAAATGGTTATTTTAGATATTAAAGTAATATAAATGATAAAAAAGTTGATCATCTTTCGAACATGCCCCCAAATAAATTTCAGCTCAATTGGCTGCTTAAGAGAGTATAACGTTGCAGACAATTCAATATGCTAACATTGCAGACACTCCCTCTCAACACCGCCCCCTGACTCGTAACACTGCCACTTCAATGTTTTCTAAAGTGTAACATTTCCAACATTTGTTGTTGTTGTTGATGATGATGATGATGATGATGATGATGATGATTATGATTTTGGCTTAGTTTTAACGTATCATTAGAGTTTAATATTGACGCCTATATCTAGTCGCATTAGCCATGGTACGGTTCGTTTTTTAGGAGAATTCCGACAAACTATCAGAACAAAAAATTGCCGTCTTTCGTTTTTAATGGCCAGTCCGGTTCGGTTTACCCAAAAGACCTACATGATGCAAAACAAGTCAGTTAAGGTAGTGTATCCATTTGGCAGCCAACATCAAATTCTGTAGAACTTTCCAGGAATTATGAATATGTCACGTATGTCCTATTTGTGAAATCTAAACGTTAGCAGTGTCCTCGTATTCAATTTATGCAAGAAAACCCGTTTACTTTCTAGACTTCACTGTCAGGCACTATTGAGTGACTGAGTGACTGACTGAATTCTTGTTTTCTTCGGTAATACCATACATAAAATGAGCTGTAAAGGATACATGAGCATTAGTCCACATAAATAACCCACTTCTTGTAATGGCCCGAATTGAACTGATTGAATATTTGCGCAGCATAAAACGTACTACAATTCGGTACAGGGGTATGAATATCAGACTATTTGATACAACGACTGCAATCCCTAAATTAGTGTTATCTTTCAAGTGCCGTTGGAATTTAACATTTCATTTCTTTGGCCTGTAAATGGGACATAATATTACCTTTAAAACCACATACGACATCAGCCAGAAATAAAACCTGAAGGTGACTTTGAAGTCTCGCTCATATTACGGTAACCGCCTTCTCCCTCATGCCTGCCAAACGCATCTCCTTTTGACCCAAGAATGTTTTGACACAGATACAATTGCAACTAAAAGTGCAGAACACCGTGATCTTGAAACCATAGGGAAATACAATATGGCTTGAGTCGCTGAGAGAAAAGTAGAGACTGGGGAAAAGGATGAGGAGGGGAGAGAGAGAGAGAGAGAGAGAGAGGAGTGAGGGGCAGGACAGGAAGAGAGTGTGAGAAGAGGTAAAGGGGGGGGGGCGTAGAGAGATCAGAGAGAGAGGGAGGAGAGAACAGACAAAACAGGGGTAAAGAGACAGAGTGAGAGAGCCGGAGGAGGGAGGGGGGGGGGGGGGCAGGGAAAACAGACCGTTATCTGGACGTAAACGATCTATAAATTACGTTTAAAATGACTCGGTAATATTGTTGAAGGTTGATGAAAAAACTGCGTAGTTTGTGTATGAAATGTTACTTATTATATTCCTTCTACCGTACTAACCCTCTATCTATCTATCTATCAGGCTATAGTTCATCCAGACGTTGGACAAAGCCCTCCTCATAACATTTCCATTCTCTTCTGTCTCTAGCTATCCTAGTCCAAGCGGCCGTTCCCATGTATGATGTTAGGTCATCTCTCCATCTTCTCTTCTGCCTTCCTCTTCTCTTTCCCATCCCTGGTTACCATTCTGTTAAACGATTTGTCCATCTATTGTCCTGAATTCTTGCTACATGCCCAGCCCATCTCCACTTAGATTCTCTGACTTTCTCCATGATGTCTTTAACCTTTGTGTTCTGGCGTATGACTTTGTGGTTGATTTTGTCTCTAACCCTCTAACATGCACAAAATCCTGAAAAAATTCCCAAACCACAAACATATTTATGGTTTTCTTTGAAGGCGTCACTGTGCGACACCCTCTAACATTAAATTCTCCCAACCATTTTTGAATTTTCCCAACCGTTTTTCCATGAAAAAAAAACATAAGACAATCTTTTAAAAGTCTTTCAACACGTAAATGTCTGGAATGGTATATAGAGCCAATTTATTGCTTTGTGACGATTTACATTCACCTTAAATTTAATTAAATTGTAATAATATACATGTAGTTGGAAGAATTAAGGAATCGATCAGATCACTTTTTCCCGATTTTTTATCATTAATAATGGTTTGTTTTCACTAAAAATTTCAGATTATCTTTGAAGTCAGCACCTAGTGCCTAGATTATATTTGGCTTGCGATTAGTCTACAGAGCCCGTATCCGGCCCTTATCCGTGCGGCCTCCGTGCGGAGGCAGCAGCCGGCCGTGAGATTTTCGTACGGATTCACGGGCTCCGCGGCCTCTACCATTTTGTTTCGCGGGAAGTTCAAAATTGAATAATCGTAAGCCCGTACATCTCGCGGAGGCTTCGCGTTAATCGTGCAGCAAACGCATGAATTTTTGGTTAACACGGGGGCTAAAAACGCTCAGCCTTTGTACGGATTTGCTCCAGCCTGCCCCCGAGGGCCAATACAAGAAATGGCACGATGCTCGTAGATAATGTAAACACAAACATCGTAGCCCGTAGCCTCCTACGATGCCCCCAAAATCGTAGACCAATTTATCGTACGGCACCCGGGGCAAATGTAATCTCGGCATTAGCACCATTTTCTCTCATCTAAACAATGTTACCAAGTCCCTTCAACGTTCTCATGACATTTTCCGAAAGTCTTTGGGAATGACATCAGAGATGAAGGAAAAGAAGAGAGAAGAGAGGGTGGAAGAGGGAGAGAAACATATATATATATATATATAGAGAGAGAGAGAGAGAAACAGAGAGAGAGAGAGAGAGAGAGAGAAAGAAAGAGAGAGTAGAGAAAGAGAGAGTTAGTGTGAGAAGAAAGACGAGAGAAAAAGAGGGGTCGGAAATCTAAGACAAAATGGAGAAAGGTTTTAGGAGGAAAACGAATATTGAGAAGTAACGCGACGGAAAAAGGATATACAGGGTGAGTCAGAAAAAATGTCCCACTTTAAAAAAGTTGTATTGTTTGAAGTTTGACTATTTAATCAGGGGTTTCATGATATGTCTTGATAGAGTTATCCTCCCAGTACATTTAGGTACCATTTTCATTTGAATCCCTTCACGCATGACTGAACATCATACAATCTTTACAAGACTGCCAGATTTCACTTGCGCCAACTTAATGGGTGAGGAATAAAACAGTGCATTGAACAAAGACAGTCAGACAGACAGACACGCACACACACACGCACGCACACACATACACACAAACACACACCCACATACGCACACACGCACACACACACACACACGCACACACGCACGCACGCACACACACAGACAACACACACGGTTACAATTGTCTGATAATTTTCCCTTTTCTGATTAAGCATTGATTTTTATCAAGATCCCTGAATGTTTAAGTGGCATTTCCCTGACAATCTTTCCCTTTAGTACACATACAATACCACCATCATATCATCATTATTGTCATCATCTTAATCTTAATTATCATCATCATGAAGTGCACATGAATCCTCTCGACTTCTTCTTGTGGGGGCAAGGATCTTCAGCAGCCCACCATGTGAACATCGAGGAACTTCGGAGGAGAATCATGGACGAGACAGACGTGGTACGCCAAGATGGGGACATAATCCGGCGAGCTTTTCAAGGAATGCTTCACCATGCAAAACTGTGTATCGAGAGAAATGGCGGCCATGTCGAGGATTGAGTACGGAGGATGGAGAACTTTGGGGAAACAGATTCATTGTTGTACCACAATAAAATACCTCAACAAAATACAAAAATTGTTTGTGTTTTATTCACCGACGTTTGCGGTATTTGTGTGTGAGTGTGTGACTATGTGCGTGTGCGTGTGGGGGAAAGTGCGTGTGTTTGTGTTTGTGTGCGTGTGTATGTTTTTTGCGTGTGTGTGTGTGTGTGTGTGTGTGTGTCTGACTGTCTTTGTTCAATGCACTGTTTTTTATTCCTCACCCAGTAAGTTGGCGCAAGTGAAATCTGGCAGTCTTGTAAAGATTGTCTGATGTTCAGTCATGCATGAAGGGATTCAAATGAAAATGGTACCTAAATGTACTGGGAGGATAACTCTATCAAGACATATCATGAAACCCATAATTAAATATTCATACTCCAAACAATACAACTTTTAAAAAGTGGGACATTTTTTCTGACTCACCCTGTAGATCGGAAAAGATAGACTTTTGTGTTGTCTAGTATATTGTCCAACAGAGATGTTAAAATAATCACAAATTACCTTTCTTTCCCCCAATTAAACTAGCGCACGAATATGACCTAGATGTATTGAATAACGATCGGAAAGTTAATCTCATTTTCTTTTTTTTCTTTTTGTCTTTAACTTTAACATATTTTTTCCGAAGGAGGATACAATGACAAGCACAACATAATAAGCAATGGCAATAACAGAGAATGATACGTCAATTCAAGTTCTTTTTGTTTGTTAAAAAACACTTGTTGTCGGAGTTCTAGACTATAGGTCAATTAAGATAGACCTTTTTAGGAGGTAAATATATATAGGAACAAATTAGGGTTGGGGGAGGGGTTGGTGAAAACCTGTGATTACGCGTGTGTACTGTACTATATTTTAACTGGCCCCAAGGCTTCCTGATATGGTTCTGGAGGATATCGACGCATGGTGGCGCTCATGTCGTCTGTATTTTTGCAAGATGAAATTTTTTTCTTTTTCTCTTCTTGAAATCCCCCTTCTCTCTTTAAAGGGACTTGATAACATTGTTCAGATGAGAGATAGTGGTGCTAAGGTAGTGACTTCAATGCTAGATGTACAATTAAAGATAATCTGAAAATTTGAGTGAAAACAGACCATTATTCATGGTACAAATTGGGAAAAACTGATCTGATCGATTCCGTAATTCTCCTAACTATATTATTACAATTCAATTACATTTTAGGTGAATGGAAATCGTCACAAAGCAATTAAATGGCTCTACATTCCATTCCAGACATTTAAGTGTCGACAAATTTTTTATAGCCTGTTTAATGTCTTTTTTTTTCATGGAAAAACGGTTGGGAAAATTCAAAAATGGTTGGGAGAATTTACTGTTAATCACTGTTAGAGGGTGTCATACATCGACTCCTTCAAAGAAAACCATAGATATCTTCGTGGTTTGAGAATTTTTCAGGATTATTTGGATGTCAGAGGGTTAGAACCGTAGAAGAAATATAGTAAGTAACATTTTATACAAAAATTAAGCAATTTTTTCATCAACCTTCATGAATGTTACCAAGTCACTTTAAGATTATCTTATGAATATGTCTGTAAAAACTAAACCGCATGACATGGATGTAGAGAGCGATATCGGCATGTACCGATCCCCTCAATTCGGGCAACATGGGTTGATGACGATAAGTAATAATTTTCTGGGTTCATATATATAGTCCTTAATATATTGACGATGTCTCGAAGATATTGTTTGTTTGTTTGATTTTATTTCTGCATTTTTCAATATAATATACATTATTAACAAAAGTCAACATACATATGTAATCATATCATAACATAGATAAATCGAATAATAAGGGTGAAATGCGAGTTTTACTCTGTAATTTGTACGAAGAAGGTGCCCTTAAAATGATTGATCCACCGCACATTTGCAAAATTACAGAAAATGGTTTGGGTAAAAAATATTTTGGATGATAATTATGTGAGTACTTGGAAATCCATAGAAATAGAAATGCTTAAATTGTTTCATGATGATCCATAATGCTCTGGAAAGCAGAAGCTCCTCTAAGTATACTGCAAAAATTATGAAAATTGTCAATTTGTTGAAACTTTGAAAGTGTGGTATGAATATAGATTTTTAGTTGTAAAAGAATTGAACTTAGGTACTTATCACATGCAGGATTATATTTGGTATAACAAAAATATGAGTTTATAAGGCATAGACTTTATATTTATCACCATGCATGGTATGAGAGAGGGATTGTATTTGTCTCTCATTTGTAAAGGGGTTGTAATATGGTGAAAGCTTTTGAAGGCTTCGTTCTAGAATTTGATTATACAAATAATACACAGCAGTAAGAGCATTGATAAGAATTACCCACACAAGGTACCTTTGGAACAGTCTAACGCGCCCGAGGCGATAGCCGAGGATGTTTGGACTGTTTTGAAGGTACCGAGTGTGTGTAATTATAAATGCCCGAAAAAAATGATGTGTAATATTTGTTTTATAAGATTATGTTTTTTTAATATTTTTTATCAAATAATGTTTTATTACATGATTTTGCTAATGACCGGTCATTAGTATTTGGTAATGACCAGTCATTATCAAAAATACGTGTTAGGCAATATAAATGCCTGGTCACGTGTACTGGTTTCTTGATCATCAAGATGTTCATGAGAATATTTTGATAAGATTGTTTTTGAGTCGCTTAGGAAGTTGAAATTGCCTAGCTCTGCTTATTCGCTACTACGTAACAAGGATAAACCATTACAGACCAAGATTGGTAATAAGTTGGAAGAGTGACTTGGTTTGGATAGAGATGAAATGGAATGGTCTGTTATACACACAAATCATTTCAAATACACTACAGAAACTCAAGCAAGGTCTTTTTATATTAAAATGCTTCATAATGCCATAGCCCTAAACAAATTTTTTATATAAAATTGGAAGAAGGGACAGTCCTTTGTGTTGTTTCTGTCAGGAGCTTCCTGAAACCTTGATTTATACATTTTGTAAATGCACAGTAGTTGCTCCAATGTGGAAAAAGCTTGCAGATTGTATTGAAAATATGACAAAGGAGACAACACAATCTTTTATTCCTGTGCCTCAAATTTTATATTATTTGATGTAAATTTCAAGAGGTAGAATTGAATTTCCAGGGTTTCCTTTTTTTTGGGAAAAATGAAACAGATAATATAAAATAGCAGAGAAGAAAAGTAAATTGAGCCCCCACTATAGGAAATGGTCACTTTCTTTCTTGTAGAAGTTTTGTCCTCTGCCATTTAATAAATTGTATACTTCCTTATTGTCAATTATGTTATTCTATTGTTAATATTACTGTATTTCAGGGGAGCCTCTCCTTGACAGGTCAAGTCTCGGTTTTACGTGATATATATATTACTTGATGCATGTCAAGGTTAACCTTAACTGACATTGTCTTTGTGTTGTGCTGTTTTGTGCTGTGTTGTCCTGTGTTGTACCGTATTCTGTAAACATCCATTTAATTTATTGATATGATATTATTGTAAATTTGTTATGTCGTTAAATTTAATTTTCAATTAAAAACAAAACAAAACAAAACAAAAAAAAAATCAAAAAATCAATCAAATAATTATAACTTTCAAAACCAAACAGTTAACAAATCATTTTACCGACCGCCATCGTAAGCTAAAGCTTGCGACCTAAGGAAAGGAACCTATATGTGCGACCAAACTTAACATATACGTATAATCAGAAATTAATTAATTTAAAGTCACATGATGAAGGAAATCAAATTTCTTTTAAAGGCATGAAATGAAATGTGTTAAGTGTAAAATGTGTATATCACGTAATTGTATTTCTTTTGGGAAGCGTGCTACTTATGTTCATATTTGGTTGTGCATGGGCAAGTATGTATGCGAGTGCTTGTGCTTGGAGCGCTCTATGAACACATCTTGGATTGGTTTTAAATTGTGCTCGTTATTGTCTTACCGCAGAAGACTTAATGATGTCTTTTCTCGAACTGATGTTGATTTTTGTTATATTTGACATTTTACAGATTAAAATAAGATCTAATGACCCGTCGAAAGTTTAATCTTAAATTTAACGACCGTCGAGACTCCAGACCGTACAGGCAAACGATCTAGACGATTCAATTCAATGTTATTTCTGTTTCCAACAAAACATTACAAATCAATTATAATCATTTACAACAATTAAGGAATACATAGTGGAAACAAAGTTGTCCACTGAAAAGCAATGCTTGTACAATTGTGGACCCCTCAAATGAAAGTTAGGAATAATGTGTAATCAAATTAACAAATTCGTAACTACAAAAAGGAACTAGGAATAGGAAGAACAAAAAAGGGATGCCAACAGAGATAAGAACGGGACAAAAGAGTACTTTACATGACAAACACGGTCACAATACAAAAAATAGAAATGCAAAAAAAGAAACGAGAGATCGGGGGTACAGAAAATAATACAAAAGGATGAGCTGCATGTGGGGGTAGTTCAGAATCTGGCCGGTTCTTTATATTCCCTACATACTTGATTCAAGCCGCCGAAGGTGGCCTTATCAACGAATTCATAATTATGCTCACGAGCCCAGCCTGAGAAGCGTCCAGCACCGAGAAAGCGCAAGATCACGCGACCTTTCGTAGATTTGCCGAAAGGTTTTTACTAAGTTTCGGGTAAAAAGACTATTTGTAGATGAGAGGGGTTTATTTCACAAATATTACCCCCGACATTTTGTGAATAAAGTGTCATGTTTTCACAAACGCTCGGGTGACACGACCATCCGACCGGACGCGATGACGCGATAACTCGAAGTTAGCCTAAATTAGAGCACTTTCAGTCAAATGAAATTACAGTCCCCCCCCCCCCCCAGCCCCCCCCCCCCCCCCACGCGGCGCCAATCACACAAAATTGGTAATAAATGAAAGTAATTTTCCATGTTGATGATTCTGGCTGGTAGCAATGGAATCGAAAGAATAATTTCGATGTTTTTTCCTCTTTTTCCAATTAAATTCCAAAAATGTATGTAAGAGGCCCTAGATAATATAATTAAAATGACTCACAGGGGCGCAGCATGGTTCCACCTACTGAGAGGGCAACAGTGGGAAAGGGGGATCACTAGCTTGGTAAAGCCCAAGAGAACAAGACTGCCGAGTTAAGCAGGGGTGAACACCATCTTCCTTGAACGTTTAACACGATCACACAGACTTAAAATAAACTCAAGTCAAATGCAATTTCAAAAGCCTATATTGCCTAAAGATATTACGTTCAAATGTTGTGATATGTCAGTGGAAGCTTTATGTTCGCATATAGCTTACCAGGCTATTGTCATGTTGATACGTTGATCTGTTTAAAATCCTTGCGATCGCATTGTTAGTCTTCCTCTCCTACCACCCTTTTACGCCTTTGATTTCATACACTCATTATTCTACCAGCAAAAGATTAAAGAATAAAGCGTCAATCAAGTTCAAGTAAAAAGGTTGAAGCTTTGCGTCGTTTGATGATCCTTTTGATTGGCGTGTTGAGGTCAAGAGATATCTTGACCCTTTATGGTGGCGCCAATTCGATCTTGAAGACTTCCGGGATATCAGCTCAAGGTTGTGAGGGTGTAATCATAGACACCTCTTAGTATAGAAACCTCGAAACAATATAGACAATCTACTTGTTGACATGTAGTTCAAGTGAGCTTATCCTCCGATGCCTGACTTTCTTCTCAGTCTTTCTCCATCTTCTTGGCTACAATCGATTTCTTATTTAGCCACAAGAAATATATTTGTATATGCTGATGTGCTTACAGTAACTTGAATGTCTTTATTTGTAATGAGCTTTGCAACATCATCCTTGCTCTCCTGGTTTTCGCCTCCTTCTATATTCTTAATTATTTAATGTACTGATCTCTCTATTTACCATTATTTATCTTTATTACCAAAGATGAGAAGGATATAAATGCAAATTTCAATTTCATGTTATTTACTTATTTCATCACAGCAACTCAAAACAATATTTCGGTTACCCATTTATAGTATTGACTATTGAATCATGTTTGGATTACATAATTGGTCATTTTCACGCATTTCATATCGTGATAAGATTACTGAAATTGCCTATAATAGGTTGATTCCTTCTTTCTTTAGAATGTCTTTGTGATCGTGTTCGAGACAAAGACCAAATGAAATTGAACAATTTTTTTCTGTGAGTGTGACACGTCCTCATTTTTTAGAGGTCATTTGGTTAATTTTTCTTTCGGTCAAGGACGTAGACAATGACAGATAATGAAAAATTGAAGACACCCGCAAAAAGCTAAGAAAAAAAGAAAAAAAAAGTTCTTCATGGTCAACTTGAAAAGTTGAAGTGTTCGTGACCGCTATACCGATCGCCTCTTATCGCGTCAATTCAATCCCTTGTAACGTTGCTGGTATTTAATTTGATGGATAAATACGAGTGTTCTGAATTCTAACTTTAATCAAACTTTGGAGTGAGTTTCAGAGGGTTTTCAAAAGGTGAGTTGCTCGTAAACTTTAAGAGTCAATAATAAGCTACTGAGTTTAGGAACCTGCCATAACCTGTGCTTCATGTTAGATATCACTAAATAAGTTCCATTTTTTCTATTTAATAGTCAATATTTGATACTACGTAGCACTCGTATATCCACTACGCAGGGTGCTAACCCCCCTTTCAACACCATACTTCTGTTTTATCTTTTCTTGCAGATTTCATATATTTACTAATTTATTTATTTATTTATATTTCTAATTGATACAGAAAACTTTTATCGGTTTGGGGATAGTCATATAATGTAATTGTGAAGCTTCTACCAACCATGAATTTAGTGGGCAAGCTTTCCTCCACTCCTGTTGACTTTCTCAAACTTATGCCTAGATTACATTTGCCCCGGGCGCCGTACGATAAATTGGTCTACGATTTTACGTGCGATTTGGGGGCACCGTAGCAGGCTACGGGCTGCGATATTTGTGTTCACATTATCTACAAGTATCGTGCCATTTCTTGTATTGGCCCTCGGGGGCAAGCCGGGGCAAATCAGTACAGAGGCTGCTTGGAGATTGTACGAAATCGTTGCAATTTCAGTGCATTAGTCGTGCAGTCTACGCAGTCTCCTCACGGAAATCGTACGGAGCACGTACAGCTTCCGTGCAGAGGTTGCGCGGAGAAGGCGCGGTGACCGTGCAGCCGCCGTGCCATCTTGAGCGTTTTTTTGCCCCCATGTTTACCGAAAAATCATGCGCTTGCTGCACGATCAGCGCGAGTCCTCCGCGCGATGCCCGGGCGGGAATCGTGCAATGCCACCTAGGACATGTCTACGGGCTACGGGCTTACGATTTTTCAAATTTGTATTACTTTTCGCGAAACGAAATCATAAAGGCTGCGGAGCCCGTTAAACTGTACGAATATCTCACGGCCGCCTCCCGCGTCCGCATGGAGGCCGCACGGAGGCCGCACGGAAAAGGGGATACGGGCAGGATACGGGCTCCGTAGACTAATCGCAGGCCAAATGTAATCCAGGCATAAGTGATCGGTCACACGTTTTGTCAGTGCTTCCTAGTGTCTTGCGATCACTGGACCACAAACAGGTGTCCAGAGTCCCTGCGTAGTGCAGGATTAATTCTCTAAATTGGTATTTACTCTTTCACCTTTCTTGACCAGAAGTTGCTTTCAAAGTCATTAATGAGGGCATCATCCCATCCAATATTATGTCCTGTGTTGAGGGCGTGTCAGCTAAAGCTGAATGGTAATAACTCAATCTGAGGGCTCTTTTGTTTTCTTTTAATCGCTCATTAAGAGTTCTGTCAGTTTCCCCAACATAAGAATTGTTGCAATCTGTGCAAGTAATCTTGTACACAATGCCTGTCTTTGCCTTTGTTGGTACTTGGTCTTTTGGATGGACCAATCTGCTTCTTAGTGGACGAAAGCTGGCCCACAAAATTCAAGATTGGTAGAAGCTTCAACATTACATTATATATATATCTCATTGTTAATTTGCAATCAACCGTTACCATGCAGGTATGTCAGGCAGAATAAATTTAACGACTAAAGAATTTGGATTACGGATTTCGATAAAATCATTTTTGGTGAGCATTCGCGAATGCGAATGATATTGATGCTAATGAAGAAAGATGATGTCGTTCTAATTACTACTATGATACTTGTATTTCAGGTACCAGGATGGCGACAGCTAAGGTGGTTATGGTGTTTCTCCTTGTCAAGATGATGATTGGTAAGCTGTTGTACTTTTTTGATAATCTTGCTAGTGATTTGACATTCGATAGTTGCTAGATGAAAATAGTGATAATAATAATGATAACATGTTATGATAATAATACAAATAATGATAACACCAATACATGATATTGAATTAAGAAATATTATTACCAGAATGTGTATAATATTTTCTTGATGGGAAATCGTCATGAAGTGATCATCGATCAAGCAAAGTATAAGCTTTTAATATTTTTGAATTGAGCTTTTCCACCCTTTAAAATCCTCTAGATAAAATGGAGTTATTCAGGAAAACTGAAGATGATGATTGGTACTACATGTATACAACTATAGTCGAATAAGATCAGTGAATAAAGCCAAACCAAAGGCTATCGTCTTGCACTCATGAGAGTAAACCGCAAGAACAACAGAACAACGTACTCTACAACCAATTTTTGAATCGTTTTAATACATAAGATTTCCCTTTATTTTAATAATGGCACTTAAAGCCCCACTGTCCTACCTAGCTAGGTCCCCCATGATCCTCTTTTTCTTATGTTAATCGAGAGCTGAGGTGATGAGATAGCCGCCTGTCAGTGACCTCGCTGTGTGGTCTAATCCATTCTGGCCAAACTAGTACAGCCGGCCTTTAAAGCATTGTCCGAAAATGTTGAGACGAGGAAATCTTCCATAATATTGTTATATATGAAAGAAATTGAATTTGGTTTATTAATAAAGTCAATATAAACTTTAAGACACAGTGTACTGTTACCATGAGACGCGTGATGCTTTCCGCCAGACTACCATTCTCATGTAACTCATAATACTTTATTTCTATTCAATATTTCAGCCTCATCATCACAAGAACAGTTGGGAATGCAAGATGGACGGATTACGGACGCACAGATCACGGCTAGTAGCTGTTATGATCAAAATCATTGCACAGATCGCGCAAGACTCAACCAGCTTAGGAGTAAGCAATTTTAGAATAGATGATTGATTGTTTAATTTGTGTAAAAAAAACACTATGTAATGTACCTGGTTGTATTTATGTTTGTAAGGGGTGTTTATGTGTGTGTGTGTATGTGTGAGGTGCGTGCTAGTCCAGATCCTGTCCGTTGTTATTTATATTTTACTCTTTAATTATCTGTGTCTTCCTCCCGCACACACATCCCACACAGATCGCGCGACCCCCTTAAGATACACCATCGAGGGTTAGAATGAAAAACAAGGACTGTCTCAGGTTTAGCGTATTCCAAAGACTTCTCAAACAATATTAACTGAACATTAGTATTTCCTACACTCTATAGATAAACAGAAGGGGAGGAGACAGGATGTGGATTAATCAGTCTTGAACATTTTCTTGTAAACTATCTTTTAATACATGGAAATACAAAATTCAGCAAGAACAAAAATATAAAAAAAATAAGAAAAAAGAAGGATGAAATGCGGAAGCTATAGGAGATATTATGATATGAACAACTTACAGGCCTGTTTTTCGATGAATGTAGCCAAGTTGATTTGGGGCACCTTAAAAAGAGGAGAAAGATGGCATTCCATGGGAAACACTAAGGCCATTGAAATTAAAGGCAGCATGCAAGACCATTCGTTAAAACGCATTTTATGTCCACTGCAACACTTAAGATTACCTGATGATAACAATTCATCTCAAATTTTCAGCTGCTTCCAAGACGGGCGCATGGAGTGCTCGAACCAACACCCCGGACCAGTTTATCCAAGCGGACTTGAGGCAGTTGCATGAGGTCTCTGGGATCATGAGCCAAGGTCGCAATGGTTTCACCCAATGGGTCACTTCATTCAGGGTGCTGTACAGTATCGATGGACTCACCTGGACTGCTGTACAGAACTCGATCATGGCTGGCAGTAATGTGAGTTATACACCGGACCTACATCATCATGGTGGAAGCCCCCCACCCCCCTCGGGCAAAACAGGCAAAAAGGAGAGAGGGGTTGAGAGAGAGAGAGAGAGAGAGCATGATGGAAATTGAACGTGAAAAGAAGATAACATGACCCTTCATTTGATTACCTTCAAGTTTCAAGTTTCCACATTTTACACAAAAATATAGACATATAAAAAAAAATAATAATAATAATTATACAATACAGTTGTAATATAAATGAGCATGTCTCAATGATTCTCAATTCATATAATAGATTAAGTAGAATGTGAGGAAGCAGTGCTTGTATGATTATATAGGTTCCTGGAAAAAAAAGTAATGTAGATGAAGATGAAGTAATGTATACAGAATAATAATGCATTAGTGCCAAAACCCAGAGTCACCCGGTTAAAATGCGTAGTAAAAATGCGTAGTCACCCGAGCAATTCAGTTAGCATAGCACAACGTAATTTGTTTATATACATTAAAAAACCGGAACAAGCATCATTAATTAACAATTAATATTAGCATTGAAGAAAAAAGGACTGGGGAGGACAAACAAGTTATATATTAGATGTAAGAGTTTATGAATTGAGAGATGTTATCTCACATGTCATCCACCTAGAAATGTTGGAACCTCTCCCCTTACACCAGAGCTAGTTACTTCAATGTCTAGCTCACAGTTATATACTTAAAATCTATTTTTACCATTATCACTGGTCTGAATCATTCCATAACATGGGTTTTTCCAAATCTTCTATTCCAAATGCATTAGTTAGTTACAAACTAGTTTCCACACAGATGTGAAGAATCATCATATAAGCTGTCCTGAAGGTGAAATTTAATACCAATTTTCTTTCCTAGGTCTTCACTGGTAATGACGACAGGGACACCGTTGTGACAAATGACTTTTCTCCAACCATTGTAGCTCGGTTTATCAGGATTGAACCACTGACTTGGACGAACCACATCAGCATGAGATTTGACATTCTTGGCACTGTTGCATCAAGTAGGTTCACTGACTCATTTTTATAATGGCTACTATTGTTATATGTTTTATAAATTCATTCCGAAAGGTGTAATGTAAAGATAGAGTATATATATGATGATAATGATATAAAAGCAAAGTAACAACAATTCTGGATTTTTATGGCGTTTCATATACATGTAACATACTGTCTCTACATAAGTTATTTTTAGATAATTCCCGGGTCATTGAATTTCAGCAAAATGTGCATCATCTCAACTCTCTAGGGAATATTTCTACCATATGGTCACCATGAGGGCATATGGCAATCCCTAACAAAAATGTCAACCTACCAGGTCCCCATTTCTCTCCTGGATATGGAATGGCAAATGTAGATATGCCATGTCGGGGGGTCGAACCGACGATATTTGCATTTCAAGTCAAGTGCTTAAACCACTCGAGTATGACACCTCAAGGGGGGGGGGGGGGGGGTACAATGGCACAATCTCATCCAGCAACAAGTTGACAAATTTAAACTTCGCCACTTCAGGAATGATTGGTTTTAACAAATTATTTCAATTTTAAGACAAACATTGTATAATTAAAACCACATCATTCTAGATGCTTGTTAGAGGTATGTTTTTATCATGAAGGTGACGATCTCTTTCTTTTGGATTGTCCAAGTAAATTGGTCTGGACTCTGGATCAGTTGGTAGTATCTCACATTGTATATATTTATTTGAATTTTAATGTAATACAGTGCGTCCAAGAAAAAACGAAACCGAGAATTATCGATGTTTTATCATAACTTAATCACAATTATTATTAATAAATGATACATATTTGTAAAGCTTAGAGCCTCCTCTTTCATTTGATGCAACTCATCAAAACTCAACTCATTTGACGCATGAGTGATTAAAATCAATTCGAAGAGATTGAACCAGAAAGTCGTTTGGCCGTAGACGAAAGACTTCATGCATGGCTGATTGTCAACGAAACGGAGTTAAGTCTTTTGTCAATTCTGCTTGTTGCTACTGCAGGCAGCCAGTGAAAACGAATTCGTTTGATAAAATTATGGAAATGCAAGCACTACTTTAAACAAACAGAACTTTGTCATTCCTTGCTCATTTTTCCTGATTGAGGTGTCATATGAAAGGGCAGAAACTCAATTTTCTAGAAATGTAGTTTTCGCTTTGAAATTCAGATACCGTCCGCCAAATTACTTTTTGGTTTCCTCTCTTCAAGTTCATTTTAATCACTCATGCATCAAATGAAAGAGGAGGCTCTAAGCTTTACAAATATGTATCATTTATTAGTTATAATTGTGATTAAGTTATGATAAAACATCGATAATTCTCGGTTTCGTTTTTTCTGGGACGCACTGTATATCTCACTACCTTTTGTGTCTCCTTTAGGGGTTATTGGAGAGAGGGATACATGAGTATTATCGATGTGACTTATACCACTTTATCGATGAGGCTCGACAAAATAAACATCATCTTTTATTTTCTCTCTCTTCATTTGAACAGAGATTGAAGGGCTCCAAAAAGCTTTGGGTATGAAAGATGGGCAAATTCCTGACAGCGCCATCACATCCTCAACCCAGTACGATGGTAACCACGGACCAGAACGATCACGTCTGGACACAGTCGCTGGTGAGTTAAGAAAAGTGTTTAAGGTTCTTTTCTTTTTCCCTTTTTTGTGGTGATAATACAATGGTGTTAGCTTGCCCATGGATATCATTAATACTGTTTTGTGATGTGATAGATGGTAAGAAAAAGGCATGGTAGCTGAGCTCGCTTCAATAGGTCATGGTAATAGGATTGTCAGTTCATACAAATTAATTATATTACCCCTGTCATTTTCTATTACCCCTGTCATTTTATAACAGGACATGGTAGATAATGGATTTGATCAACATATATTATTAATGCTATTACGGTGGGATGTAATGTAATCATATATACTACAATATGGTCTTTACCCAGGGTAGCCTCATCAATAGTCATGTTCATTCTATAACGGGACCTGCGATTATTGTTTCCCCAAAATAATGAGATACCCATTTTACACACATGGATCAAGAAGGACAAATGTGGGTCAAAAGTATTGCCCGAGTATGTAAGCACTGCAGCAAGGATTGAACCTAGGACTTTTCATATCATCTGTATGAAGCAAGCATGGCATTAACTCTGTTAAAGTATATGAGCTAATGCCCTGTTGGTGCTGAGCAGATTATATGAAAGTAAACAGCCCTGCTTCAGCAGTATACTACAGTACTCATACCTTGTCATTATTGTAATCCTGTGAAAACGTTTTTTATTAACTTTTCAAAAGTCAAGGGTGATTGACAGTACTCTTTGTTTCATAACAGGTGGTGGTAAAACCCATTTGGGATGATACCATTAAAACTATTAATCAGAAGATTAATAAAGTAGTGAATTTTTCAATATTTGAAAGAATGTTTGGCTATTAAAAGGATATGTTTTTGACGTATCTATTTCTTATGCTTAAATACTACATTTATTTATGCAAATTTCAAAGTAAAATACCAAATTTTCAGGGTTTCAGAACTTACATTGACTATAATAAAGATCTTGAATATCGTATTGCAAAACAGAAAAACAAACTGCCCTTGCACTTTAAAAAATGGAAGTTTGTTTTATAAAGCTGTTTTATAAGGTTGTATCGGTACATGGGCATGTAATTGTTTACATCTTAGTGTAAATTTACTTGTCGTGAGGTTTTGATCTGCGTTTTACTGCTTTTTTGTAATAACTTGTAAATATTGTGATTGTTTTTTGATTGTTCAATAAAACACATAAAATTTTTATAAAAAAAAACAGGTGGTGGTATGAACAGGGTGTGGCCAGCTTCTACCAATCCTCTTATGCCTCAATCACACCTTTGCGTATTTGGCTTGCGTATTGCTGCGTATTTATGGCAAGCCGTTTTAACATTTATTCTTGATATCAAGAAATCGAATTCTTGATATCAAGAATTACCTTTGCTTTACAACAGAAAATCATTTCTTGACATCAAGAATTCATTTCTTGATATCAAGAAATAGGAATAAATGTTATAACGACTTGCCATAAATACGCAGCAATACGCAAGCCAAATACGCAAAGGTGTGACTGAGGCATTACTCCCTTGACTTTTATAATGGATTTGGTCAGCTCATATCAACATGATGCTATTACATCTTTAGGTCTAATTATAAAAAGGCATAGTCAACTCATATACGTAAATTTGATGCTATTCCGATTGTGGTTTTACAACAGGTGGTGGTAGGACAGGGGCTTGGTCAGCACGCACCAACGACGTCAACCAGTGGTTGCAGGTGGATCTCAACAGCTTCTACATCATAACTGGAGTTATCACACAGGGTCGACAGGATTATGACCAATGGGTGACCGCTTTCAAGGTGTCCTACAGTGATGATGGCACAAACTGGAAAATCATCCAGGCTTGTGATGGAAATGATAAGGTATTTACAGGCTCTACTGAGAAGGAAAATTGTAAATTGTATGCTTCAATGACGATTGCTTCATGGTCAATTTTCTACACTAACCAAATTTTTCAACCCTAGGCCAAACCGTAGACATAACCCTAACCCTCACCATTAAGCTAATCTAAAACTCAATTGCTACCCTAACCCTAACCCTGTATCTTTGATGTAATTGAGCTCAGAGCAATTGTCGCCTGAGCATGTGTAGAAGCCCTGAATAGCAAGCATGAAACATTTATCTATATCATTTATGCATGTTCTGTTTTTATAAAATTTGTAAAATGTTTATTGACTTATATAGCGATTAGAGTGCTCTTATCACATAACAAGACCTTAAAGAGAAGGTTGAGTTCTGGAAAGAGGCGAAAATAATTTGTGAGAGTTATCATTGTTATTATTCAAGTGTGGAAGAACATCAGAGACAAAATGTTCCCTGAAAAGCATGGCTCTTTAAATGCCTTAATATGGCATGTAATAGCATTAAAATCGGGACAGATTTTTATGCCACATGTTAGCGTCGTCCCATATTCATCTTTTCGTGTACAGTGCTTCTAACTTTACCAAGACTGGGCCAAATTTCTTATCCTTTTGATGATTCCAGAACCTTGTAGTACACACCAATACTTATATGCTAGATGATCAACCTTTTCTGATCGATTCCTCACCGTTTCCTTCACAATGCAATCTCATGACCAGAACTCGACTTTATCTTTAAGAGGAACTAAACATCATCAACATTTTTATGGTTGTGTCTACAGGTCTCCAGTGGAAACATCGATCGCAATAGTAAGGTAACAAATACGTTTGATCGACCAATCATCGGCCGTTTCCTACGCATTCATCCTACCACTTGGAATGGTCATATCAGTATGAGATTGGAAATTCTCGGAAAAGGACCGGTGGCAAGTAAGTTATATATCGGATTGTAGACAAAACCTCTCTTATTGCTCACTAGTCCAATTGAATTTTGAAATCATACAAATGATTGGACCTGAGCATCTGGCATCACCATTCTGGAATATCCTGGTGAAAGTTGGCAGCTTAGTGTATGATAATTATTACAACAGTTAAAGGCAATCTTGAATTCTGGTACGGTCGAAAAAATACTCAAACAAAACTTATTATGAGTGTACAAGTCTACAAACAAATGATATCTCCCCAAAAAATTTCATTCGAAATGGAAATAATGAGCAAAGAAAACTGATTGAAATAGTCCTGACCTACATGCATAACTGTTTGTTTCATTAAATATGATTTCCATCAGGATTTCGTTAGTCTGTTTTTATATTTGTTTATTGTTTGAATAAAATTGTCTATATGATAAGCAATTCAGAATTGCTTTGAGCTAAATTTCCAATATTAGCCGATAACTTTTATTTCATCTTTTTACCATCAGGTAACCGTTTTGAGCCAATGAAACTTGGAATGGAAGATGGCCAAATCGCTGACAGCCAACTTTCTTCAAGCACATGTTATGATTCAAATCACTGCGTCGACAGGGCAAGGCTCAATCAAGTAGCAGGTATGGACATCAACATGATGATGACATGATTTCGGTTCATATTTTGTATTACAGCGTTGTCTATTCACCTTTAAAGGTACTATGTCCCTTTTGCAGCCAACATCAAATTCTGTAGAACTTTGCAGGAATTATGAATATGTCATCTGTGAAATTTAAACCTTAGCAGTGTCCTAATATTCAAATTATGCAAGGAAACCCGTTACTTGCTAGACTTCACTGTCAGACACTATTGAGTGACTGACTGGCCTTTTTCTTCTTTGGTAATAACATACATAAAATGAGCTGTAAAGGGTACATGAGCATTTGTCTACATCAATAACCCACTTCTTGTGATGGCCAAAATTAAACTGAGTGAATTTTTGCGCAGCATAAAACGTATGACCATTCTGTACAATAGTCTGAAAATCAAGACTATTACTTATTGGCTCTATAGCTCCTAAGTCGATTTGACAACTAATAGTCGTTATTTTCCCACTTGAAGACATTTTCAAGCCGCCCTTTTTTAGGGAAGTTCTAAATTAGCATTATCTTTCAAATGCCGTTGGAATTTAACCTTTTCATTTTTTGGCCTGCAAATGGGACATAGTACCTTTAAAATAATTATTAAGAAAATATTTCAATTGTGTTGAGACTTGGGATTCATTCCTTACTTTTTTCAAAATCAAAGTTGTGATGTATTTGGATATTTGAACATGCATTTTACTGAAGACCCATTAATGCTGGTTTAGAATTGACAGTTTTTTTCACTTTATTCAGTTGATTTAGCTACAGTACGAATGTTTGCAAAGACTTGAAGCATATATATGTGACTACCTTTAACGTATTACCTCCTAGTTATATATATGCATGTTTAATTACCTTTTATTCGATTTATTAAAACTTTATCAGACCTCATTCACACTTCAAATTAAAGTAACATTTGTAAATTATATACTTTAATTCGGTGGTATATCAGGTATAATGCATTCAGCTGGCGAACTTGCACGAGTCGAATATTCATGCTAGCTGCATACAATATATCTGATATACCACAAAAGAAAGCCAAAATTATCATTGATATACAAACAGATTAAAAAAGTGCAATTTAAAGGATCGAAAAAATCTTTATCACTTAGCAAATACCAATAATGATGGACTTCATAAAACAAGAAGTGATATGGCAATTTTCCAACCCAACAGTATCTCGACTAATCCTAAAGCAAACATTTGGCAAGTCCAAATGAAAGATAATCCAAGTTTTGAATACTATTAGCAATACATTTTACATTATAAACAGGTCTTTTGTTCAGAGTTACTTTTGATGGTAGTTGATTGTCACATTACAGCGATTGAAGCCAGCATGCACATGCAGCTCTTGGTCATGCGTGCAATATTGTAAGAATATTGCAAGCTGATTCACCATCGGTGGAGTAAAATATTATACGTAGGATAAGGAATATGCTACCAATATTGAACACGATCAAAGAGAGGGAATCAAATACATGATTTTATTCTCTATGAAAAGGAGTTCGTATGTTTAATAATTTGTAATATTGGTAAAAAAAATACACTGGCAGGGAGATCTTTGTGCATTCAAATAAAGCTCAAGTTTATGTTTTATTAACTTGGCCTAGGCTGAGCAATTTTTGTTGTTAAATCTATATAATTTTGTTTATTCCTTTAAGCTTTCCAATTTGCATTTACTCGTCAGAGTAAAAATGGAGAATGAATAGATAGCTTGAATGAACAAATAAATATAAACAAGAACGAAATGATTAACCATTCAAGTCCCTTTCTCTTTGAAGGTGGTGGAAAGACGGGTGCTTGGTCTGCACAAACCAACGACCACTCTCAATGGATTCAGGTGGATCTTCTTTCTGACTATAAACTCAGTGGGATTGTGATTCAGGGTAGATCAGACACGGATCAATGGGTGACTAGTTTCAGGTTTCAGTACAGACCAGATGGACAGTCAGCGTTGATAGATGTAGTGGATGACAATGGAGCTATTGTTGTAAGTAATTTCATTCTCGAGTGTTGTAGCTAGTGTGTTTGTGGGTGGGGGCGATGGGTTAGATGGGGAAGGAGAATGTGGAAATATACAGACGATATGACCCATTATGCACCCAATGTATACCACTAACCATTGCATGGCCTAATTCATTCTTAAAGGGATAGTTGAGTTCTATTTTGAGACTGCAAAGCCTTCAAAGCGCATGGTTATTGCTCTTATTCTAATCTATGACATTACTAGTGCCCTAAAATTGCTATGAAGGTAATTTTAGACCCCAAAATGTGTGAAATTTAGCTAATACGATCATACCAATTCAGCTCCACTTTAAACAAAATACGGTGACGGTTAATTATTTTTTAAATTAAAAATATCAATAAATGGGCCGGCTGGTTGTGCGTAATATAACCAACACGAAAAAGCCAACAAAAAAGCCAACATCGGCATAGGCTGAAATACGCCGTAAAAGGCGCTATTTCGTTTTTTCAACGGCTTTTTCAAATTATCTAATATTTGTGGTGGTACACAAGTATTATAAATCGTTATTTTTATGGATATTTCAGCCGTCTCTGAACCGATTTTGATCAAACAAAGATGATTTTGTCATTTAAATTGTATGTTCTTTCAAATTTGACACTCAGTTTTTCATTATCTCACACAAAATTATTTTGTGTAGCGCCCTCTGCAACAGAACTCAACTATCCCTTTAATTCACATTTCATCCGCCAATTATGATTGGCCTCCCCCTCCTTGTCCCATGCTATGTCACTGTCAGTTTAAACTATTGATTACCAATGATGAAATGAATTTCATATATTCTTCAGTTGCTAGTCTTGCTAAGAACATAGAGCTATAGGTTAGTATGTTTCAATTGCGTTGGACCAAGACCATCCAACAAAAGGCTAAATGTATGGCTTTATTACAAAGTAATTCAAGTCAGAGACATCACAAGTAATTAACAAAATGATTTTATATTAAAAAAGCAGCACTTCCTAAATATTTTAAAGTAAAAACTTGCTGTGCTGCATGATAAAGTAGGCTAATAATATATTAATTTAAAATTAAAAATTCAATTTGTCCAATATTTATACAAACTGAGGCGAAGTATCATGACAAGACTTGCAATGCTTTTTTTCTTAGACCTTCCCAGGAAATAGCGACAGAGATAGTCTAGTGATCAACATGCTTCCTCTCCCAGTCGCAGCTCGTTACGTCCGTATCCTTCCTCAAACCTGGACTAATCACATCAGCATGCGATTCGAGCTACTTGGAGAAGGAACCATCAATGGTGAGGGCAAGCTCTGGAGGATTAAAATGAAATAAATGGCTCTTGAGGGTTTTGAAATAATACCGTTCTGAAGACATTCTCCAGAGCAGTATATCAAGTGCCTTAAATCATAATAGGCAGGATTGATCATGGGTTTGTCAGACATTTCTCAGACTTTTAATAGAAATGGAGAATCCTCACCTTGGAATTAACTTACAACTTTGCTCGTCAATCATTATAGCAGAAAATGAACATTAAAACTAAGTACTGATGTGGTCCTATAAATAGAGTAAATGCTATACTAATTATTTTTTTACAAGTTGAAATCATTATGTTAGGTGTACGATATCAAACTTGCTGTTTGAAAGCTATTATGTTGCGATATAACACATTTTGTAATTCCATCTGAGTCCATACTTACCTTTTAAGTCACGGGTGGCCAACCCGCGGCCCGCAAGCTTTTCTGGTGCGGCCCGCGGAGCATTAAAGAAGTGATAATAAAAATAGCTCATAAATGAAATGTGGTCCGCATAGCAGCGATGAAATAGGGTAAAACATTTACAAACAGCTATCTCTATTTCCATAATTTGTTCCCATCATTCACAACATATTGAATCGTAACGTGGTTGATACAAAACTCCTAAGATTTCCCCTCATGACATTACATTAACGACATTAACACCCGGGGGGTTATTCACATAGGGTGTACCGCTCTAATGGGTGACTTTGTCACAAAAAATCCCTAAACATGGGTCCCCCTTCTAACAAAAATACCATTTAAAATGTGTCCATTTCTTCAGAATTTTCGGGCGTTTGCCATGCACACACCCCCAAAACACCTGAAAATTGTAGAAAATGGATCTTTTTTCGAGAAAAATGACCCCTAATAATGGGTAGGGGTTTCGAGGCTTGAGCGGCACACCCCTGTCCAAGCCAAATCTGAGTATCCCCTCGGGCATTAACATCACTTGCCGTGTTAATTTCATTTTGTACATATACAAATTAATGTTGTGAATCGAGAAATATGTTTGAAATGCCATACTTGTCTTGAAACTTGCAGCCCTTTTCTCCCGCCGTTTTTTTTTTCACTGATTTTGTTGTTTGCTTGTTTGTTTTTGCAAAATTGCAGGTGTGTACACGTATTGTATGAGTATTTTTTTTTTTTTTTTGGGGGGGGGGGGAGAAGACTACCTATGGCCCCCCAAGTAATGCCAATCGTTAGCTGTGGCTCGCGAACTTTAAAAGGTTGGCCATCCGTGTTTTAAGTGTTGCAAGTTTGAATACCGAAATTTGATAAAAAATTAGATAGAAGATTGTTGTGCTTTTCTTGATGGATATGTTGATTCTAACATTGATGTTTTAATATTCTCTCATGTATCATAGTTGCTTCTGTCCCTGGAAAGCTTGGTATAGAAGATGGTCGCGTAGATACTACCAGTCTCTCTGCGTCATCTTGCTGGAATGGTGGTCATTGCGTAGCTCGCTCTAGACTCAATCAGCCACAAGAGGGCGCTCTAACGGGAGCCTGGTCAGCCTTAGTGAGTATATAGATAATACATCCCACTTTCCTATCATTCAAGATTCCAAAGCTACATATACTCTCAGGCTTTTATAGTGAGCTGACTCAATTATTACTTTCCCACATGTTCTTTTGCTTTCATCTGTGTTAAGTATAGAAAATTGAATCGCGTATATACTTCAGAGAAGATATGTCAATGGAAAGTCCGGAAATATATTGATGGAACTTCATGTGCCAATCACAAATTTATGGTGATGCATTGATAGCATCATTTCATATGCGAAGCTGCCCATTAAGACTTACTTTTGTGTCCCAGGTAAAGAACAGTCATGTTTCATAATTGTTTGTGATGAAAATGAAATAACCACCTCATCCATTAAATATCAGATTTGCAGATTTGCCACGATTGTCATAAACTGTGCCTTGTTTAAATTGACCTGCATATAATCACAAAATCAGTTGGTCCAGTTGGTAGAGTTCATCCATGCACTCATTGTGATTCGCTCTATTCCACAGACAAATGATGTAAACCAGTGGATACAAGTTGACCTCCGTGCTGCCTTTGAGGTCACAGGAGTCATCACACAAGGCAGAAACAGCTATGACCAGTGGGTCATGTCTTATCAAGTATCCTACAGCATCGATGGCAAGGACTGGACCTTGGTGAATGACTGCGCGGACGGACCAAAGGTGAGACTGTTTAAAACATCATTCAGGGAGAAAAGGAAAAGGAAGAGAGGGAGACATAGCAAGTGAGAGAAAAGAAGGCAAAAATAGGAGGATACTAAGCAGAAAGAAAGACAGGGGAAAGAAGTATAAGGAGCCGCAAACTCGTGTACATTTATATTTCCACTCATCTAAGGAATGAAGATCAGTAGATGAAGCAATCTGCAAAATGAAATACAATACAAAAACTTCAAATCGCAGCTATCCGGTATATCCCTACTCACATGTTACATTATGCAAGTTTCACTCAAAGAATTTAATTTAGAAAATTGAATTATAAAGAGTAGGGATTGATATCGAGTTACAATCTTTCAATTCAAAGCATTTATTCCCACTATCAACGTATGAACCACTTTGGAAAGTTGTATATTGTACCAATTTTTCTTTCCGTAACCGTACTGATTTGATTCGTTACATTACAGATCTTTCCTGGTAATTCTGATCGTGATAGCCGAGTTGAAAATGGAATCAGCCCACCTGTGACAGCTAGGTTCATCCGTCTCCATCCTGTAACGTGGGGCAATCACATCAGCTTGAGATGGGAACTCATTGGACAGGGTCCTATTACATGTAAGCTCAATAGAAGATAGAGACCCAAGCATGAGAGACTCATTCCTTGTCCTCGTTATTGATGTGATCTAACTCTTAGCTTGACTTTTAAAATGTGTTGATTTTAATTTTGAAGACTTATTAACATGTTTGCTTTCTTTCATTCATTTGTAAGGTTGAATGGCACTTACCATTTGTTGTACGCAGATACTTTTGTGATCCTCTTACTGCAATTCATTTACGCGTGAAATATCCTGCCTTCTTAAATTCTCAGCGGTTTCCAAAGTCATATGTGAATTAGCGAACAACCAAAGAGCCATAATAAATCATTTTGCATGCATCTCACAGTGACAGGTTTGTCTGAAAAGCTTGGACTCGAGGACTACCGCATCACTGATGGCGCCATGACGGCTTCAACGCAGTACGATTCCAACCATGGCCCACGTCGAGCTCGGTTGAATCTTCCAGTGAGCGGAGTTCTTAGAGGCGGCTGGTCTGCACTCACCCTGGATCACAGTCAGTGGCTTCAAGTAGACCTGAGTGGGACCTATCGTGTGGCTGGAATCATCACCCAAGGACGGGCTGATGTTAGCCAGTGGGTCACCAGCTATAAGGTGGCTCATAGCTTGAATGGAATTGACTTCAACACAATTCAAATTGCTGCCTCTCAGCAAGAAAAGGTACAGTTTCAAAATAGCCTTCACTCTTCATATTATCAAACAATGGAACATTTAATACAGATTATTGACTATTGACATTGTTAGAGCAAGGGGGAATATCACTGACATCAAAATATCGTCACTCAAATAGATCTTTAAAGCGATAATGAATTTCCAGTTACATGCTGCATACATAGTTGTGGATACTTGGTACTACAAATATCTGGAAAACTACCCCCAGATTACAACCCTAGACCCACTCACAAGGATCTGCTCCTTTTAGAATAATTTCCACTTGGACAACTACTTCATTGACAGCGACATATACTTTCTTTAGGAAAACGCTTTCCTCTGTGACTACCATCTTATTGATATACACCCATTCCCCTCCTACCAGGATGTATTGTAGGGAGTGGGGTAGATGTCTAAGCATTATAGCTAGATCACTGATCCTTATATCTGCAGGCATACAGTCTTGATATTTCGCAATTGTTTCATCCATTCCATTCAAAGTACTCTACACTTTGTTCTATTGATTTACGGATATACAAATGCCATGCTCCATAAACGACCATTTTGTACTTGACGTGTCTTTAGGTCTTCATAGGAAATAGTGACCGAACCACCCAAGTGACTCACTACTTTTCCCCTCCATTGACTGCTCGTTTCATCCGAGTACTGCCCACTATGTGGTTTGGACACATCAGCCTGCGTATGGAACTCCTTGGAGCTGGACCTGTTGCAGGTGAGGGAATGAAGGTTTTATGAAACATGCTCTGATGAAAATAGCTCTTCGATCAATCAAAGTCCTAACTTCCACCCTAAAAAACCCCAAAACCTAATACCTAGCGTTCAGTAGTAGCTCGAAAACCACAAACCACAAATCAAGGAACGGCCGCACTTACCATTATAAGTAGATCGGTTCAAAATGCCTCCATATATATGTATCCACAGATGCTTTAAGCATGGATAGGTCTCCCCGAATAGCTTTTGACCCCCCTTCAAAGGAATACATCTACCTGTAGAACATTAATGAACAATGTATTAATGAACAAACATCAAGTAGTTGTCTCGGTGAGGGCCTTAAAATTTCCTACAAATAGCATTTGTGCTAATGCCCAGATTGTAACTACAGACTGGCTTATTGGTTTGTCCATCTGATTGGGCCATTTACTCACATTTGCCTATTTGACCCCAACTTCCTACATTTTGCTATACGCACTCATTACCTCACAGCCATCTTGAATGACCCTGTCCCTCTGGGCCTTGAGAGTTATGTTATCCAGGATTCAAGTCTGACAGCTTCCAGTGAGTATAATGCTGACCATGGTGCAAAGAGAGGTCGTCTTAACCTGGCCCGAGTAGGGAACCTGCGCGGAGCCTGGTCTGCACTAGCAAACAATGTCAACCAGTGGATCCAGGTAAGAAAGGTTTCTTAAGCCCAATTCAGACACGAAACATTTAGGCAACCCTTATTTCTATAGCATGGGTTCATATCTCACTGCTGTTATCGTATCATTAATTAAAGGGTCTTCAGTCAATTTCTATACCATGGATTCATATCCCACCGCTACAACCATGTCAGTAACGAAAGAGTCACCAATCATTTCATTGGCTCCATTCACTAACATTGTTAAAATTATTATTATTGTCCACATTTTGAGGTGACTTATGGGTTCGCAGATTTTCTCTCCTCTGTGTAAGTAAAGCTACTGTAAGATTGCCATAGTCCTTTTTAAGGACATTATTGTATTTTTCGACATTACTCAGAAATGAGATCAATGCATCATTCAAATATTGCCGTTGTAGAAGCAGAACTGTTTAAAACCAAGGTAATGTCATGGATAGGTGCAAAGAAAGTAGCCGTTTTTATTATTTAAAAAAAATCATATAGAGTTGACACATTTTGGAACATGCTCATTGGTTAAAAGATGATATATGAGGATAAACGCCAAAAATTCTTCATCCCATTTTTTTCTTTTCTCCAAGGTGGATCTTTTGGACCCTTACCGTATCATTTCAATTGCGACTCAAGGGCGACAAGATGTAAGCCAGTGGGTTACAAGCTACAAGCTTGCTTGTAGTACTGATGGCACGACCTTTGTCACTGTGCAGGGCATCTGTACAAACCCTGGCGCTGACAGAGTAAGTTTGTGCTCTGTTTGATCATTTCTAGATATGACATTGACTCTTTTCTTGTAGAATTTTTAAAACATTTGATATCTTATTGAAAACATTCGAATATTTTTGTGTTACAATAACAAAACAAAAAGAGAAAGGCAAAAGCTACCTGATGTTTTGTTTACTATTTACTATTCCGCATATACAATGTAAAGGAGGAGAAAACTATTAGGTTGAATTAAAGAACTGTGTTTATTTGTATATATATAAGAGCAAGAAATTCACCTGAAGCAGACCTCTTCAATCCATTACACTATGTTTTACATTCCATAACTAGGTCTCTTAAATTAATATTAATGTAACCAGACTATAATATTGAATAGAAATGAATGAATAGGTAATGTAGAAGCAAAAATAACATTTTATTAGCATGCTTTGTCAGATTCTCTTCGGTTCGATTGCAAACAATTCCAGAATCATTTGAGTCATAATTATTCAAAAGTGGGTTAATTTCCCTTTTTTCATTGAAGATCTTCACCAGTAATGTTGACCGCGACACCATCGTGACCAACACTCTGCCTGTACCCCAGGTTTGCCGCTATGTCCGCTTGATGCCTGTCACCTGGTTCGGCCACATCAGCCTTCGTATGGAGCTCTACGGTGAAGGTCCTCTCACAGGTCAGTTTTAAAGGTGGTGATACTCCGACATTGTTTTGCTCCATCAGTATTTTTTTCAGCGACAACTGATCTGGGCTTTATTTAATCAATGATAGAGGCTTAGTGCTATGGTTATGACTGGGTTTCAGGTTACGGTTAGGTATAGTGCTTGTAAAGATTTGAAGTTAAGATTTCGGTTAACATATGATATATGACAATTGGTGTACATTAGTTTTGTAGAAGGCAATTGACCTGAGGCAGGGCTCCACATTATTCTTTTTAGAGAGGGTTAAGATTGAACTTTTGAGGATCTCTTTGCATGTACCCCCGTCCCCCGTGACAGAGTTGTCTGTGGGGTTACATCTCAAAGGGTACATCCTGCTAGTGAGTAAGTAGTTCAGGGGATGGTAGACAAAGGAAGAGTAGTATGTGGGGATACATGTCCAAGGGTGAATCATCCTTGTGGGTAGGTTGTTTAGGGGATAGTAGACCAAGGCAGGGTATTATGTGGGGAAACATGTCCAAATGTGCATCCTCGTAGTATGTAGGTTTTCAACGGGATGATATACCAAGTCAGAGTAGTCTGTAGGGATATATGTCCAACAGTGCATTGTCCTGGCGGGTAGGTTGTCCAGGGGAGGGGTCCTTGTCTGAATCTAGAACAATCATTTTCAAAAGAATTTTGAACTACTGCGAATCATAGCGGTATTATTCTTTGTAATTTAAATAATAAAGACTATTGTTTACAGTCCAGGCAGTTTGTGGTCAATCTAGTTCATTATTCTATCATTCATATGTATACGAACATTGAAAAATTGTAAATGTCTGTTTATTTTTTAGTGTGAATGATCAACATGGCAGACCTGATCAGAAGATTCAATTGATGGAATTATACCTGACGATGGATATCATTAGCAATTTCATTCCTTGATTTTATGGATACATCAAAATGAAGAATTTCGATGAATTTTAATCTATTAATTCTTATTCTTATTCTTATTTATTCGCCACTTTCAAGAAATATAACGATGACACAATATAAACAAGATGATTAAAAAGTTAGCATGACAACAGTTATACAAATACAAATTTTGGTAGCAATATTCTGAGTGTATCATTTGGCGGCCAGAGAAGAGAAGAGGAAACTTAACCACTGTAACCGTAGAGGTCCTTCCGCCCAACCAACTGATGCAATCAGAAGACTGGTAAAATATATTGCATAAGGACAAATAAAGGGAGTAACAAATCAAGGATAACAAAAATAATAAAGAAAAGAGAGGCAAGTGCGAATGTAACGCCAATATAGAAATTAAGTACACATTATATATGACATTAGGAAACTCACACATTCATTCAATAATATAATAGCGTTGTCTCTTCATAAAATTACGATGTTACATGTTTTAAGTTATATGTTTTATACCGGGGTTTTCCTTTACCTAATTAATTGCTATCAAAATATTACATGTACATTAATAACTTTGAAATATGATGAAATTATTCTCCAGATTTATGTCGCGTGTTTGATTATTCACATATATATAACTGAAATTGAAATTATTTAAGGGTTTTATGGGGATATGTATTGTTTTCCAGTATGTTACTGTTATGCCATTTCTCTAAAGTTAGTCATTAAAGTACATTAAATAGATCCGTGTCCTTATATTGATGTCTAGATTTTATAGGGGAATGATCGGGTCCTTGTGAACATAGAAAAAACAACGTACGTATAAGGCTATTCAAAGATCATATATATATTGTGAATTCAATATGTGACAATAATATGAACATAAGTCTTATTCATGATACATGTATGTAGGAGGTATGATGTAGCACCCAATAATAGGCAGTTTAAAGTGGATGAATTATTTGTTTGATTTTGATGTTAGTGCTTACAGCTTTTTAAATCATGGTTTGCCAAGTTGACAGACATGGCCAAATCTTATTCATGGTACTGATAATTTGTCACATTGTTAGTATCATCAAACCTCACTCACAATTGAGGGATAAAGCTAAACTAGTCTCTGTAATGTTTTTTTCTTCATTCTATATATTATGTAATAGTCTATTGTGGAGGGTAAATGGCGTATATACTCCATATGGATTCCTAATACTGTACTATTCTTCTAATAAATCTACTTTTCAATGGAAGAGAGCAGACTTTATCCGTTTTCATCTGTTTCAGTACTTTAATTCCTTAGTCTTTAATCAAACATACACATAAAATATTAAACATGTCAAATTCAGTAAGATGAGATATACACTTCCACACTATCCCTGTGAGATCTTAGGAATACATAGCTTCTTTATGGTTGATTGGTTTTTTAAATTAAGAGAATTGTTTCTTACAATTGTTTAATATACAAGATAAAGTTTGATGGTGGTTAATCCCTGAACAAGCCAAAACATTAGGAACATATTGGCTATAACTTCACATACAACGAGATATCTTCATAATCTAAAATTTCAAACTTGGACTATCATAAGTGTAAGTGTGTCTTGTTGTACACTGTCTTAAACATGTAGGCATATGCAGGTGCAACCCAGTGCTATGGGCTAAACAAAAATATATGTGCAAAAGTGTGTGTGGGTGTTTGTGAATCATATACTGTCAAGAAATCATTAAAAACTCACAAAACTAATCGCAATAACATTGTTGGAAACAGAAATCACAAGTCATATGCTGATTTTTTTGTTGTTAAATAAGATATCTTAACAATGTACAAGGAAACTATTACAGTCTTACAAAATAAAATAAACATTTAAACAGTATCAAAATTTTGTATAATAATATTTGGACGCTAAAAAAGGTTGATATCATAAATTGTATTTATATGTACATTCTGACTGCCTCAAAAGCCTGAAAATACCTTAGACACATTTTCTTGCAAAACTAGTACTCATTACAATGTTTATAAACTGAAGATAGAGTTCTCGTAACATTTCACTCAACATGGTTTGTAGAGAGGAGATATTGAGCAGACCTAGAACTTCTATCAAAACTCAAAGATTGGTGAAGGAGCATTTGAATCAAAGCGCATGAATCAACCTCATGGAAACAGATTTTGAGCAAGAAAGATAAAAAGGAGAAGATAAAAATGAAACGCATGAAAATAAAATGTTGGAATGTAAGGAGTAAAATATAGGATTTCCCGGCCACATTCGCGAGTTTGTCATTCAAATTCATTTGTCTTGCGTTCAAATTCGACGGTTTTAGTGCTGTCGGGTATATCTCGGGTTTATATTAATTTTTCTAGATTTCAAATCTATGAAGTTTTCGTTAGAATCTATGTATGTTTCATTCCAATTAATGAACAAATTGCTTCTTTCGCTATTTGGTCATTCGATTTAGCGCAACACGATTTTCTGACATCGCGACGGTGTACTTTTAGCATTCTAATTCATTTGTAGCATTCAAATTAGCACTTTGTGCATTAAAATTAATGGTCAATATACATTTCTCGTTTTTTAAACACTTTTTATAGCTCATTCTTTTTCTTTCAAGATCGTTTTTTTCATGTGTATTTCATCCTATTTTATTTTCTTGCATTTATACTCTTTATATATATACTTTTAGATTCATCAGATATTCATCAGCCTTTAAGTTTGATTGTTAAAAAAGAGACTTACTGTACATCTACGGACTTGATGGTCTCAATATTTGTGTAAATTTTCATGTAAGGAAGTTGTTTGTCTTGTGTTTCATCATAAATTTATCACAATTTCGTAATGGAGGAAGGGTACAATATTGTGACTGGGGTAGGTGTTTTCGTGTCTCAACTTTTCCGGGGTATATGAACATGTCCGTTCAGAGATGCCATTTCCCTTGATTTCGCCCCTTCTTTACCTAATGTCTGACTACAAACATATGCTTTTTCCTCAAAATTAATAAATTGAATAACAGAAAAGACCCCAATAGCAAATCATGTATTTAATTGCATTTTTTTAAAGCTGAAAACGTGTGTTGCACATTTCTTCCCCCTAACATTCCTAACTTGAATAAACATAATTCGAATACGAATGACAGGTGTTAATTTGAATGATAAAAATGACGCCTCGACAAGTGACGATTAATTTGAATGCTAGTTGAGCAGTTTCTAAATTGAATGACAGATCTATGAAATCCTTCGACCAAAATCCTAAATTAAATACAAAATCGGGAAAATTGAATGATAATTGGCATGGCAAAGCTGATCTGCGCTAACTTAAATGCAAAGTAAATGAATTCGAATGACAAACTCGCGAATTTGGCCGGGAAATCCTATAGTTAATCTCTTATCACTTTCATATATTCAATGTGCATTTATTAATGCACCTATAATTGAAGATTAATATATCTTCGCAATATGGTTCAGGTTACAGTAATCCAAAGCACCATGTTTCATACCTTTCATTTAACTCAGGCAAAGGAAAGTGACAAAATTTGCTATTCTCCAAGGAGAAATTAATCCAAGGATCTTAAGGTAGAAAAGACACACATGGAGGCAATCCAACATGGCTTCCGCTTGTCTTTTCTTCAATGACACAAAGGTGGTATGTCCATGCTATATTTAATTCTGTGGTGCATTCGCCTTTCTTCAATTGCAACTTTTTACAAGTTTTGAAATCTATATTCGCCATTAATGCAACGTGACATCATATCCTATCACAAATATCACCATAACTCATGGAATTGATCCTCACATAATTCCCCTTCCAAGCTCTATTCGTAATCCCTTCACAAAAGAACAGTTCAATAAAGATACAAATAATGCCTAGCCAGGGCTCGTTGCATACTGATAACAATTGGAGAATAATCAAAAGATTTATATGTATAAATATCATATATATATATATTCTTGCACATCCCGTTTCAAACTACTTCTCCACTTCTATTATTCTGAACCAAAAGAACAAACTATGCGCTATGCATATACAGAAATATATGCACATTATAAAAACAAGACTGTGCACTATTACCATGGTTACATGACGTGCTGTAGTAAATCAGATATATTTACACTAATTCCCATATAGTACACAGAATTACATTATAATTGTCAATTCCATGGAGTACATTGTTTCCTCTTTAATATAAGGTTAAAGGAAACCTCACCCCAAAGAATAAGTGTAGATATTCTGAAAAATTAGATGTATTCCTGCCTATTGATGTAAAATACTCCTTACGAAATGAAACAAGCGATATATAAATGAAGATATTATTGGCATGATGTGATGCCTTTAAGCATGACATGGGCGCAGCCATTTTCTTGAAAATGTGACGTACCAGGTGACGGTCGACACTATATGTGGCTCCAAGATTCTTTAGCTAGCTAAACCTGCGCATGCGCGCACATAGTAACCGTTAGGGTTAGTGATATGGTTATACATAAGCTCATTAATAATAATGAACGAATATTGGAGCCCATATAGTGTCGACCGGTGAAATTGTACATGTATCATGCACCAAGCTTTTGTTGGAAATACTTTTCAAATCAATAACAAAACCTTTACTTTTCATTAAGGAAAAATTATAGCTGAAAAGAGAGAAATTATATGTATTGAAAAAATAAAACAGGGGAAAAATTGTAACTAATTCATTTAAAAATACAAATACAGCAGTTCACAAATCTATTCCATTTATGAGAAACCGTCACCCCGGAAGAGCACCAACTTATTTATGTAATTTGCGTTCTGGCAATTGTAGTACAAAGGATAATAGCAGGTGAATGAAATGCTTCATCACCACCACACACCTGGGAAGGGAGCATCCATAAATTTGAAACATTTACTTAATATACGACTTCACATAGTACGTCACGTTCTCAAGAAACTATCGATGCTCATGTCGTTGCTGAGAAACTGTACATTATTCTTGCGTTATGCCTCTCTCAAGACTCGCATACACTTTTGTGGGGAATCTCGTAGATTAATGGGCAAGGATATAATAAATCTCTCAGAATAAGTCAAGTTATTTCTAGGGGTGAGGTTTCCTTTAGGATAATGAGGGTGATAGTTGATTCACCATTTGCACAATGCAATAAACAATTTACATAATGCTACTGGTACATGTAGGGATCTTGCTGTAGTGGCCATACCACTTCTAAATAGTGATGATAACAATTCATGTGAAGGTCTATCGACAGTTGTAGAATGTAAACATGGAATCTCTGTAGAATTTTATCAGGTATTTTGGGCCGACCTAAATCACATTCTTGTGTATGCCTTGAATGAGCGTTATGCTAACGAATCTATGTTATGTACTCAAAGGTAAGGACTCATTACATTATTATATAAGAAAGGAAACCGTTTAAGCCTGAACAACTGGAGGCCTATAACATTCCTGAACTATGATTACAAAATCACGGTCAATTTTATATTACCTTATGAATTATTTGTGGACTACGAGGCGACACCCCGCCCCACACCTTTATATGATATTCTTGCCGGGGGCTCCTACCCTAATATCGTTCAGTAGGTCCTAAGAAAGCCTTGTACCAAAAATGGCATTTGTACAACAACAAATAAATGTTATATTACCTTCTACATTATTTGGGGGCTACGAGGCGACGCGCCCGCCCCACACCCTTATATGATATTCTTGCCGGGGGCTTCTACCCTAATATCGTTCAGTAGGTCCTAAGAAAACCCTGTACTAAAAATGGCATTTGTACAACAACAAATCAATGTTATATTACCTTCTAAATTATTTGGGGGCTACGAGGCGACGCCCCACGCCCTTATATGATATTCTTGCCGGGGGCTCCTACCCTTAAATCGTTCAGTAGGTCCTAAGGAAGCCCTGTAAAAAAAATGGCATTTGTACATCAACAAATCAATGTTATAACATTATTTAGGGCTCCAAAAGGACGCCCCCGCCCCCACACCCTTAAATTTGAATTTTTGCCGGGGGCTCCTAGCCTAATATCGTTTAGTAGGTCCTAAGGAAGCCCTGTACCAAAAATGGTGTTTTTATCCGGCAAGTAACGATAATCGCTAAATTTGACGCTAAGCCACCTGACTATTAAGGTTGTTTAGCGGCTCACAATGTTCGATTAGCAAAAGACATTATCGCATATAAGTTGGAGAAAAATGTAACTGGAGCAATAATTATGATAGTAGATTTCACTCAAGTATTTGATGTTATTAATATGCTTTTTGTAAATAACTGTTTAGAAAAATCGAATTATGGTCCGTCTTTTCGTGGGTGGGTCGAAGTTCTTTAAACGAACATTTCAAGTTCAATTATTGTAAATGAATGGATATCAAAAACGTTCCCAGTCAAGAGAGGGATACGACAAGATTCCCCCTCTCAGCATTATTGTTCATTTTGGCAACTGGATTCATGGCTAATAGAGTAAGGAAAAATAATACCATTCACAAATCAGACTTTGAAGGTTGCAACTCTACACTTAAACTATAACTGACGACACCTTATTCTTTGTTAAAAATTACACATTCTCTAGAGAATATCGTAGATGAATTAGACGTATTTGGAAAAGTTGCAGGCCCGAAATTAAATAAGGAGAAAACTGTTCTTCTCTGGATTGGAGATTACAAGATAAGGTGGTCACTCTCCGACCATTATCTTAGTTGGTCAACAGAACCTGTACCATAATAAGGATATTTTATATCTGCAGACTTATACTTTGCAATAAAGTTGAGTTGGGAAAATAAATTGTCCAAACTACAGAAACTCCTAGATAACTGGAAAAGGAGAAACCTCACATTATTTGGAAAAATCTCTGTTATTAAATCACTTGCCTTAAGTAAAATAGTTCACCTCATGGTAGGTGACACGATTCCACTAATGTGTCTGAAGAAATGGAATGAATTAGTATTAAAATTTATTTGGAATTCCAAAGTCGACAGGGTATAAAAGGTTCATCTTACTCAAGTTATGATAGCCAAGGGGGATTACGTATGGTTGACACTGAGAAACAGATATTGAGTTTTCGTTTAAGATGGCTTGGTAGATTATTGGATGACAGTAAAGGTCCATTGAAAGATAAGTGAATTATTGGTTTGATTTGCTCGGTGGCGTAAATCTTCTTTTAAACTGGAACTATGTCCATAAATTATTCGATGTCCACAAATGGCAACTTCCTGATTCCTACTAAGAAATATGACAATCCGGTAATTATGTGAAAGGTTAAACTTGTAGTGAAAATTATCTTGTACAAGACGAATGTTTCCATAAGCAAATAATATGGCATAACAACAAATATTGTTTTGAATACTAAGTCTTTGTTTTACTCAGATTGGTTTAGCTGTGGAATAATTTATCAATGAACTCTTTGAAGAAGGACATTTTTGTCTGTTGAAGACCTGTCCTGTACGCCTTGTTGACATAGTTGACAAATCATTTTATAATTGAAATATGCAGATGACCGCCATCTTAAGCTAAATCTTGGACGTGATAGCGGCCTTAGGAAAGGAACCTATATGGGCGACCAAACTTATAGTACATATAATCAGAAATGAATTAATTATAACAGCCACATTATATAATGAGGAAATCTAACTTTTTTAAAGGCATAACATGAAGTGCGTTAAGTGTAAATCTGTATATTATGTAATCGTATGTGTTTATTTATGTTCTTATTTATGTATGTGCATGGGTAAGTGTGTGTGCGAGTGCTTGTGTTTAGAGCGCTTATTAAATTATGACATGTATGCTGATAATAATTTACGCTTCATGGCAGCCTTTAAAGAATATATAATATATTATCGTAGTACAGTAGTTGTGAGACTATTCCAAAGGTCAGGGCCATGGTGTCGGATAGATTTATGCGCAATTAGCAATTATGGGTTTATCAAATGAAAGATATATACCAAGGTCATCGGATTCAAGCTTGCACGCTCATGATTAACGCACATTTTCCACTCCCTGGGAAGCATTCCAACCAGGCGTCACACTGTAGACGCTCACGATGCTGAGCAAACAACAATGACTTTCGCTTCATACCGGGAACTCATTTAACACCTGGGTGGAGAGAAGCAATATCGATAAAATGCCTTGCTAAAGGACACAAGTGCCATGCCAGGGATCGAATGAAATCTCCAGCCAAGTGAATAAACCATGCGGCTACGACATATCTACAACTTATAATGGCCCAAGGGAAATATAAATATAAACCGTGCCTCTCCCAAACTATTGTCCCAAAAATAGAAGGAAAAACTAATGACGTAACGGCAGTAGAAGGGGTTATCGGCAATGGCTTATCAATTTCATTCAGTGTACAACATATTATATTGTTATAAATGAGTAATAACTTACAACTGTATATAATTATGTTATGTTTCTGTGATAATTAGTAGCTAAACGTATATATGCTTTGTTATGCATTTGTAATAGTTTGAGATGTAAGAATCGAAAGTTGCGATTTGTTATTATATATTTAATTTATGTTAAAGTAATGCAACTCCAATATCTTGTAATATCATGACAAATTATGTATATATTATCATTCTGTTGTTATTTTTTGTGCATTGAATGAACAATAAAATAACTTTCCCCCCCCAAAAAAAATCGAAGGTGTCCCTCTATTTGAAGGGGGTTCCTTATTATTAGAGGTGTTGTGGTCTAATGAATAAGTCTCCGGACTGCGAACCACAAGGTACGTGGTTCGAATCCCTGCCGCGGCACTAACTTCCTTTGGCAAGACATTTATCTACATCTGCCACACTCGACCCAGGTGTACAATTGAATATCTGATAGGATTTATTCCATAATACGTTCAGATAATACAAAGTTGTGATCCAGATCGGAAAAGTAACACTCCACAGTTAACTTCAGCAAATCATATCTGTGGTATTGTTAGACGTGAATGAAATCTCAAATCTTGCTACCCGAAAAAATATGTGCAAAAAGCTACGCACGTCCATAAGCTTCGCACTCCGCCCCGCAAATACACCCAATGCGACGTGTACAATGCGCCGAACTTCTGAGGTGACTGAGCAACGAGAATATCATTGAGGTTGCCTCCCCCCTCAACAAAAAGATTTTTTTTTCGTATTGTTCTCCTCCTATTATTGTATGCCGCAAAGTCAGTATTTACATTAATTTAATACAAATGCGTAGCTTATGCTCCTTTTCATTTTGTTGAACAAATTTTACACAGGCATCGAAAATCAATTGAAATAATGCGTCATTGACATTTGTTTGTCTTAATTTTTTTCACAGGTCCACTTAAGATAACGGTTTAGCCGAGATAAAGACAAGAAATTGTCCTAAAACACTAAATTAAGGTTTACTTCGAATAATTTGTTAATCGCATCCGGTCGGGTGGTCGCGTTACACGACCTTTCGTGAAACGAAAGCGGGAAATCACGCAAACTTTCGTAGATTTGCCGCAAGGTTTTCACCAAGTGTCGGGTAAATTGGACAAGACTATTTGTAGATGAGAGGGGTTTATTCCACAAACATTACCCCCGACATTTCTTATATAAAGTAGCATGTTTTCACAAAAGAAGTAAGGCCTAAATTAGAGCACTTTCAGTCTTACAAAATGGAATTACGGTCCTCCCCCCCCCCTCGCCAATTACACAAAATTGGTAATAAATGAAACGTATGTTCTATGTGGATGATTCTGGTTGGTAGAAATGGAATCGAAAAAATAATGTAAATGTTTGTTTTCTCTTTGTCGAGTTAAATTGCAAATATCTATGGAAGAGGCCCTAAATAATATAATTGAAATGACAAAGAGTGGCGTAGCATGGTTCCACCTATTGAGAGGGCAACAGTGTGGTGTCAGATTACTGGCTTGGTAAAGCTCAAGACAACAAGACTGTCGATTTAAAGGGATCGTTTAACAATGTTAAATCTGAGATACATGGCCCTACGTGTTATCAGTGTCTGTGATATGGTGTAATATTGAAGCCCTAAAAAAATTGCGCTTCAAAATGATCAAGAAGTGCCTCAAAAAAGTAAAAACCTTTGAGTGACCGGTTTTACCATACTCGTTTTCCCCAATAGACTGTAGTGTTATGAAAACCGTCAGGCGAACGGTTTTCAAAATTTGTAATTCCAATCATAAATATCTTGATAATCAGACAGGCGATCGGCTTGTAAAAGTCATGGGGTTCCTGACTGACCTAAAGGTTTATAATTATCATTGCATCATGAGCTAAATCCAGAATTTTGTTTCAGAATCTGAGACAAAGTTACCGGATCCCTTTAAGCAGGGGGTTACACCATCTTGTACGTTTAACACGATCCCACAGACTTAAAATAAAATCAAGTCAAGGGCAATTTCAAAAGTCTATATTGCCTAAAGAAATTATGTTCAAATTTTGTGATATGTCATTGTAAGCATAATGTTCGTTCATTAAAAAAGATGGCGTACCAGGTTATTGACATGTCGTTACGTTGATTTGTTTAAAATCCTTGCGATCGCATTGTTTCCTACTTCCTCTCCCTTGTCAATTAACCCCCCTTTCTACGCCTTTGATTTAATACATACACTCACTATGCTACCAGCAAAAGCTTAAGGAATAGAGTGACAACCAAGTTCAAGTAAAAAAGATTGAAGCTTTGCGTCGCGTGTTCTTTTTCACTTGTTTTCGATCCTGAAGACTTCCGGGATATCAGCTCAAGGCTATGAGGGTGTAATCGTAGACACCTCTTAGTATAGAAAGCACGAAACAATGTACACAATCTACTTGTCAACATGTAGTTCAAGTGAAGTTATCCTCCGATGCCTGACTTTCTTTTTAGTCTTTCTCCATCTTCTTGTCTACAATCGATTTCTTATTTAGACACAAGAAGCGTATTTATATGATGATGTGCTTACAGCAACTTGAATGTCTTTATTTGTAATGTGCTTTCCAACACAATCCTTGAACTTCGAGTTTTCGCCTCCTTCTATATTCTTAATTATTTAATGTACTGATCTCTCTATTTTTGATTGGCATGTTGAGTTCAAGAGATATCTAGACCCTTTATGGTGGCGCCAATTCGATCCTGAAAACTTCCGGGATATCAGCTCAAGGCTATGAGGGTGTAATCGTAGACACCTCTTAGTATAGAAAGCACGAAACAATGTACACAATCTACTTGTCAACATGTAGTTCAAGTGAAGTTATCATCCGATGCCTGACTTTCTTCCTAGTCTTTCTCCATCTTCTTGTCTACAATCGATTTCTTATTTAGACACAAGAAACATATTCAAATGATGATGTGCTTAAAGTAACTTGAATGTCTTTATTTGTAATGAGCTTTCCAACACAATACTTGCTCTCCTGGTTTTCGCCTCCTTCTATGTTTTCTTCTTCTTTATTTTAATGTACTGATCTCTCTATTTACCATTATTACCGAAAATGAGAAGGATATAAATATGAATTTCATGTTATTTACTTATTTAAACACAGTACCTCAAAACAATAGTTCAGTTACCCATTAGTATAGGCTATATAATCATGTTTGGATTTCATAATTTGTCTTTGTCATGTTCACACATTTCATATTGTGACATGCACGATTACTGAAATTGCCTAATAGGTTGATTCCTTCTTTTTTTAGAAGTCTTTGTGATCGCATTCGAGGCAAGTACTCGCAAAACCTAAAGTTTTGGAGCAGAGATTATTTAGTTGAAGACCAAATCTAATTGAAGATAACTTCATGAGAGTGTAGACGTCTAAATTAAGATAACATATTATTTATAGGATAAGCTCTACAAATAAAAGTTTCTAGTTTTATATCATTGTGAGGTTTCGAAGTTGATTAATTTAATCACACACACTCTCTCTCTCTCTCTCTCTCTCTCTCTCTCTCTCTTCTATTTCCATCAGTTCATTTCTAGAGGTCGTATTGTTAATTGTTCTTTCATACAAGGAAGTAGAAAATAAAAATAATGAAAATTCGAAGACGCACGCAAAAATCAAAGAGAAAAAAGAAAAAGAATGTCCTTCATAGTCAAATTGAAGTGATCGTAACCGCTAAACCGATCGCCTCTTACAATCAAGGCTATCCTCTAGTAACGTTGCTGGTATTTAATTTGACGGATAAATACGAGTATTCTGAATTCTAACTTTAATCACACTTTGGAGTGAGCTTCAGAGGGTTGTCAAAAGGTGAGTCGCTCATAAACTTTTAGAGTCAATAATAAGCTACTGAGTTAGGAACCTGCCGTAACCTATGCTAAATATAAGATAGCACTAAATAAGTTCCAGTTTTTCTTTTTAATAATCAATATTTGATACGACATAGCACTCGTTTATCCACTGTGCAAGGTGCTCATGGCGGTCCAATATTACCCCAGCTCTAGCTAGGTAGCATCATGTGAACAAGATGAAATTCTATAAAATAGAGCTTTTAAAGAATTTCCATTCAATACCTTCTATTTATAGTAAAATCTAGCTTGATTTACGCAAAGGTAAAGCATTGAAAACACGTTCAAAGTAAGGAGAATCGAGTTCTACGAGTTAAGAAAGTTAAGAAAAGCAGCTAGAACCCCCTAACAATACTTTAAAAAGTATTTTCTCGCAGATTACATTTATTTACTTATTTATTTATATATTTATTTATTGAATTGTTTATTTACAATCAAACAGGTATGCCAGGAAGAATAATGTTAACGACAAAATAATTTGGATTTCACATTTCGATGAAATCATTTTAGGTGAGCATTCGCGGTTTTGAATGATATTGATGCTAATGATGAAAATGATGATGTTCTAATTACTATGGTACTTGTATTTTAGGTACCAGGATGGCGACAGCTAAGGTGGTTTTGGGTGTTCTCCTTGTCAAGATGATGATTGGTAAGCTTTTGTTCTTTTTTAATAATCTTTCTAGTGATCCGACATTTGACAGTTTGACATTTGACAATAATAATAATAATAAATTATGATAATAATACTACTAATACTACTACTAATAATAATAACAATAATAATAATAATAATAACAGCAATACATTATATTTAATTAAGAAATATTATTATAAGTATGTGCATAATATTTCTTTTGACGAGAAATCCTCATAAAGTGATAGTCAAGCAAGCAAAATATATAAACTTTTTAGATTTGTGAGTATTTTCACCCTTTAAAATCCTCTAAATAAAATGAAGCTATTCAGGAATACTAAAGATGATGATTGGTATTACATGTATAACATTATAATCGAATAATAGCAGTGAATAAAGACAAACTAAATGGTTTCATCTTGCACTCATGAGAGTAAACCCCGGAGTAAACCCCAAGAAAAAACAGAACAACGTATTCTCCTACAATTGTGGAATCGACTTTGATACATAAGATGGCCCTTCATTAGAAAAATGGCATTTGAAGCATTGTCCGAAAATGTTGAGGCGAGGAAATCTCCCGTAATATTTTAATATATCAGGGGCCAAATCTGATATGGCCTTGTGGTAGACCGGTCGAACATTAGCAAAAAGGGGCTTTAGAAAAAGATTCCATGACATTTGGGGTGATGCATGGCATCCATGCTAAAACTCTTGCAAAAATACAAAGGACTTAAAAATTGGTAGATGCCACGCGCGTTTTTCTTTACTAAAAATGTCATTTTTGGCTCAAAATTTGAGAGAATGTCAAAAATCTTGATTTTCGTTTTTGACCAAATATGTATTAACTGATAAGCAGCTTGCAATTGATATCATTTTATTTTTAGTATAAAGCGTTAAACCTGGTTAATATACATGTACATTTGAATGTTGGATATTACACACATATATTGTGTATGGCGTAATGAAACATAAAAGTGTGATTTACTCAAAATATGGGGTTATAAAAAACTATCTATATTTCAAAGTTTTTTTACATACTTTAACTTCTCCAATGAAACACGTTTTCTTGATTAAACAAATAATATAAGTTGTTGTGCCACACACAGAAAAGAAAAGAAATGATCAGATAACGTGATGGATAAGTCATTTTGTATGATCCTATATTAATTGTTGTCTTTTTACGGAGGCGCATTTTGAGTAGTACATGTACCGTACGGCAATAGAATGAGCTACATTAGTCCATTGGCTAACAATTGAAATGGGTCCCACCCCCTTAGACACAATCGAATGGAGTTTTTCTCTTGGTTAGGACCTAAGCTTGGCTATCAGAATGTAATTGCTTGCCTTAAAGTTTGTGGTAGGTGTGACCACTGTATACGGCCGCTATTAAAATGTAAACATTATAATTTTAGAAAAGGCCATGTATATGAAATTTAAAATTTATATTAAACAGGTTTATTATACATATTTGATAAAAAAAATAACAAAATTATGAATTTTCAAATTCTTTCAAATTTTGAGCAAAATATTACTTATTTAGTATATTTTAAAAATGCGTGTTGCGTCCACCCCTATCTTATTCCTTGGGATTTTTGCCGAGTGTTTTAGCATGCATGCTATGCATTATCCCCGAAATGCCGTCCAAAGTATTTGTTTAATCACGTCTGGGCCGGTCTACTATTATATCCAATATTATTCAACATTGACACCTTATCAACAATATGCAAAATGTCATACTTTTATGTGAAAAAATACACAATGATACGACCGTTCCGCTAGGTGCTGGACAATAGTACTTCAATGATTTGCACAAATTAAACACATAAAAGAGTCAATTAACAGGCCCTGAAGAGCAAATATCTCATAATGTGGGATCCATGAGCAACCTGAGTTAGAACACGAACAAATGTGTGTGTGCTATAGCCCCCACCCCATCCCACAAATCCTTGTGGACCTCTTCCCTCGTGCCTTCTATGCTGCACGGTGGTTACACTTCGGGGTCTAAAATATGGTTGATAGCTGTTTGGTCTACAACTAGTTCATCTTTATGATTAAATGATTATTAGAACGCATATATAGTAGACAAAATTGGCATTATACTAACTGGCAGTTAGACCGACTGGCAATTAGACCAAATGAATGATAGACGAAATGGGTAGTAGACGTATTGGAGATTAGACCAAATGACTAGTAGCTTAGATGGTCATTAAACCAAATGATAAGTATCTACTAAATGATAATGAGACCATGTTGATAGTAGACGGGCTTGGTGTAGACAAAATGGAAATAGACTAATTGGGTAGGAGACGAACTTGTAGACCAAATGTTAATTCACCTAAAATATTCCATGTTAGTCCCTTTTACTCCTCTACGCGACTCTGAAATGATAGCACGGTGAAAGCGTCTCGCAGCACAGTATCCTAAATGTTAATCAACACATACGTTTTAGAGTTAGGGCTTTAGAACTAAAATGGTGCATATATGGCTTTCCTGTCAAATATGAACAGCAGAGGAATGAGTGTAGATCATCACGTACACAACGTATATCCAAGTCTACGGCACGGTGGTTAAATGAAACCTCACCCCAAAGAATAAGTGAAGGCATTCAGAAAAATGAGATGCCATAGTGCCCTTTGATGTACAAAATTCCTTATGAAAATGTACAAGAGTTATATGACTGAAGGTATTTTTTGCCTTTTAGCATGAAATGGGCGCTCCCGTTTTCTTGAAAATGTGACGTACCGGTTCAAGTTGTATATACGTATCATGCACCAAGCTTTAGTTGTAAAGAATTTTAAAATCAATAACAAAGACCTTTACTTTTCAAATGAGGACAAATCATAGCTGAGAAGATATTAATTATATTTGGATAATTTCCTTTTCCTTCTGTACGCGACTCTCATAATTAAGAAAGAACGTTGAAAGCTTTTTACAACATAGACAGTCTCCTAAATGTTAATCAACAAATACATTTTAGAGTTTTGGCTTCAGAACTAATAATGTGCTAATTGCTTTTTTTGGTCAAATCTGTACATCACACTCACAACATATGGTGCAGTGCAGTGGAGGACGCATGCCCAGTAGAATAATTGTAGTCCAACAATAACCATGTTAACCGTGGTAGGGGAGAATAATGTTAACCATGGTTCCAATGGTGAATGGACGTTTGGACAAATAACCATGGTAGTACAATGGTTATCATGGCTCTTTGTACAAATTGCTACCAACCCTAGGTAATGGTAATCATTGTACCGAACGATGGTAAACCCACCATGATGGTACTTTTTGAAATCTACGTCCTACAAATTTACATGTTGCACTACCGTACTCTAGTTTTACCAACTGAACGGGTAGGCATTAATTTATCAGCAGTAGAGGTATACGTCTCTTAAAATAGCCCAAACCCTAAACCTAACCCTAGCCCTACCTGGTGCACACGAAACTGCATACAAATGACAGCAAATAAGCTATATTACAGTGTGGCTATTCTTAGAAACATGCCTCTTCAACTGATTAAATCATGCCGGTGGTAAAAGTTTATTGGTTCGCCTACGCTGATATGCGATACAAACTTTCAGCCAATTGCAATCGCAATGTCAATGGACCAATTAACGATTGAATTCACTGGCCCATAGGCTATACGAAAGTATTTTTTCCCCATTTTTTTCTGTTCAATCCCGATCGATCCGAGCTAAACATGGCGTACAGTGCTGTTCAGTCATCCTTAGATTGGTATCATTAGACACGGTATTAGTTCTTCTTCACAACATAAAGTTATTCAAGGTAAAACAATTATAACTTTTAAATTTGAAACTACCAAAAACGGGTACACTTTTTTTATACAAACTGTAGTAGACCAATGCCATGGCCATGATCCTGTTCCTCTGGGCCTTGAGAATAATGTCACCCCAGATTCAAGTCTGACAGCTTCCAGTGAGTATAATGCTGACCATGGTGCAAAGAGAGGTCGTCTTAACCTTGCCCGAGTCGGTAACCTGCGTGGAGCCTGGTCTGCACTAACTAACAATGCCAACCAGTGGATCCAGGTAAGAAAGGTTTTTTAAGGCCAATTCAGATATGAAACATTTAGACAACCCTTATTTCAATGGCATCGGTTCGTGTCCCACTGCTGCCACAGTATCAGTAAAAAAAAAAAAAGGGTCAACAGTCAATGTTAAATCCATAGTTTAGTTTGTATTCATACACTGCCATAATTATGTAATAAGAGTTACCAGTAATGTATATGGCATATCGGTTCATATCCCACCGCTACCACTATGTCAGTAATGAAAGAGTCACCAGTCATTTCTATACCATGGATTCATATCCCACCGCTGCCACCATGTCAGCAATGAATGAGTCGCCAGTCATTTCTATACCATGGGTTCATATCCCACCGATGTCACCATGTCAGTAATGAAAGAGTTACCAGTCACTTCTATGACATATGGGTTCATATCCCACCGCTACCACCATGTCAGTAATGAAAGAGTCACCAGTCATTTCTATAAAATGGAATCATATCCCACCGCTACCACTATGTCAGTAATAAAAGAGTCAAGAGTCATTTCTATACCATGGGTTCATATTCCACCGATGCCACCATGTCAGCAATGTAATAGTCACCAGTCATTTCTATACCATGGATTCATATCCCACCGCTGCACCCATGTCAGCAATGAATGAGTCGCCAGTCATTTCTATACCATGGGTTCATATTCCACCGCTACCACTTTGTCAGTAAAGAAAGAGTCACCAGTCATTTATATGGCATATGGGTTCATATCCCACCGCTGCAACCATGTCAGCAATGAAAGAGTCACCAGTCATTATATGGCATATGGGTTCATATCCCACCGCTACCACCAGGTCAGCAATGAAAGAGTCACCAGTCATTTCTATACCATGGATTCATATCCCACCGCTGCCACCATGTCAGTAACGAAAGAGTCACCAGACATTTCTATAGCACCATTCACTTACACCGTACAAATTTGTTTTCATTCGCCTATTTATGGGGTAACTTATGGGTTCGTAGATTTTTTTCTCCTCTCTTTAGGTAAAGCTACTATAAGATTGCCATAGTTACAAAATTATTCACATTTTTTTCCTTTTTCAGGGCTTTAATATAAGTGTTCGATATTACTCAGAAATGAGATCGATATTTCAACCATCAATGTGGAGAAATTCTAATTTAGATAATGCCCTTGGATGAGCTGAACTGTATAAAAGCAAGGTATTGTCATTGATAGGTGCATATGCTCATTGGTTAAAAAAATTTTCATGGAGATAGACATATTAGACGAATATGAGGATAAACATCAAGATTTCTTCGTTCCATTCTTTTCTTTCTACAAGGTGGATCTTTTGGACCTTTACAGTGTCATTTCAGTTGCGACTCAAGGGCGAGAAGATGTAAGCCAGTGGGTTACAAGCTACAAGCTTGCTTGTAGTACTGATGGCACGACCTTTCACACCGTGCAGGGCATTTCTACAAATCCTGGAGCTGACAGGGTAAGTTTGTTCTCTGATTATTCATTTTTTAATATTACCTTGACTCTATTCTTGAAGAATTTTGAAGGCATTTGATTTCTCATTGAAAACTATTTTAATATTTTGATATTAGGATAATTTCTTTCAACAATAAATGCAATCGTTACCTCAAGAACAGACACACATTTTTGGTTTACTATTTACTATTCCGCATACACAGAGTATAAGAGGAGAAAATTATTAGGTAGGATTGAAGAACTGTTTATATTTGTTAATATATTACAGCAAGAAATGCACTTCAAGTTAAAAATGTTCAATCCATTTCATTTTGTTCTATTTTATTACTAGGTCTCATAATTTTGAAATTGTTGTCATTAGAAAATAAATTCAAAAAGAAACAAATGAATAGGCACTGTAGATGCAAACATATTTTTTAATTCAGCATGCTAAATCAGATTCTCTTTGGTTTGATTGCAATTAACTGCAGAATCAATTGAGTCATAATTATTCAAAAATGGATTGATTTTCCTGTTTCTTTGAAGATCTTCACCGGTAATGTTGACCGCAACACCATCGTGACCAAAACTCTTCCTGTGCCCCAGATTTGCCGTTATGTTCGCTTGATGCCTGTCAGCTGGTTCGGCCACATCAGTCTTCGAATGGAGATCTACGGTGAAGGCCCTCTCACAGGTAAGTTTTAAAACTAGTGACGCTCCAACATTGTTTGCTCCATCTTCAATTTCTCCGGCGGCAATTGCTCTGGGATATATTTCACCAATGATAGAGGCTTAGTGTTATGGTTATGATTGGGTTTTAGGTTAGGTTAAAAGTTAGGGTTAGGAATAGTCTTTGTTCAAGGACTAAAGTTAAGATTTCAGTTAGTTTATGATTGTCGTATCTTATATATCCATAAATACGAAAGTAATATAGCTAGATGGAAATGCCATTTTTGCTCGTTGCTAAGCTTACTTTATTCTGCCGGAGAGGGCAGTATTTCACAGTTTCGTACAGACAAGTTTCTGATGGATATACATAGTAAATATCACATTACTACACTTCTCCCTTCTTTGAGATAGAGCTTCCTATAATGTTGGAGAAGGTGCATTAAGCCTGTTGAATACATACAGTATCGGCACATAATAGTATGTAACTGAATCGGTTTGGATATTAAAATCAAATCTAACAACCAAAATATATATGAGTGATTTGGCTATTTTCTTCTGAGAGTTGTTAGCACTTGTATTTGTGTAAAATCCTATACGAGGTTAGTTATATTTCAGATCAACTGAATGCAAACACAACGATAAAAGGACTGCTGTCTTAAACCTGACATTACAAAATCCTTCTCAAAATCATGAACTGCAAAATAGTAGACAAAGTCAAATAGAACTTTCATAACACTCACAACCTTGAAAACACCTTATTGAGGTCTGCTAAACACCAAACTGAAACAATAGAGTATTGTGCAACATTTGGCACTTCAACATCATTTGCAACAAAGTTGTGCATATATGTGTACTTGCACAGCATGACAATAAAATAAATGTTATTAACCAAAATAAATAATTTCTGTTCTTGTACTTTTTCTTTTGGAAACTAATGATGCAAAGAACAGTCCAAGTTAAAAATACATTGTACCACACAATATACAACAATAATGCTTCTGAACGAAATTACTAATAAACACATCATGTTTGTACTTTCAATGTACAGTAATTTCACATACATACATGTACGTACATTTAAATCATTTTTATTTGTTTGTTTACAATATCTGTTTTGTTCGTGAAATATTAATCCTCTTTCCATCCTTCCTCTCTCCCTTTTCAATGAACAACAATGACAAACATATAAAAATAATCATCATCATTCGAACAGTATCTCTATAAAAAAAATAGACTGTTGCATTATTGAACTCACAACTGAAAATTGCTTGCAAAAAGAATTTAGGAAAAACATGCCGTATTAATCAGTGTGATGGAGTGGAACTGGTACATGGTAGATGCGAAGCAGTATGAAAAGATTACCGGTAAAGACAAACATCAGAATGACAAAATGCATAAACAACCATTGGGGGGGGGGGGGGGGGGTCAAACTAGCTACTGAGATGAAGGCATTTCATCCAAAACATGCATGTAACCAAAACACTATGGGTACTATCAATAGGGAGGAACCGAAATATAGTTCTATGGGACATAGTCTGTCAAATACCGAGGCCGTGGCCGGGTACGAGAAGGGCGACTGGAGGGGGCAGGATGTCGGGAGTGAATGTTAGGGGCAGGGGGAACATCATAGTGATGTCCTGGAATGAGAATGTCATCGTCATCGTTATCGACATCTGTCTCAGGGGCAAAGGGGGAACTGCGAAACGGTACCTTCTTGAAGAATGAAACATTGCGTGTAACTCGGCGATCAGATGTCTCAGCTGTGATCATGTTCCCTTTTCTCGCGATAACAATCATGGGGTTAGGAACAAAGGGGGTGGAGAACTTGTCTCCTCGCTTATCGCGTCGAAGTAGAACGTAGTCACCCATGGTGATGTCACTCACGCGTGTTCGCTGTCTTTTGTCGGCGTACTGCTTCTGCTTCGACTTCGCTACTTCATCCTTCGAAAGTGCTTTCTCGAGTACTCGCTGATGATCGAGTTGGTTGTCATTGCTATGGCAACTGATGTCTGCGGGAGGTACATGCGGGAGGCGTGTAAATGGAACGCGACCGAACATCAGTTGGAAAGGAGATGCTCCCGTTGACGTGTGAGGGGTTGCGCGATACTGGCGAAGGAAGACAAACATCCGTTGTTTCCAATTCTGCTGTTCAAGACACGCTGCTCGGACTGCTTTCATCAGAGGCTTATTGAAAGCTTCTGCTTGCGAATTGGCTCTGGGCCAGAGAGGCGTGATACGTCGGTATGCGAAACCGCTGTGTTTGGCATATAGTGCAAATGCACCCGAGTTAAATGGGCTACCATTGTCGGATTTCAGAACTGTTGGAAAGCCAAACACTGAGAGAACTTTATCTAGGACAGGTATAACAACTGACGCGGAAACCGACTTCACAATCTCAACTACCGGATAGCGTGAGAACTCGTCGATTAGGACCATGAGATAGTCGCCTGTAGGAAGAGGTCCACAGAAATCCATACTGACGTGCTGCCACGGACCAGGAGGCATACTGGACATTCGTAGTGGTTTAAAAGGCGTGCGCGTATCCTGGACTGCCTGACAAGCTGGACAAAGCCGAATAATGGTTTCGACTTTGGTGTCCATTCCGGGGAACCACACCTGTGAACGGAGGAGTGATTTCGTTCGCGAAATTCCTTGATGACCTTCATGCGCGATTGACACCACGCGATTACGAAGTGCTGCAGGCACCACAATACGTTTTCCCCGTAGCAATACGTTGTCGTTGTAGCACGTGAAGTCATCTTTCACATTGCGATACTCCTGTAGCTCACGAATATCGATATCGGGCTGGTTGACACTCGCAAAATCGTGCCAGCGCCCGCTATGTGTGAACGCGATCGCTTGCATGAGTGTTTTGTCTGCGATGGTAGCGTCTACGATTTCACGCATGGTAACCGCAGACGGTGTTGATGTCTCCGCGACAAAACTCACATATTTCTCTGCGATATCCTGCAAGCGTTGGTCAGCAGGGGAAGTAATTGACCGTGGGTGGCGCGACATATAATCCACGGGATTGTCGCGACCTGGGCGATACTTGATATTCATCTTGTAGGGCTGTAAGCGCAATCCCCATCTTTCGAGACGAAGAGGAGGCTTTGGCTTATCCCACACATGAAGCAAAGGCTTATGATCTGTAACAACGGTAAACTGCGGTGCTCCGCGGACATACAAATCAAAATGCTCACAAGCCCATACGATGGCGAGAGCTTCGCGTTCCGTCTGACTATACCGAGATTCAGCATGGCTCAAGGCACGGCTTGCGAATGCTACGGGCTTGTCATGCTGAGAAAGAATTGCCCCGAGACCAACTGGGCTAGCGTCAGTGATGATCTCGATGTCTGCTGTAGGGTCGTAATAGGCCATAACAGTAGAAGCCATAAGCTCGGACTTTAGCGAGTTGAATGCTTCTTGCTGTTCATCATGCCACACCCATTCTGCATCTTTCACTGTCAGACGTCGGAGTGGCTCGCTCAGCGAAGCGTAGTCTTTGATGAAGCGTGCACTGTAGTTCAGCATGCCGAGTAAACTACGCACTTCTGCAGAGTTGGAAGGGGGAGCAGCTTCCTTGACAGCTGCAACTTTCTTCGGATCTGGCGAAACCCCTTGGTCCGAGAAAATCAAACCAAAGAATTCTATGCGGCGTACTCCAAATTCACATTTGTTCCAGTTGACAGTTAGACCACTCTGCTGAAGCTTTGTCAGTACTTCATGAACTGCACGATCATGATCAGCTTGAGCGTTGCTACCGCTGCCAAAGCAGATGATGTCATCGCTAATGTTCTTTGCACCTTTGATGTCACGTATTACATCGCGAATTGCTTCCTGGAAAATCTCGCTTGCAGACGATATTCCAAAGTTAAGGCGCTTGTAGCGATATAGACCACGATGTGTTGCGAATGTTGTGATATAGCGAGACTCTGGAGCTAATTCTAGCTGGTGGTAACCGGCTCGAAGGTCAATCTTGCTGAAGACCTTTGCACCGTTGAAGTCACTTAGCAACTCATTGACAGTTGGCATGAAATGCCTCTCACGCTGAATTGCTTTGTTGGGCTTTCGCATGTCGACACATAGGCGAATAGAGCCATCTTTCTTCGGAGGCGTAACGATTGGAGAAACCCATGGCGTAGGCTCTCCTATGACACCCTCTATAACGTCTTCTTCGAGTAGTTTGTCGAGTTCTGCTGCGACTTTCTCTCGAAGGTGAAAGGGCGTGCGGCGATTAGTGATGGCCACCGGCGGGACAGTCTTGTCAACATGCAGGAGGAACTGCCTGTCCTTGAGTTTGCCAATGCCCTTAGAGAGCATAGGGAAACGACCTTTGTAATCTGTCACAGTACATGCAAGTGGTACAAATCCTAAGGCCTGGGAGGCGTCGCAGCTGAGAAGACATCCATATCTGCCAGCAACGACGTTGAAAACGAAACTATGTGTGTTGCCATCTCTCTCTACCGATAAGTTGCATTTCCCAAGGAGTGGGAGGGCCTTTGCGGAGCCATACGGAACGAGACGCGATCCAGGTCGTGGCTGGAGTATGGGCTTACCTAGCAGCTCATAAGCAGTCTCGTCAATGATATTAACAGTAGTGCCAGTGTCGACCAAAAAGGGGATTGGTACATGCTCAACCATCAATGTCACCTGTGGTGTCACCGCTGAAACCGTGTCCTCCTAGAGAGCATAGCAATATTCGTCGGAAGACGAGTCTGCAGGGGGTTGAGATACAGGTGAGTTGCGGTCACTGTCTGCAGGAGCAGTGCTGACCGACTTGACGTGTTGGCTTTGCTGTGATCTCGCTTTCGTCTGGCATACATGCTCAAAATGGTCTTTCTTGTGGCAAAAGATACATGTTTTGCCTCGAGCAGGACAGTCCGCACTGTGGGGGAGCTGACCACCACAGTACTTACAGATGCCTGATGATCTGCGCTTCGAAAAATGCTGTTGTGACGGAAACCGGGGCTTCTGTGACTGAAACCGGGGCTTGGCGGTCTGGACAGCCTTAACGATTTCAGGGCCGTCCTCCATCAATTTGGCCTGCGCATCTGATTGTTCGAGAAGTCTACCCATGGCCAAAATGTCACTTAGGCTCTTGTCTTGTTCACGGAGCGCCCGTCTGCGAAAACGTAAAGAACAACAGTGCTGTATGAGCTGGCTGAGAATTTCACTATTGGCATCATGAAATTTACACGTTTGGGCAAGTGCTCTCAGCTCGGTGACGTAAGCCTCTTAGCTCTGTCCAGGCTTTTGTTTACAAGAGCGAAAAACATACATCTCCATCTGAATATTGCGTTTGGGGGCAAAGTATGTTGTCAAAATACGTACAGTCCCCGCGTAGGAACAGTCTGGGCCGACTGTAGACGTGGTAGATGAGGTGGAGGAGGTGTCAGCAGGCCTAGCTTGACTTGAAGACTCAGCACAAAAAATGTCATGTACCTGCTCCCCAGCATAGTGCAGGAGAAGGGCTCTCTTACGCTTGTCGTCCGTGATATTTAGAGCAACGAATAAATTCTCAAGGCGGGCCAGCCACTTCGTCCAACGTGTAGCAACATCAGGACGATCTAATTCGGCGTCAAATGATGGAAACATTGGTAGGCTACCACTTTCCATGATGAAGAGAAACCAGTGCACTGGCGAACGATCAACGGACTAGCTGAGGCGTCGCACAACTCACAGGCACAGGAGCAGGCATAGATCTACAGTCACATCAGGCACAGCTAGCTAGGCAGCTACATGTAGCACAAAATCAATGATCGAAAAGTTAACAGTTAGCAAGTTAGGTTTCTCAATCAATAAAGAACAATACCTGTTCATCCTCGTCGCCAAATGTCGTATCTTATATATCCATAAATACGAAAGTAATATAGCTAGATGGAAATGCCATTTTTGCTCGTTGCTAAGCTTACTTTATTTTGCCGGAGAGGGCAGTATTTCACTGTTTCGTACAGACAAGTTTCTGATGGATATACATAGTAAATATCACATTACTACAATGATATATGGCATTGAGTGTTGAGGATTGTTGTATCTTAGAATTCGTGTTGTAGAAGGCAATTGACGCAAGGCTGGGCTCCACATTATTCTTTTTAGAGAGGGTTGAGATGGAACTTTTGAGGATCTCTTAGCATGTACCCCAGTCCTCCGGGGTAAATTTCTAAATTGTAATTGTCCACAGTTGAAGTCTTTCCGAATAGCTTTTGATTACCCCTTTTCAAAGAATGTTTTGCTTGTGTATTAATAAGCAAACATCACGTAGTTGTCTCGGTGAGGGCCTTACTATTACCTTAAAATGACCTTTTGTTTGCTCATACCCAGATTGTAACTACAAATTGGCTTATTGCATGTTCATCTGATTGGACCACTCATTCATATTTGCATATTTGACCACCACTTCCTAAATTGTGCTATAAATTGTCACGCTTTTAATAACTTACAGCCAACTTGAATGACCCTGACCCTCTGGGCCTTGAGAGTTATGTCATCCCAGATTCAAGTCTGACAGCTTCCAGTGAGCATAATGCTGACCATGGTGCAAAGAGAGGTCGTCTTAACCTGGCCCAAGTCGGTAACCTGCGTGGAGCCTGGTCTGCACTAACAAACGATGCCAACCAGTGGATCCAGGTACGAAAGGTTTTTTAATTCAGACACGAAACATTTAGACAACCCTTATTTCTATGGCATCGGTTCGTGTCCCACTGCTTCCCCCGTATCAGTAATGAAAAGGGTCGACACTCAATTTTAGGCCATAATTTAATTTGTATCCATACACTGCCATAATTCTGTAATTTTTAGAGTCACCTGTCATTTCTATGGCATTGGTTCAAATTGCACCGCTACCACTATGTCAGTAATGAAAGAGTCACCAGTCATTTCTATACCATGTATTCATATCCCACCGCTACCACCAGGTCATTAATGAAAGAGTCACCAGTCATTTCTATACCATGGATTCATATCCCACCGCTGCCACCATGTCAGTAATGAAAAAGTCACTTACACCGTACAATTGTTTTTCCCACCACTTTTTGAGGTGACTTATGGGTTGGTAGATTTATTTCTCCTCTCTTTAGGTAAAGCTACTATAAGATTGCCATAGTTACATAATTGATGAGCTGAACTGTATGAAAGCAAGGTAAATTCATTGATAGGTGCATGATCATTGGTTAAAAGTTTTCTCATGGAGATAGACAAATTAGATGAATATGAGGATAAACATCAAGAATTCTTCGTCCCATCCTTTTCTTTCTACAAGGTGGATCTTTTGGACCTTTACCGTGTCATTTCAGTGGCGACTCAAGGGCGAGAAGAGTTTAGCCAGTGGGTTACAAGCTACAAGCTTGCTTGTAGTACTGATGGCACGACCTTTCACACCGTGCAGGGCATTTCTACAAATCCTGGAGCTGACAGGGTAAGTTTGTTCTCTAATTATTCATTAGTTAATTAATATTATCTGGACTCTATTTTTGAAGAATTTTGAAGGCATTTGATTTCTCATTGAAAACTATTTTGATATTTTGATATTAGGATAATTTCTTTCAACAATAAATGCAATCGTTACCTCAAGAACAGACACACATTTTTGGTTTACTATTAGCTATTCCGCATACACAGAGTATAAGAGGAGAAAATTATTAGGTAGGATTGAAGAACTGTTTATATTTGTTAATATATTACAGCAAGAAATGCACTTCAAGTTAAAAATGTTCAATCCATTTCATTTTGTTCTATTTTATTACTAGGTCTCTTAATTTTGAAATTGTTGTCATTAGAAAATAAATTCAAAAAGAAACAAATGAATAGGCACTGTAGATGCAAACATATTTTTAATTCAGCATGCTAAATCAGATTCTCTTTGGTTTGATTGCAATTAACTGCAGAATCAATTGAGTCATAATTATTCAAAAATGGATTGATTTTCCTGTTTCTTTGAAGATCTTCACCGGTAATGTTGACCGCAACACCATCGTGACCAACACTCTTCCTGTGCCCCAGATTTGCCGTTATGTTCGCTTGATGCCTGTCAGCTGGTTCGGCCACATCAGTCTTCGAATGGAGATCTACGGTGAAGGCCCTCTCACAGGTAAGTTTTAAAACTAGTGACGCTCCAACATTGTTTGCTCCATCTTCATTTTCTCCCGCGGCAATTGCGCTGGGATATAATTCACCAATGATAGAGGCTTAGTGTTATGGTTACGATTTGGTTTTAGGTTAGGTTAAAAGTTAGGGTTAGGAATAGTCCTTGTTCAAGGACTGAAGTTAAGATTTCAGTTAGTTTATGATATATGGCATTGAGTGTTGAGGATTGTTGTATCTTAGAATTCGTGTTGTAGAAGGCAATTGACGCAAGGCTGGGCTCCACATTATTCTTTTTAGAGAGGGTTGAGATGGAACTTTTGAGGATCTCTTAGCATGTACCCCAGTCCTCCGGGGTAAATTTCTAAATTGTAATTGTCCACAGTTGAAGTCTTTCCGAATAGCTTTTGATTACCCCTTTTCAAAGGAATACATCTACCTGTAGAACATAGAATGTTTTGCTTGTGTATTAATAAGCAAACATCACGTAGTTGTCTCGGTGAGGGCATTACTATTACCTTAAAATGACCTTTTGTTTGCTCATACCCAGATTGTAACTACAAATTGGCTTATTGCATGTTCATCTGATTGGACCACTCATTCATATTTGCATATTTGACCACCACTTCCTAAATTGTGCTATAAATTGTCACGCTTTTAATAACTTACAGCCAACTTGAATGACCCTGACCCTCTGGGCCTTGAGAGTTATGTCATCCCAGATTCAAGTCTGACAGCTTCCAGTGAGCATAATGCTGACCATGGTGCAAAGAGAGGTCGTCTTAACCTGGCCCAAGTCGGTAACCTGCGTGGAGCCTGGTCTGCACTAACAAACGATGCCAACCAGTGGATCCAGGTACGAAAGTTTTTTTTAATTCAGACACGAAACATTTAGACAACCCTTATTTCTATGGCATCGGTTCGTGTCCCACTGCTGCCCCCGTATCAGTAATGAAAAGGGTCGACACTCAATTTTAGGCCATAATTTAATTTGTATCCATACACTGCCATAATTCTGTAATTTTTAGAGTCACCTGTCATTTCTATGGCATTGGTTCAAATTGCACCGCTACCACTATGTCAGTAATGAAAGAGTCACCAGTCATTTCTATACCATGTATTCATATCACACCGCTACCACCAGGTCATTAATGAAAGAGTCACCAGTCATTTCTATACCATGGATTCATATCCCACCGCTGCCACCATGTCAGTAATGAAAAAGTCACTTACACCGTACAATTGTTTTTCCCACCACTTTTTGAGGTGACTTATGGGTTGGTAGATTTATTTCTCCTCTCTTTAGGTAAAGCTACTATAAGATTGCCATAGTTACATAATTGATGAGCTGAACTGTATGAAAGCAAGGTAAATTCATTGATAGGTGCATGATCATTGGTTAAAAGTTTTCTCATGGAGATAGACAAATTAGATGAATATGAGGATAAACATCAAGAATTCTTCGTCCCATCCTTTTCTTTCTACAAGGTGGATCTTTTGGACCTTTACCGTGTCATTTCAGTGGCGACTCAAGGGCGAGAAGAGTTTAGCCAGTGGGTTACAAGCTACAAGCTTGCTTGTAGTACTGATGGCACGACCTTTCACACCGTGCAGGGCATTTCTACAAATCCTGGAGCTGACAGGGTAAGTTTGTTCTCTAATTATTCATTAGTTAATTAATATTATCTGGACTCTATTTTTGAAGAATTTTGAAGGCATTTGATTTCTCATTGAAAACTATTTTGATATTTTGATATTAGGATAATTTCTTTCAACAATAAATGCAATCGTTACCTCAAGAACAGACACACATTTTTGGTTTACTATTAGCTATTCCGCATACACAGAGTATAAGAGGAGAAAATTATTAGGTAGCATTGAAGAACTGTTTATATTTGTTAATATATTACAGCAAGAAATGCACTTCAAGTTAAAAATGTTCAATCCATTTCATTTTGTTCTATTTTATTACTAGGTCTCTTAATTTTGAAATTGTTGTCATTAGAAAATAAATTCAAAAAGAAACAAATGAATAGGCACTGTAGATGCAAACATATTTTTTAATTCAGCATGCTAAATCAGATTCTCTTTGGTTTGATTGCAATTAACTGCAGAATCAATTGAGTCATAATTATTCAAAAATGGATTGATTTTCCTGTTTCTTTGAAGATCTTCACCGGTAATGTTGACCGCAACACCATCGTGACCAACACTCTTCCTGTGCCCCAGATTTGCCGTTATGTTCGCTTGATGCCTGTCAGCTGGTTCGGCCACATCAGTCTTCGAATGGAGATCTACGGTGAAGGCCCTCTCACAGGTAAGTTTTAAAACTAGTGACGCTCCAACATTGTTTGCTCCATCTTCAATTTCTCCGGCGGCAATTGCTCTGGGATATATTTCACCAATGATAGAGGCTTAGTGTTATGGTTACGATTGGGTTTTAGGTTAGGTTAAAAGTTAGGGTTAGGAATAGTCCTTGTTCAAGGACTGAAGTTAAGATTTCAGTTAGTTTATGATATATGGCATTGAGTGTTGAGGATTGTTGTATCTTAGAATTCGTGTTGTAGAAGGCAATTGACGCAAGGCTGGGCTCCACATTATTCTTTTTAGAGAGGGTTGAGATGGAACTTTTGAGGATCTCTTAGCATGTACCCCAGTCCTCCGGGGTAAATTTCTAAATTGTAATTGTCCACAGTTGAAGTCTTTCCGAATAGCTTTTGATTACCCCTTTTCAAAGGAATACATCTACCTGTAGAACATAGAATGTTTTGCTTGTGTATTAATAAGCAAACATCACGTAGTTGTCTCGGTGAGGGCCTTACTATTACCTTAAAATGACCTTTTGTTTGCTCATACCCAGATTGTAACTACAAATTGGCTTATTGCATGTTCATCTGATTGGACCACTCATTCATATTTGCATATTTGACCACCACTTCCTAAATTGTGCTATAAATTGTCACGCTTTTAATAACTTACAGCCAACTTGAATGACCCTGACCCTCTGGGCCTTGAGAGTTATGTCATCCCAGATTCAAGTCTGACAGCTTCCAGTGAGCATAATGCTGACCATGGTGCAAAGAGAGGTCGTCTTAACCTGGCCCAAGTCGGTAACCTGCGTGGAGCCTGGTCTGCACTAACAAACGATGCCAACCAGTGGATCCAGGTACGAAAGGTTTTTTAATTCAGACACGAAACATTTAGACAACCCTTATTTCTATGGCATCGGTTCGTGTCCCACTGCTGCCCCCGTATCAGTAATGAAAAGGGTCGACACTCAATTTTAGGCCATAATTTAATTTGTATCTATACACTGCCATAATTCTGTAATAAGAGTTACCTGTCATTTCTATGGCATTGGTTCAAATTGCACCGCTACCACTATGTCAGTAATGAAAGAGTCACCAGTCATTTCTATACCATGTATTCATATCCCACCGCTACCACCAGGTCATTAATGAAAGAGTCACCAGTCATTTCTATACCATGGATTCATATCCCACCGCTGCCACCATGTCAGTAATGAAAAAGTCACTTACACCGTACAATTTTTTTTCCCACCACTTTTTGAGGTGACTTATGGGTTGGTAGATTTATTTCTCCTCTCTGTAGGTAAAGCTACTATAAGATTGCCATAGTTACATAATTGATGAGCTGAACTGTATGAAAGCAAGGTAAATTCATTGATAGGTGCATGATCATTGGTTAAAAGTTTTCTCATGGAGATAGACAAATTAGATGAATATGAGGATAAACATCAAGAATTCTTCGTCCCATCCTTTTCTTTCTACAAGGTGGATCTTTTGGACCTTTACCGTGTCATTTCAGTTGCGACTCAAGGGCGAGAAGAGTTTAGCCAGTGGGTTACAAGCTACAAGCTTGCTTGTAGTACTGATGGCACGACCTTTCACACCGTGCAGGGCATTTCTACAAATCCTGGAGCTGACAGGGTAAGTTTGTTCTCTAATTATTCATTAGTTAATTAATATTATCTGGACTCTATTTTTGAAGAATTTTGAAGGCATTTGATTTCTCATTGAAAACTATTTTGATATTTTGATATTAGGATAATTTCTTTCAACAATAAATGCAATCGTTACCTCAAGAACAGACACACATTTTTGGTTTACTATTAGCTATTCCGCATACACAGAGTATAAGAGGAGAAAATTATTAGGTAGGATTGAAGAACTGTTTATATTTGTTAATATATTACAGCAAGAAATGCACTTCAAGTTAAAAATGTTCAATCCATTTCATTTTGTTCTATTTTATTACTAGGTCTCTTAATTTTGAAATTGTTGTCATTAGAAAATAAATTCAAAAAGAAACAAATGAATAGGCACTGTAGATGCAAACATATTTTTTAATTCAGCATGCTAAATCAGATTCTCTTTGGTTTGATTGCAATTAACTGCAGAATCAATTGAGTCATAATTATTCAAAAATGGATTGATTTTCCTGTTTCTTTGAAGATCTTCACCGGTAATGTTGACCGCAACACCATCGTGACCAACACTCTTCCTGTGCCCCAGATTTGCCGTTATGTTCGCTTGATGCCTGTCAGCTGGTTCGGCCACATCAGTCTTCGAATGGAGATCTACGGTGAAGGCCCTCTCACAGGTAAGTTTTAAAACTAGTGACGCTCCAACATTGTTTGCTCCATCTTCAATTTCTCCGGCGGCAATTGCTCTGGGATATATTTCACCAATGATAGAGGCTTAGTGTTATGGTTACGATTGGGTTTTAGGTTAGGTTAAAAGTTAGGGTTAGGAATAGTCCTTGTTCAAGGACTGAAGTTAAGATTTCAGTTAGTTTATGATATATGGCATTGAGTGTTGAGGATTGTTGTATCTTAGAATTCGTGTTGTAGAAGGCAATTGACGCAAGGCTGGGCTCCACATTATTCTTTTTAGAGAGGGTTGAGATGGAACTTTTGAGGATCTCTTAGCATGTACCCCAGTCCTCCGGGGTAAATTTCTAAATTGTAATTGTCCACAGTTGAAGTCTTTCCGAATAGCTTTTGATTACCCCTTTTCAAAGGAATACATCTACCTGTAGAACATAGAATGTTTTGCTTGTGTATTAATAAGCAAACATCACGTAGTTGTCTCGGTGAGGGCCTTACTATTACCTTAAAATGACCTTTTGTTTGCTCATACCCAGATTGTAACTACAAATTGGCTTATTGCATGTTCATCTGATTGGACCACTCATTCATATTTGCATATTTGACCACCACTTCCTAAATTGTGCTATAAATTGTCACGCTTTTAATAACTTACAGCCAACTTGAATGACCCTGACCCTCTGGGCCTTGAGAGTTATGTCATCCCAGATTCAAGTCTGACAGCTTCCAGTGAGCATAATGCTGACCATGGTGCAAAGAGAGGTCGTCTTAACCTGGCCCAAGTCGGTAACCTGCGTGGAGCCTGGTCTGCACTAACAAACGATGCCAACCAGTGGATCCAGGTACGAAAGGTTTTTTAATTCAGACACGAAACATTTAGACAACCCTTATTTCTATGGCATCGGTTCGTGTCCCACTGCTGCCCCCGTATCAGTAATGAAAAGGGTCGACACTCAATTTTAGGCCATAATTTAATTTGTATCCATACACTGCCATAATTCTGTAATAAGAGTCACCTGTCATTTCTATGGCATTGGTTCAAATTGCACCGCTACCACTATGTCAGTAATGAAAGAGTCACCAGTCATTTCTATACCATGTATTCATATCCCACCGCTACCACCCGGTCATTAATGAAAGAGTCACCAGTCATTTCTATACCATGGATTCATATCCCACCGCTGCCACCATGTCAGTAATGAAAAAGTCACTTACACCGTACAATTTTTTTTCCCACCACTTTTTGAGGTGACTTATGGGTTGGTAGATTTATTTCTCCTCTCTTTAGGTAAAGCTACTATAAGATTGCCATAGTTACATAATTGATGAGCTGAACTGTATGAAAGCAAGGTAAATTCATTGATAGGTGCATGATCATTGGTTAAAAGTTTTCTCATGGAGATAGACAAATTAGATGAATATGAGGATAAACATCAAGAATTCTTCGTCCCATCCTTTTCTTTCTACAAGGTGGATCTTTTGGACCTTTACCGTGTCATTTCAGTTGCGACTCAAGGGCGAGAAGAGTTTAGCCAGTGGGTTACAAGCTACAAGCTTGCTTGTAGTACTGATGGCACGACCTTTCACACCGTGCAGGGCATTTCTACAAATCCTGGAGCTGACAGGGTAAGTTTGTTCTCTAATTATTCATTAGTTAATTAATATTATCTGGACTCTATTTTTGAAGAATTTTGAAGGCATTTGATTTCTCATTGAAAACTATTTTGATATTTTGATATTAGGATAATTTCTTTCAACAATAAATGCAATCGTTACCTCAAGAACAGACACACATTTTTGGTTTACTATTAGCTATTCCGCATACACAGAGTATAAGAGGAGAAAATTATTAGGTAGCATTGAAGAACTGTTTATATTTGTTAATATATTACAGCAAGAAATGCACTTCAAGTTAAAAATGTTCAATCCATTTCATTTTGTTCTATTTTATTACTAGGTCTCTTAATTTTGAAATTGTTGTCATTAGAAAATAAATTCAAAAAGAAACAAATGAATAGGCACTGTAGATGCAAACATATTTTTTAATTCAGCATGCTAAATCAGATTCTCTTTGGTTTGATTGCAATTAAATGCAGAATCAATTGAGTCATAATTATTCAAAAATGGATTGATTTTCCTGTTTCTTTGAAGATCTTCACCGGTAATGTTGACCGCAACACCATCGTGACCAACACTCTTCCTGTGCCCCAGATTTGCCGTTATGTTCGCTTGATGCCTGTCAGCTGGTTCGGCCACATCAGTCTTCGAATGGAGATCTACGGTGAAGGCCCTCTCACAGGTAAGTTTTAAAACTAGTGACGCTCCAACATTGTTGGCTCCATCTTCAATTTCTCCGGCGGCAATTGCTCTGGGATATATTTCACCAATGATAGAGGCTTAGTGTTATGGTTACGATTGGGTTTTAGGTTAGGTTAAAAGTTAGGGTTAGGAATAGTCCTTGTTCAAGGACTGAAGTTAAGATTTCAGTTAGTTTATGATATATGGCATTGAGTGTTGAGGATTGTTGTATCTTAGAATTCGTGTTGTAGAAGGCAATTGACGCAAGGCTGGGCTCCACATTATTCTTTTTAGAGAGGGTTGAGATGGAACTTTTGAGGATCTCTTAGCATGTACCCCAGTCCTCCGGGGTAAATTTCTAAATTGTAATTGTCCACAGTTGAAGTCTTTCCGAATAGCTTTTGATTACCCCTTTTCAAAGGAATACATCTACCTGTAGAACATAGAATGTTTTGCTTGTGTATTAATAAGCAAACATCACGTAGTTGTCTCGGTGAGGGCCTTACTATTACCTTAAAATGACCTTTTGTTTGCTCATACCCAGATTGTAACTACAAATTGGCTTATTGCATGTTCATCTGATTGGACCACTCATTCATATTTGCATATTTGACCACCACTTCCTAAATTGTGCTATAAATTGTCACGCTTTTAATAACTTACAGCCAACTTGAATGAACCTGACCCTCTGGGCCTTGAGAGTTATGTCATCCCAGATTCAAGTCTGACAGCTTCCAGTGAGCATAATGCTGACCATGGTGCAAAGAGAGGTCGTCTTAACCTGGCCCAAGTCGGTAACCTGCGTGGAGCCTGGTCTGCACTAACAAACGATGCCAACCAGTGGATCCAGGTACGAAAGGTTTTTTAATTCAGACACGAAACATTTAGACAACCCTTATTTCTATGGCATCGGTTCGTGTCCCACTGCTGCCCCCGTATCAGTAATGAAAAGGGTCGACACTCAATTTTAGGCCATAATTTAATTTGTATCTATACACTGCCATAATTCTGTAATAAGAGTTACCTGTCATTTCTATGGCATTGGTTCAAATTGCACCGCTACCACTATGTCAGTACTGAAAGAGTCACCAGTCATTTCTATACCATGTATTCATATCCCACCGCTACCACCAGGTCATTAATGAAAGAGTCACCAGTCATTTCTATACCATGGATTCATATCCCACCGCTGCCACCATGTCAGTAATGAAAAAGTCACTTACACCGTACAATTTTTTTTCCCACCACTTTTTGAGGTGACTTATGGGTTGGTAGATTTATTTCTCCTCTCTTTAGGTAAAGCTACTATAAGATTGCCATAGTTACATAATTGATGAGCTGAACTGTATGAAAGCAAGGTAAATTCATTGATAGGTGCATGATCATTGGTTAAAAGATTTCTCATGGAGATAGACAAATTAGATGAATATGAGGATAAACATCAAGAATTCTTCGTCCCATCCTTTTCTTTCTACAAGGTGGATCTTTTGGACCTTTACCGTGTCATTTCAGTTGCGACTCAAGGGCGAGAAGAGTTTAGCCAGTGGGTTACAAGCTACAAGCTTGCTTGTAGTACTGATGGCACGACCTTTCACACCGTGCAGGGCATTTCTACAAATCCTGGAGCTGACAGGGTAAGTTTGTTCTCTAATTATTCATTAGTTAATTAATATTATCTGGACTCTATTTTTGAAGAATTTTGAAGGCATTTGATTTCTCATTGAAAACTATTTTGATATTTTGATATTAGGATAATTTCTTTCAACAATAAATGCAATCGTTACCTCAAGAACAGACACACATTTTTGGTTTACTATTAGCTATTCCGCATACACAGAGTTTAAGAGGAGAAAATTATTAGGTAGGATTGAAGAACTGTTTATATTTGTTAATATATTACAGCAAGAAATGCACTTCAAGTTAAAAATGTTCAATCCATTTCATTTTGTTCTATTTTATTACTAGGTCTCTTAATTTTGAAATTGTTGTCATTAGAAAATAAATTCAAAAAGAAACAAATGAATAGGCACTGTAGATGCAAACATATTTTTTAATTCAGCATGCTAAATCAGATTCTCTTTGGTTTGATTGCAATTAAATGCAGAATCAATTGAGTCATAATTATTCAAAAATGGATTGATTTTCCTGTTTCTTTGAAGATCTTCACCGGTAATGTTGACCGCAACACCATCGTGACCAACACTCTTCCTGTGCCCCAGATTTGCCGTTATGTTCGCTTGATGCCTGTCAGCTGGTTCGGCCACATCAGTCTTCGAATGGAGATCTACGGTGAAGGCCCTCTCACAGGTAAGTTTTAAAACTAGTGACGCTCCAACATTGTTTGCTCCATCTTCAATTTCTCCGGCGGCAATTGCTCTGGGATATATTTCACCAATGATAGAGGCTTAGTGTTATGGTTACGATTGGGTTTTAGGTTAGGTTAAAAGTTAGGGTTAGGAATAGTCCTTGTTCAAGGACTGAAGTTAAGATTTCAGTTAGTTTATGATATATGGCATTGAGTGTTGAGGATTGTTGTATCTTAGAATTCGTGTTGTAGAAGGCAATTGACGCAAGGCTGGGCTCCACATTATTCTTTTTAGAGAGGGTTGAGATGGAACTTTTGAGGATCTCTTAGCATGTACCCCAGTCCTCCGGGGTAAATTTCTAAATTGTAATTGTCCACAGTTGAAGTCTTTCCGAATAGCTTTTGATTACCCCTTTTCAAAGGAATACATCTACCTGTAGAACATAGAATGTTTTGCTTGTGTATTAATAAGCAAACATCACGTAGTTGTCTCGGTGAGGGCCTTACTATTACCTTAAAATGACCTTTTGTTTGCTCATACCCAGATTGTAACTACAAATTGGCTTATTGCATGTTCATCTGATTGGACCACTCATTCATATTTGCATATTTGACCACCACTTCCTAAATTGTGCTATAAATTGTCACGCTTTTAATAACTTACAGCCAACTTGAATGACCCTGACCCTCTGGGCCTTGAGAGTTATGTCATCCCAGATTCAAGTCTGACAGCTTCCAGTGAGCATAATGCTGACCATGGTGCAAAGAGAGGTCGTCTTAACCTGGCCCAAGTCGGTAACCTGCGTGGAGCCTGGTCTGCACTAACAAACGATGCCAACCAGTGGATCCAGGTACGAAAGGTTTTTTAATTCAGACACGAAACATTTAGACAACCCTTATTTCTATGGCATCGGTTCGTGTCCCACTGCTGCCCCCGTATCAGTAATGAAAAGGGTCGACACTCAATTTTAGGCCATAATTTAATTTGTATCTATACACTGCCATAATTCTGTAATAAGAGTTACCTGTCATTTCTATGGCATTGGTTCAAATTGCACCGCTACCACTATGTCAGTAATGAAAGAGTCACCAGTCATTTCTATACCATGTATTCATATCCCACCGCTACCACCAGGTCATTAATGAAAGAGTCACCAGTCATTTCTATACCATGGATTCATATCCCACCGCTGCCACCATGTCAGTAATGAAAAAGTCACTTACACCGTACAATTTTTTTTCCCACCACTTTTTGAGGTGACTTATGGGTTGGTAGATTTATTTCTCCTCTCTTTAGGTAAAGCTACTATAAGATTGCCATAGTTACATAATTGATGAGCTGAACTGTATGAAAGCAAGGTAAATTCATTGATAGGTGCATGATCATTGGTTAAAAGTTTTCTCATGGAGATAGACAAATTAGATGAATATGAGGATAAACATCAAGAATTCTTCGTCCCATCCTTTTCTTTCTACAAGGTGGATCTTTTGGACCTTTACCGTGTCATTTCAGTTGCGACTCAAGGGCGAGAAGAGTTTAGCCAGTGGGTTACAAGCTACAAGCTTGCTTGTAGTACTGATGGCACGACCTTTCACACCGTGCAGGGCATTTCTACAAATCCTGGAGCTGACAGGGTAAGTCTGTTCTCTAATTATTCATTAGTTAATTAATATTATCTGGACTCTATTTTTGAAGAATTTTGAAGGCATTTGATTTCTCATTGAAAACTATTTTGATATTTTGATATTAGGATAATTTCTTTCAACAATAAATGCAATCGTTACCTCAAGAACAGACACACATTTTTGGTTTACTATTAGCTATTCCGCATACACAGAGTATAAGAGGAGAAACTTATTAGGTAGGATTGAAGAACTGTTTATATTTGTTAATATATTACAGCAAGAAATGCACTTCAAGTTAAAAATGTTCAATCCATTTCATTTTGTTCTATTTTATTACTAGGTCTCTTAATTTTGAAATTGTTGTCATTAGAAAATAAATTCAAAAAGAAACAAATGAATAGGCACTGTAGATGCAAACATATTTTTTAATTCAGCATGCTAAATCAGATTCTCTTTGGTTTGATTGCAATTAACTGCAGAATCAATTGAGTCATAATTATTCAAAAATGGATTGATTTTCCTGTTTCTTTGAAGATCTTCACCGGTAATGTTGACCGCAACACCATCGTGACCAACACTCTTCCTGTGCCCCAGATTTGCCGTTATGTTCGCTTGATGCCTGTCAGCTGGTTCGGCCACATCAGTCTTCGAATGGAGATCTACGGTGAAGGCCCTCTCACAGGTAAGTTTTAAAACTAGTGACGCTCCAACATTGTTTGCTCCATCTTCAATTTCTCCGGCGGCAATTGCTCTGGGATATATTTCACCAATGATAGAGGCTTAGTGTTATGGTTACGATTGGGTTTTAGGTTAGGTTAAAAGTTAGGGTTAGGAATAGTCCTTGTTCAAGGACTGAAGTTAAGATTTCAGTTAGTTTATGATATATGGCATTGAGTGTTGAGGATTGTTGTATCTTAGAATTCGTGTTGTAGAAGGCAATTGAAGCAAGGCTGGGCTCCACATTATTCTTTTTAGAGAGGGTTGAGATGGAACTTTTGAGGATCTCTTAGCATGTACCCCAGTCCTCCGGGGTAAATTTCTAAATTGTAATTGTCCACGGTTGAAGTCTTTCCGAATAGCTTTTGATTACCCCTTTTCAAAGGAATACATCTACCTGTAGAACATAGAATGTTTTGCTTGTGTATTAATAAGCAAACATCACGTAGTTGTCTCGGTGAGGGCCTTACTATTACCTTAAAATGACCTTTTGCTTGCTCATACCCAGATTGTAACTACAAATTGGCTTATTGCATGTTCATCTGAATGGACCACTCATTCATATTTGCATATTTGACCACCACTTCCTAAATTGTGCTATAAATTGTCACGCTTTTAATAACTTACAGCCAACTTGAATGACCCTGACCCTCTGGGCCTTGAGAGTTATGTCATCCCAGATTCAAGTCTGACAGCTTCCAGTGAGCATAATGCTGACCATGGTGCAAAGAGAGGTCGTCTTAACCTGGCCCAAGTCGGTAACCTGCGTGGAGCCTGGTCTGCACTAACAAACGATGCCAACCAGTGGATCCAGGTACGAAAGGTTTTTTAATTCAGACACGAAACATTTAGACAACCCTTATTTCTATGGCATCGGTTCGTGTCCCACTGCTGCCCCCGTATCAGTAATGAAAAGGGTCGACACTCAATTTTAGGCCATAATTTAATTTGTATCTATACACTGCCATAATTCTGTAATAAGAGTTACCTGTCATTTCTATGGCATTGGTTCAAATTGCACCGCTACCACTATGTCAGTAATGAAAGAGTCACCAGTCATTTCTATACCATGTATTCATATCCCACCGCTACCACCAGGTCATTAATGAAAGAGTCACCAGTCATTTCTATACCATGGATTCATATCCCACCGCTGCCACCATGTCAGTAATGAAAAAGTCACTTACACCGTACAATTTTTTTTCCCACCACTTTTTGAGGTGACTTATGGGTTGGTAGATTTATTTCTCCTCTCTTTAGGTAAAGCTACTATAAGATTGCCATAGTTACATAATTGATGAGCTGAACTGTATGAAAGCAAGGTAAATTCATTGATAGGTGCATGATCATTGGTTAAAAGTTTTCTCATGGAGATAGACAAATTAGATGAATATGAGGATAAACATCAAGAATTCTTCGTCCCATCCTTTTCTTTCTACAAGGTGGATCTTTTGGACCTTTACCGTGTCATTTCAGTTGCGACTCAAGGGCGAGAAGAGTTTAGCCAGTGGGTTACAAGCTACAAGCTTGCTTGTAGTACTGATGGCACGACCTTTCACACCGTGCAGGGCATTTCTACAAATCCTGGAGCTGACAGGGTAAGTCTGTTCTCTAATTATTCATTAGTTAATTAATATTATCTGGACTCTATTTTTGAAGAATTTTGAAGGCATTTGATTTCTCATTGAAAACTATTTTGATATTTTGATATTAGGATAATTTCTTTCAACAATAAATGCAATCGTTACCTCAAGAACAGACACACATTTTTGGTTTACTATTAGCTATTCCGCATACACAGAGTATAAGAGGAGAAACTTATTAGGTAGGATTGAAGAACTGTTTATATTTGTTAATATATTACAGCAAGAAATGCACTTCAAGTTAAAAATGTTCAATCCATTTCATTTTGTTCTATTTTATTACTAGGTCTCTTAATTTTGAAATTGTTGTCATTAGAAAATAAATTCAAAAAGAAACAAATGAATAGGCACTGTAGATGCAAACATATTTTTTAATTCAGCATGCTAAATCAGATTCTCTTTGGTTTGATTGCAATTAACTGCAGAATCAATTGAGTCATAATTATTCAAAAATGGATTGATTTTCCTGTTTCTTTGAAGATCTTCACCGGTAATGTTGACCGCAACACCATCGTGACCAACACTCTTCCTGTGCCCCAGATTTGCCGTTATGTTCGCTTGATGCCTGTCAGCTGGTTCGGCCACATCAGTCTTCGAATGGAGATCTACGGTGAAGGCCCTCTCACAGGTAAGTTTTAAAACTAGTGACGCTCCAACATTGTTTGCTCCATCTTCAATTTCTCCGGCGGCAATTGCTCTGGGATATATTTCACCAATGATAGAGGCTTAGTGTTATGGTTACGATTGGGTTTTAGGTTAGGTTAAAAGTTAGGGTTAGGAATAGTCCTTGTTCAAGGACTGAAGTTAAGATTTCAGTTAGTTTATGATATATGGCATTGAGTGTTGAGGATTGTTGTATCTTAGAATTCGTGTTGTAGAAGGCAATTGAAGCAAGGCTGGGCTCCACATTATTCTTTTTAGAGAGGGTTGAGATGGAACTTTTGAGGATCTCTTAGCATGTACCCCAGTCCTCCGGGGTAAATTTCTAAATTGTAATTGTCCACGGTTGAAGTCTTTCCGAATAGCTTTTGATTACCCCTTTTCAAAGGAATACATCTACCTGTAGAACATAGAATGTTTTGCTTGTGTATTAATAAGCAAACATCACGTAGTTGTCTCGGTGAGGGCCTTACTATTACCTTAAAATGACCTTTTGCTTGCTCATACCCAGATTGTAACTACAAATTGGCTTATTGCATGTTCATCTGAATGGACCACTCATTCATATTTGCATATTTGACCACCACTTCCTAAATTGTGCTATAAATTGTCACGCTTTTAATAACTTACAGCCAACTTGAATGACCCTGACCCTCTGGGCCTTGAGAGTTATGTCATCCCAGATTCAAGTCTGACAGCTTCCAGTGAGCATAATGCTGACCATGGTGCAAAGAGAGGTCGTCTTAACCTGGCCCGAGTCGGTAACCTGCGTGGAGCCTGGTCTGCACTAACAAACAATGCCAACCAGTGGATCCAGGTACGAAAGGTTTTTTAATTCAGACACGAAACATTTAGACAACCCTTATTTCTATGGCATCGGTTCGTGTCCCACTGCTGCCCCCGTATCAGTAATGAAAAGGGTCGACAGTCAATTTTTAGGCCATAATTTAATTTGTATCCATACACTGCCATAATTCTGTAATAAGAGTCACCTGTCATTTCTATGGCATTGGTTCAAATTGCACCGCTACCACTATGTCAGTACTGAAAGAGTCACCAGTCATTTCTATACCATGTATTCATATCCCACCGCTACCACCAGGTCATTAATGAAAGAGTCACCAGTCATTTCTATACCATGGATTCATATCCCACCGCTGCCACCATGTCAGTAATGAAAAAGTCACTTACACCGTACAATTTTTTTCCCCACCACTTTTTGAGGTGACTTATGGGTTGGTAGATTTATTTCTCCTCTCTTTAGGTAAAGCTACTATAAGATTGCCATAGTTACATAATTGATGAGCTGAACTGTATGAAAGCAAGGTAAATTCATTGATAGGTGCATGATCATTGGTTAAAAGTTTTCTCATGGAGATAGACAAATTAGATGAATATGAGGATAAACATCAAGAATTCTTCGTCCCATTCTTTTCTTTCTACAAGGTGGATCTTTTGGACCTTTACCGTGTCATTTCAGTTGCGACTCAAGGGCGAGAGGAGTTTAGCCAGTGGGTTACAAGCTACAAGCTTGCTTGTAGTACTGATGGCACGACCTTTCACACCGTGCAGGGCATTTCTACAAATCCTGGAGCTGACAGGGTAAGTCTGTTCTCTAATTATTCATTAGTTAATTAATATTATCTGGACTCTATTTTTGAAGAATTTTGAAGGCATTTGATTTCTCATTGAAAACTATTTTGATATTTTGATATTAGGATAATTTCTTTCAACAATAAATGCAATCGTTACCTCAAGAACAGACACACATTTTTGGTTTACTATTAGCTATTCCGCATACACAGAGTATAAGAGGAGAAACTTATTAGGTAGGATTGAAGAACTGTTTATATTTGTTAATATATTACAGCAAGAAATGCACTTCAAGTTAAAAATGTTCAATCCATTTCATTTTGTTCTATTTTATTACTAGGTCTCTTAATTTTGAAATTGTTGTCATTAGAAAATAAATTCAAAAAGAAACAAATGAATAGGCACTGTAGATGCAAACATATTTTTTAATTCAGCATGCTAAATCAGATTCTCTTTGGTTTGATTGCAATTAACTGCAGAATCAATTGAGTCATAATTATTCAAAAATGGATTGATTTTCCTGTTTCTTTGAAGATCTTCACCGGTAATGTTGACCGCAACACCATCGTGACCAACACTCTTCCTGTGCCCCAGATTTGCCGTTATGTTCGCTTGATGCCTGTCAGCTGGTTCGGCCACATCAGTCTTCGAATTGAGATCTACGGTGAAGGCCCTCTCACAGGTAAGTTTTAAAACTAGTGACGCTCCAACATTGTTTGCTCCATCTTCAATTTCTCCGGCGGCAATTGCTCTGGGATATATTTCACCAATGATAGAGGCTTAGTGTTATGGTTACGATTGGGTTTTAGGTTAGGTTAAAAGTTAGGGTTAGGAATAGTCCTTGTTCAAGGACTGAAGTTAAGATTTCAGTTAGTTTATGATATATGGCATTGAGTGTTGAGGATTGTTGTATCTTAGAATTCGTGTTGTAGAAGGCAATTGAAGCAAGGCTGGGCTCCACATTATTCTTTTTAGAGAGGGTTGAGATGGAACTTTTGAGGATCTCTTAGCATGTACCCCAGTCCTCCGGGGTAAATTTCTAAATTGTAATTGTCCACGGTTGAAGTCTTTCCGAATAGCTTTTGATTACCCCTTTTCAAAGGAATACATCTACCTGTAGAACATAGAATGTTTTGCTTGTGTATTAATAAGCAAACATCACGTAGTTGTCTCGGTGAGGGCCTTACTATTACCTTAAAATGACCTTTTGCTTGCTCATACCCAGATTGTAACTACAAATTGGCTTATTGCATGTTCATCTGAATGGACCACTCATTCATATTTGCATATTTGACCACCACTTCCTAAATTGTGCTATAAATTGTCACGCTTTTAATAACTTACAGCCAACTTGAATGACCCTGACCCTCTGGGCCTTGAGAGTTATGTCATCCCAGATTCAAGTCTGACAGCTTCCAGTGAGCATAATGCTGACCATGGTGCAAAGAGAGGTCGTCTTAACCTGGCCCGAGTCGGTAACCTGCGTGGAGCCTGGTCTGCACTAACAAACAATGCCAACCAGTGGATCCAGGTACGAAAGGTTTTTTAATTCAGACACGAAACATTTAGACAACCCTTATTTCTATGGCATCGGTTCGTGTCCCACTGCTGCCCCCGTATCAGTAATGAAAAGGGTCGACAGTCAATTTTTAGGCCATAATTTAATTTGTATCCATACACTGCCATAATTCTGTAATAAGAGTCACCTGTCATTTCTATGGCATTGGTTCAAATTGCACCGCTACCACTATGTCAGTACTGAAAGAGTCACCAGTCATTTCTATACCATGTATTCATATCCCACCGCTACCACCAGGTCATTAATGAAAGAGTCACCAGTCATTTCTATACCATGGATTCATATCCCACCGCTGCCACCATGTCAGTAATGAAAAAGTCACTTACACTGTACAATTTTTTTCCCCACCACTTTTTGAGGTGACTTATGGGTTGGTAGATTTATTTCTCCTCTCTTTAGGTAAAGCTACTATAAGATTGCCATAGTTACATAATTGATGAGCTGAACTGTATGAAAGCAAGGTAAATTCATTGATAGGTGCATGATCATTGGTTAAAAGTTTTCTCATGGAGATAGACAAATTAGATGAATATGAGGATAAACATCAAGAATTCTTCGTCCCATTCTTTTCTTTCTACAAGGTGGATCTTTTGGACCTTTACCGTGTCATTTCAGTTGCGACTCAAGGGCGAGAGGAGTTTAGCCAGTGGGTTACAAGCTACAAGCTTGCTTGTAGTACTGATGGCACGACCTTTCACACCGTGCAGGGCATTTCTACAAATCCTGGAGCTGACAGGGTAAGTCTGTTCTCTAATTATTCATTAGTTAATTAATATTATCTGGACTCTATTTTTGAAGAATTTTGAAGGCATTTGATTTCTCATTGAAAACTATTTTGATATTTTGATATTAGGATAATTTCTTTCAACAATAAATGCAATCGTTACCTCAAGAACAGACACACATTTTTGGTTTACTATTAGCTATTCCGCATACACAGAGTATAAGAGGAGAAACTTATTAGGTAGGATTGAAGAACTGTTTATATTTGTTAATATATTACAGCAAGAAATGCACTTCAAGTTAAAAATGTTCAATCCATTTCATTTTGTTCTATTTTATTACTAGGTCTCTTAATTTTGAAATTGTTGTCATTAGAAAATAAATTCAAAAAGAAACAAATGAATAGGCACTGTAGATGCAAACATATTTTTTAATTCAGCATGCTAAATCAGATTCTCTTTGGTTTGATTGCAATTAACTGCAGAATCAATTGAGTCATAATTATTCAAAAATGGATTGATTTTCCTGTTTCTTTGAAGATCTTCACCGGTAATGTTGACCGCAACACCATCGTGACCAACACTCTTCCTGTGCCCCAGATTTGCCGTTATGTTCGCTTGATGCCTGTCAGCTGGTTCGGCCACATCAGTCTTCGAATGGAGATCTACGGTGAAGGCCCTCTCACAGGTAAGTTTTAAAACTAGTGACGCTCCAACATTGTTTGCTCCATCTTCAATTTCTCCGGCGGCAATTGCTCTGGGATATATTTCACCAATGATAGAGGCTTAGTGTTATGGTTACGATTGGGTTTTAGGTTAGGTTAAAAGTTAGGGTTAGGAATAGTCCTTGTTCAAGGACTGAAGTTAAGATTTCAGTTAGTTTATGATATATGGCATTGAGTGTTGAGGATTGTTGTATCTTAGAATTCGTGTTGTAGAAGGCAATTGAAGCAAGGCTGGGCTCCACATTATTCTTTTTAGAGAGGGTTGAGATGGAACTTTTGAGGATCTCTTAGCATGTACCCCAGTCCTCCGGGGTAAATTTCTAAATTGTAATTGTCCACGGTTGAAGTCTTTCCGAATAGCTTTTGATTACCCCTTTTCAAAGGAATACATCTACCTGTAGAACATAGAATGTTTTGCTTGTGTATTAATAAGCAAACATCACGTAGTTGTCTCGGTGAGGGCCTTACTATTACCTTAAAATGACCTTTTGCTTGCTCATACCCAGATTGTAACTACAAATTGGCTTATTGCATGTTCATCTGAATGGACCACTCATTCATATTTGCATATTTGACCACCACTTCCTAAATTGTGCTATAAATTGTCACGCTTTTAATAACTTACAGCCAACTTGAATGACCCTGACCCTCTGGGCCTTGAGAGTTATGTCATCCCAGATTCAAGTCTGACAGCTTCCAGTGAGCATAATGCTGACCATGGTGCAAAGAGAGGTCGTCTTAACCTGGCCCGAGTCGGTAACCTGCGTGGAGCCTGGTCTGCACTAACAAACAATGCCAACCAGTGGATCCAGGTACGAAAGGTTTTTTAATTCAGACACGAAACATTTAGACAACCCTTATTTCTATGGCATCGGTTCGTGTCCCACTGCTGCCCCCGTATCAGTAATGAAAAGGGTCGACAGTCAATTTTTAGGCCATAATTTAATTTGTATCCATACACTGCCATAATTCTGTAATAAGAGTCACCTGTCATTTCTATGGCATTGGTTCAAATTGCACCGCTACCACTATGTCAGTACTGAAAGAGTCACCAGTCATTTCTATACCATGTATTCATATCCCACCGCTACCACCAGGTCATTAATGAAAGAGTCACCAGTCATTTCTATACCATGGATTCATATCCCACCGCTGCCACCATGTCAGTAATGAAAAAGTCACTTACACCGTACAATTTTTTTCCCCACCACTTTTTGAGGTGACTTATGGGTTGGTAGATTTATTTCTCCTCTCTTTAGGTAAAGCTACTATAAGATTGCCATAGTTACATAATTGATGAGCTGAACTGTATGAAAGCAAGGTAAATTCATTGATAGGTGCATGATCATTGGTTAAAAGTTTTCTCATGGAGATAGACAAATTAGATGAATATGAGGATAAACATCAAGAATTCTTCGTCCCATTCTTTTCTTTCTACAAGGTGGATCTTTTGGACCTTTACCGTGTCATTTCAGTTGCGACTCAAGGGCGAGAGGAGTTTAGCCAGTGGGTTACAAGCTACAAGCTTGCTTGTAGTACTGATGGCACGACCTTTCACACCGTGCAGGGCATTTCTACAAATCCTGGAGCTGACAGGGTAAGTCTGTTCTCTAATTATTCATTAGTTAATTAATATTATCTGGACTCTATTTTTGAAGAATTTTGAAGGCATTTGATTTCTCATTGAAAACTATTTTGATATTTTGATATTAGGATAATTTCTTTCAACAATAAATGCAATCGTTACCTCAAGAACAGACACACATTTTTGGTTTACTATTAGCTATTCCGCATACACAGAGTATAAGAGGAGAAACTTATTAGGTAGGATTGAAGAACTGTTTATATTTGTTAATATATTACAGCAAGAAATGCACTTCAAGTTAAAAATGTTCAATCCATTTCATTTTGTTCTATTTTATTACTAGGTCTCTTAATTTTGAAATTGTTGTCATTAGAAAATAAATTCAAAAAGAAACAAATGAATAGGCACTGTAGATGCAAACATATTTTTTAATTCAGCATGCTAAATCAGATTCTCTTTGGTTTGATTGCAATTAACTGCAGAATCAATTGAGTCATAATTATTCAAAAATGGATTGATTTTCCTGTTTCTTTGAAGATCTTCACCGGTAATGTTGACCGCAACACCATCGTGACCAACACTCTTCCTGTGCCCCAGATTTGCCGTTATGTTCGCTTGATGCCTGTCAGCTGGTTCGGCCACATCAGTCTTCGAATGGAGATCTACGGTGAAGGCCCTCTCACAGGTAAGTTTTAAAACTAGTGACGCTCCAACATTGTTTGCTCCATCTTCAATTTCTCCGGCGGCAATTGCTCTGGGATATATTTCACCAATGATAGAGGCTTAGTGTTATGGTTACGATTGGGTTTTAGGTTAGGTTAAAAGTTAGGGTTAGGAATAGTCCTTGTTCAAGGACTGAAGTTAAGATTTCAGTTAGTTTATGATATATGGCATTGAGTGTTGAGGATTGTTGTATCTTAGAATTCGTGTTGTAGAAGGCAATTGAAGCAAGGCTGGGCTCCACATTATTCTTTTTAGAGAGGGTTGAGATGGAACTTTTGAGGATCTCTTAGCATGTACCCCAGTCCTCCGGGGTAAATTTCTAAATTGTAATTGTCCACGGTTGAAGTCTTTCCGAATAGCTTTTGATTACCCCTTTTCAAAGGAATACATCTACCTGTAGAACATAGAATGTTTTGCTTGTGTATTAATAAGCAAACATCACGTAGTTGTCTCGGTGAGGGCCTTACTATTACCTTAAAATGACCTTTTGCTTGCTCATACCCAGATTGTAACTACAAATTGGCTTATTGCATGTTCATCTGAATGGACCACTCATTCATATTTGCATATTTGACCACCACTTCCTAAATTGTGCTATAAATTGTCACGCTTTTAATAACTTACAGCCAACTTGAATGACCCTGACCCTCTGGGCCTTGAGAGTTATGTCATCCCAGATTCAAGTCTGACAGCTTCCAGTGAGCATAATGCTGACCATGGTGCAAAGAGAGGTCGTCTTAACCTGGCCCGAGTCGGTAACCTGCGTGGAGCCTGGTCTGCACTAACAAACAATGCCAACCAGTGGATCCAGGTACGAAAGGTTTTTTAATTCAGACACGAAACATTTAGACAACCCTTATTTCTATGGCATCGGTTCGTGTCCCACTGCTGCCCCCGTATCAGTAATGAAAAGGGTCGACAGTCAATTTTTAGGCCATAATTTAATTTGTATCCATACACTGCCATAATTCTGTGATAAGAGTCACCTGTCATTTCTATGGCATTGGTTCAAATTGCACCGCTACCACTATGTCAGTACTGAAAGAGTCACCAGTCATTTCTATACCATGTATTCATATCCCACCGCTACCACCAGGTCATTAATGAAAGAGTCACCAGTCATTTCTATACCATGGATTCATATCCCACCGCTGCCACCATGTCAGTAATGAAAAAGTCACTTACACCGTACAATTTTTTTCCCCACCACTTTTTGAGGTGACTTATGGGTTGGTAGATTTATTTCTCCTCTCTTTAGGTAAAGCTACTATAAGATTGCCATAGTTACATAATTGATGAGCTGAACTGTATGAAAGCAAGGTAAATTCATTGATAGGTGCATGATCATTGGTTAAAAGTTTTCTCATGGAGATAGACAAATTAGATGAATATGAGGATAAACATCAAGAATTCTTCGTCCCATTCTTTTCTTTCTACAAGGTGGATCTTTTGGACCTTTACCGTGTCATTTCAGTTGCGACTCAAGGGCGAGAGGAGTTTAGCCAGTGGGTTACAAGCTACAAGCTTGCTTGTAGTACTGATGGCACGACCTTTCACACCGTGCAGGGCATTTCTACAAATCCTGGAGCTGACAGGGTAAGTCTGTTCTCTAATTATTCATTAGTTAATTAATATTATCTGGACTCTATTTTTGAAGAATTTTGAAGGCATTTGATTTCTCATTGAAAACTATTTTGATATTTTGATATTAGGATAATTTCTTTCAACAATAAATGCAATCGTTACCTCAAGAACAGACACACATTTTTGGTTTACTATTAGCTATTCCGCATACACAGAGTATAAGAGGAGAAACTTATTAGGTAGGATTGAAGAACTGTTTATATTTGTTAATATATTACAGCAAGAAATGCACTTCAAGTTAAAAATGTTCAATCCATTTCATTTTGTTCTATTTTATTACTAGGTCTCTTAATTTTGAAATTGTTGTCATTAGAAAATAAATTCAAAAAGAAACAAATGAATAGGCACTGTAGATGCAAACATATTTTTTAATTCAGCATGCTAAATCAGATTCTCTTTGGTTTGATTGCAATTAACTGCAGAATCAATTGAGTCATAATTATTCAAAAATGGATTGATTTTCCTGTTTCTTTGAAGATCTTCACCGGTAATGTTGACCGCAACACCATCGTGACCAACACTCTTCCTGTGCCCCAGATTTGCCGTTATGTTCGCTTGATGCCTGTCAGCTGGTTCGGCCACATCAGTCTTCGAATGGAGATCTACGGTGAAGGCCCTCTCACAGGTAAGTTTTAAAACTAGTGACGCTCCAACATTGTTTGCTCCATCTTCAATTTCTCCGGCGGCAATTGCTCTGGGATATATTTCACCAATGATAGAGGCTTAGTGTTATGGTTACGATTGGGTTTTAGGTTAGGTTAAAAGTTAGGGTTAGGAATAGTCCTTGTTCAAGGACTGAAGTTAAGATTTCAGTTAGTTTATGATATATGGCATTGAGTGTTGAGGATTGTTGTATCTTAGAATTCGTGTTGTAGAAGGCAATTGACGCAAGGCTGGGCTCCACATTATTCTTTTTAGAGAGGGTTGAGATGGAACTTTTGAGGATCTCTTAGCATGTACCCCAGTCCTCCGGGGTAAATTTCTAAATTGTAATTGTCCACAGTTGAAGTCTTTCCGAATAGCTTTTGATTACCCCTTTTCAAAGGAATACATCTACCTGTAGAACATAGAATGTTTTGCTTGTGTATTAATAAGCAAACATCACGTAGTTGTCTCGGTGAGGGCCTTACTATTACCTTAAAATGACCTTTTGTTTGCTCATACCCAGATTGTAACTACAAATTGGCTTATTGCATGTTCATCTGATTGGACCACTCATTCATATTTGCATATTTGACCACCACTTCCTAAATTGTGCTATAAATTGTCACGCTTTTAATAACTTACAGCCAACTTGAATGACCCTGACCCTCTGGGCCTTGAGAGTTATGTCATCCCAGATTCAAGTCTGACAGCTTCCAGTGAGCATAATGCTGACCATGGTGCAAAGAGAGGTCGTCTTAACCTGGCCCAAGTCGGTAACCTGCGTGGAGCCTGGTCTGCACTAACAAACGATGCCAACCAGTGGATCCAGGTACGAAAGGTTTTTTAATTCAGACACGAAACATTTAGACAACCCTTATTTCTATGGCATCGGTTCGTGTCCCACTGCTGCCCCCGTATCAGTAATGAAAAGGGTCGACACTCAATTTTAGGCCATAATTTAATTTGTATCTATACACTGCCATAATTCTGTAATAAGAGTTACCTGTCATTTCTATGGCATTGGTTCAAATTGCACCGCTACCACTATGTCAGTAATGAAAGAGTCACCAGTCATTTCTATACCATGTATTCATATCGCACCGCTACCACCAGGTCATTAATGAAAGAGTCACCAGTCATTTCTATACCATGGATTCATATCCCACCGCTGCCACCATGTCAGTAATGAAAAAGTCACTTACACCGTACAATTTTTTTTCCCACCACTTTTTGAGGTGACTTATGGGTTGGTAGATTTATTTCTCCTCTCTTTAGGTAAAGCTACTATAAGATTGCCATAGTTACATAATTGATGAGCTGAACTGTATGAAAGCAAGGTAAATTCATTGATAGGTGCATGATAATTGGTTAAAAGTTTTCTCATGGAGATAGACAAATTAGATGAATATGAGGATAAACATCAAGAATTCTTCGTCCCATCCTTTTCTTTCTACAAGGTGGATCTTTTGGACCTTTACCGTGTCATTTCAGTTGCGACTCAAGGGCGAGAAGAGTTTAGCCAGTGGGTTACAAGCTACAAGCTTGCTTGTAGTACTGATGGCACGACCTTTCACACCGTGCAGGGCATTTCTACAAATCCTGGAGCTGACAGGGTAAGTTTGTTCTCTAATTATTCATTAGTTAATATTATCTGGACTCTATTCTTGAAGAATTTTGAAGGCATTTGATTTCTCATTGAAAACTATTTTGATATTTTGATATTAGGATAATTTCTTTCAACAATAAATGCAATCGTTACCTCAAGAGAAGACACACATTTTTGGTTTACTATTAGCTATTCCGCATACACAGAGTATAAGAGGAGAAAATTATTAGGTAGGATTGAAGAACTGTTTATATTTGTTAATATATTACAGCAAGAAATGCACTTCAAGTTAAAAATGTTCAATCCATTTAATTTTGTTCTATTTTATTACTAGGTCTCTTAATTTTGAAATTGTTGTCATTAGAAAATAAATTCAAAAAGAAACAAATGAATAGGCACTGTAGATGCAAACATATTTTTTAATTCAGCATGCTAAATCAAATTCTCTTTGGTTTGATTGCAATTAACTGCAGAATCAATTGAGTCATAATTATTCAAAAATGGATTGATTTTCCTGTTTCTTTGAAGATCTTCACCGGTAATGTTGACCGCAACACCATCGTGACCAACACTCTTCCTGTGCCCCAGATTTGCCGTTATGTTCGCTTGATGCCTGTCAGCTGGTTCGGCCACATCAGTCTTCGAATGGAGATCTACGGTGAAGGCCCTCTCACAGGTAAGTTTTAAAACTAGTGACGCTCCAACATTGTTTGCTCCATCTTCATTTTCTCCCGCGGCAATTGCGCTGGGATATAATTCACCAATGATAGAGGCTTAGTGTTATGGTTACGATTTGGTTTTAGGTTAGGTTAAAAGTTAGGGTTAGGAATAGTCCTTGTTCAAGGACTGAAGTTAAGATTTCAGTTAGTTTATGATATATGGCATTGAGTGTTGAGGATTGTTGTATCTTAGAATTCGTGTTGTAGAAGGCAATTGACGCAAGGCTGGGCTCCACATTATTCTTTTTAGAGAGGGTTGAGATGGAACTTTTGAGGATCTCTTAGCATGTACCCCAGTCCTCCGGGGTAAATTTCTAAATTGTAATTGTCCACAGTTGAAGTCTTTCCGAATAGCTTTTGATTACCCCTTTTCAAAGGAATACATCTACCTGTAGAACATAGAATGTTTTGCTTGTGTATTAATAAGCAAACATCACGTAGTTGTCTCGGTGAGGGCCTTACTATTACCTTAAAATGACCTTTTGTTTGCTCATACCCAGATTGTAACTACAAATTGGCTTATTGCATGTTCATCTGATTGGACCACTCATTCATATTTGCATATTTGACCACCACTTCCTAAATTGTGCTATAAATTGTCACGCTTTTAATAACTTACAGCCAACTTGAATGACCCTGACCCTCTGGGCCTTGAGAGTTATGTCATCCCAGATTCAAGTCTGACAGCTTCCAGTGAGCATAATGCTGACCATGGTGCAAAGAGAGGTCGTCTTAACCTGGCCCAAGTCGGTAACCTGCGTGGAGCCTGGTCTGCACTAACAAACGATGCCAACCAGTGGATCCAGGTACGAAAGGTTTTTTAATTCAGACACGAAACATTTAGACAACCCTTATTTCTATGGCATCGGTTCGTGTCCCACTGCTGCCCCCGTATCAGTAATGAAAAGGGTCGACACTCAATTTTAGGCCATAATTTAATTTGTATCTATACACTGCCATAATTCTGTAATAAGAGTTACCTGTCATTTCTATGGCATTGGTTCAAATTGCACCGCTACCACTATGTCAGTAATGAAAGAGTCACCAGTCATTTCTATACCATGTATTCATATCCCACCGCTACCACCAGGTCATTAATGAAAGAATCACCAGTCATTTCTATACCATGGATTCATATCCCACCGCTGCCACCATGTCAGTAATGAAAAAGTCACTTACACCGTACAATTTTTTTTCCCACCACTTTTTGAGGTGACTTATGGGTTGGTAGATTTATTTCTCCTCTCTTTAGGTAAAGCTACTATAAGATTGCCATAGTTACATAATTGATGAGCTGAACTGTATGAAAGCAAGGTAAATTCATTGATAGGTGCATGATCATTGGTTAAAAGTTTTCTCATGGAGATAGACAAATTAGATGAATATGAGGATAAACATCAAGAATTCTTCGTCCCATCCTTTTCTTTCTACAAGGTGGATCTTTTGGACCTTTACCGTGTCATTTCAGTTGCGACTCAAGGGCGAGAAGAGTTTAGCCAGTGGGTTACAAGCTACAAGCTTGCTTGTAGTACTGATGGCACGACCTTTCACACCGTGCAGGGCATTTCTACAAATCCTGGAGCTGACAGGGTAAGTTTGTTCTCTAATTATTCATTAGTTAATTAATATTATCTGGACTCTATTTTTGAAGAATTTTGAAGGCATTTGATTTCTCATTGAAAACTATTTTGATATTTTGATATTAGGATAATTTCTTTCAACAATAAATGCAATCGTTACCTCAAGAACAGACACACATTTTTGGTTTACTATTAGCTATTCCGCATACACAGAGTATAAGAGGAGAAAATTATTAGGTAGGATTGAAGAACTGTTTATATTTGTTAATATATTACAGCAAGAAATGCACTTCAAGTTAAAAATGTTCAATCCATTTCATTTTGTTCTATTTTATTACTAGGTCTCTTAATTTTGAAATTGTTGTCATTAGAAAATAAATTCAAAAAGAAACAAATGAATAGGCACTGTAGATGCAAACATATTTTTTAATTCAGCATGCTAAATCAGATTCTCTTTGGTTTGATTGCAATTAACTGCAGAATCAATTGAGTCATAATTATTCAAAAATGGATTGATTTTCCTGTTTCTTTGAAGATCTTCACCGGTAATGTTGACCGCAACACCATCGTGACCAACACTCTTCCTGTGCCCCAGATTTGCCGTTATGTTCGCTTGATGCCTGTCAGCTGGTTCGGCCACATCAGTCTTCGAATGGAGATCTACGGTGAAGGCCCTCTCACAGGTAAGTTTTAAAACTAGTGACGCTCCAACATTGTTTGCTCCATCTTCATTTTCTCCCGCGGCAATTGCGCTGGGATATAATTCACCAATGATAGAGGCTTAGTGTTATGGTTACGATTTGGTTTTAGGTTAGGTTAAAAGTTAGGGTTAGGAATAGTCCTTGTTCAAGGACTGAAGTTAAGATTTCAGTTAGTTTATGATATATGGCATTGAGTGTTGAGGATTGTTGTATCTTATAATTCGTGTTGTAGAAGGCAATTGACGCAAGGCTGGGCTCCACATTATTCTTTTTAGAGAGGGTTGAGATGGAACTTTTGAGGATCTCTTAGCATGTACCCCAGTCCTCCGGGGTAAATTTCTAAATTGTAATTGTCCACAGTTGAAGTCTTTCCGAATAGCTTTTGATTACCCCTTTTCAAAGGAATACATCTACCTGTAGAACATAGAATGTTTTGCTTGTGTATTAATAAGCAAACATCACGTAGTTGTCTCGGTGAGGGCCTTACTATTACCTTAAAATGACCTTTTGTTTGCTCATACCCAGATTGTAACTACAAATTGGCTTATTGCATGTTCATCTGATTGGACCACTCATTCATATTTGCATATTTGACCACCACTTCCTAAATTGTGCTATAAATTGTCACGCTTTTAATAACTTACAGCCAACTTGAATGACCCTGACCCTCTGGGCCTTGAGAGTTATGTCATCCCAGATTCAAGTCTGACAGCTTCCAGTGAGCATAATGCTGACCATGGTGCAAAGAGAGGTCGTCTTAACCTGGCCCAAGTCGGTAACCTGCGTGGAGCCTGGTCTGCACTAACAAACGATGCCAACCAGTGGATCCAGGTACGAAAGGTTTTTTAATTCAGACACGAAACATTTAGACAACCCTTATTTCTATGGCATCGGTTCGTGTCCCACTGCTGCCCCCGTATCAGTAATGAAAAGGGTCGACACTCAATTTTAGGCCATAATTTAATTTGTATCTATACACTGCCATAATTCTGTAATAAGAGTTACCTGTCATTTCTATGGCATTGGTTCAAATTGCACCGCTACCACTATGTCAGTAATGAAAGAGTCACCAGTCATTTCTATACCATGTATTCATATCCCACCGCTACCACCAGGTCATTAATGAAAGAATCACCAGTCATTTCTATACCATGGATTCATATCCCACCGCTGCCACCATGTCAGTAATGAAAAAGTCACTTACACCGTACAATTTTTTTTCCCACCACTTTTTGAGGTGACTTATGGGTTGGTAGATTTATTTCTCCTCTCTTTAGGTAAAGCTACTATAAGATTGCCATAGTTACATAATTGATGAGCTGAACTGTATGAAAGCAAGGTAAATTCATTGATAGGTGCATGATCATTGGTTAAAAGTTTTCTCATGGAGATAGACAAATTAGATGAATATGAGGATAAACATCAAGAATTCTTCGTCCCATCCTTTTCTTTCTACAAGGTGGATCTTTTGGACCTTTACCGTGTCATTTCAGTTGCGACTCAAGGGCGAGAAGAGTTTAGCCAGTGGGTTACAAGCTACAAGCTTGCTTGTAGTACTGATGGCACGACCTTTCACACCGTGCAGGGCATTTCTACAAATCCTGGAGCTGACAGGGTAAGTTTGTTCTCTAATTATTCATTAGTTAATTAATATTATCTGGACTCTATTTTTGAAGAATTTTGAAGGCATTTGATTTCTCATTGAAAACTATTTTGATATTTTGATATTAGGATAATTTCTTTCAACAATAAATGCAATCGTTACCTCAAGAACAGACACACATTTTTGGTTTACTATTAGCTATTCCGCATACACAGAGTATAAGAGGAGAAAATTATTAGGTAGGATTGAAGAACTGTTTATATTTGTTAATATATTACAGCAAGAAATGCACTTCAAGTTAAAAATGTTCAATCCATTTCATTTTGTTCTATTTTATTACTAGGTCTCTTAATTTTGAAATTGTTGTCATTAGAAAATAAATTCAAAAAGAAACAAATGAATAGGCACTGTAGATGCAAACATATTTTTTAATTCAGCATGCTAAATCAGATTCTCTTTGGTTTGATTGCAATTAACTGCAGAATCAATTGAGTCATAATTATTCAAAAATGGATTGATTTTCCTGTTTCTTTGAAGATCTTCACCGGTAATGTTGACCGCAACACCATCGTGACCAACACTCTTCCTGTGCCCCAGATTTGCCGTTATGTTCGCTTGATGCCTGTCAGCTGGTTCGGCCACATCAGTCTTCGAATGGAGATCTACGGTGAAGGCCCTCTCACAGGTAAGTTTTAAAACTAGTGACGCTCCAACATTGTTTGCTCCATCTTCATTTTCTCCCGCGGCAATTGCGCTGGGATATAATTCACCAATGATAGAGGCTTAGTGTTATGGTTACGATTTGGTTTTAGGTTAGGTTAAAAGTTAGGGTTAGGAATAGTCCTTGTTCAAGGACTGAAGTTAAGATTTCAGTTAGTTTATGATATATGGCATTGAGTGTTGAGGATTGTTGTATCTTAGAATTCGTGTTGTAGAAGGCAATTGACGCAAGGCTGGGCTCCACATTATTCTTTTTAGAGAGGGTTGAGATGGAACTTTTGAGGATCTCTTAGCATGTACCCCAGTCCTCCGGGGTAAATTTCTAAATTGTAATTGTCCACAGTTGAAGTCTTTCCGAATAGCTTTTGATTACCCCTTTTCAAAGGAATACATCTACCTGTAGAACATAGAATGTTTTGCTTGTGTATTAATAAGCAAACATCACGTAGTTGTCTCGGTGAGGGCCTTACTATTACCTTAAAATGACCTTTTGTTTGCTCATACCCAGATTGTAACTACAAATTGGCTTATTGCATGTTCATCTGATTGGACCACTCATTCATATTTGCATATTTGACCACCACTTCCTAAATTGTGCTATAAATTGTCACGCTTTTAATAACTTACAGCCAACTTGAATGACCCTGACCCTCTGGGCCTTGAGAGTTATGTCATCCCAGATTCAAGTCTGACAGCTTCCAGTGAGCATAATGCTGACCATGGTGCAAAGAGAGGTCGTCTTAACCTGGCCCAAGTCGGTAACCTGCGTGGAGCCTGGTCTGCACTAACAAACGATGCCAACCAGTGGATCCAGGTACGAAAGGTTTTTTAATTCAGACACGAAACATTTAGACAACCCTTATTTCTATGGCATCGGTTCGTGTCCCACTGCTGCCCCCGTATCAGTAATGAAAAGGGTCGACACTCAATTTTAGGCCATAATTTAATTTGTATCTATACACTGCCATAATTCTGTAATAAGAGTTACCTGTCATTTCTATGGCATTGGTTCAAATTGCACCGCTACCACTATGTCAGTAATGAAAGAGTCACCAGTCATTTCTATACCATGTATTCATATCCCACCGCTACCACCAGGTCATTAATGAAAGAATCACCAGTCATTTCTATACCATGGATTCATATCCCACCGCTGCCACCATGTCAGTAATGAAAAAGTCACTTACACCGTACAATTTTTTTTCCCACCACTTTTTGAGGTGACTTATGGGTTGGTAGATTTATTTCTCCTGGCCCGTATTCTGAAGTCAGGTTTAGTTAAACCCAGGTTTAACTTTAAACCCAGGTTTAACTAAACCAGACTTCAGGTCTAAGTATCATTTCAGTTTCTGAAAGCCAGGTTTAGTTAAACCCAGGTTTAAGTCTAAAACCTAGGTTTAAAGTTAAGCCAAGGTTTAACTACCATGGAGATGTAGTCTGCTTCTACTGCACATGCTCAGTACAGCTCACCCATCTTCCAGGGTAGCTGCTAGCTAGCTGCATCCCCCGGCCCCTGCAACTGCACCTGGGCAACTGCACTAGCTTGCATTGAACTAAGTCTGCAGTAGGGTCTTGACAGGAAAATGGCAGAATCAAGCAAAAAGCAGAGAAGAGCGAATTGGGAAGTGACAGAGAAACATTATCTTCTGGAACTAATTGTTGAAAGTGTAGAGGTAATAGAAAACAAGAAGAATGACTACGAGGCCAATGTGGCGAAGAACGATGAGTGGAGCCGCATCCACCTAATGTTCCAGGCTCGTTATAGGAGGGAATTAAAAGAGCTCAAGGAGCAGTGGAAGAGGATGAAGCTGGTGGCTAAGAGCGAATGGAGTGCATGGAGTTCGGGGAGGAGATTGACAGGGGGAGGGCCAGCTCCCAAATCTCCTTCAGCCATAACTACCTTCATTCACGATTTAATTCCCCAGGATTTTCGACAAATACAAAACAGTTTTGATTGTGACGCAGAGATCACTGTTAACAATGAGGAGGCAGTGACGGCATTGCGTTACCTGGCAGGAGAAAGCCAGGAATTTACCTGCAGTTCTTTTGGGTAAGTAAAATAACCAAGAGCTGAATGATTAAACTGTAAGTTTACTTGGCCAGGGGCAGATCTAGGGAGAAGGGCACACGCCTCCTCCTTTTTCCTTCTGAAAAAAAAGGCCAAGAAATATTCACATCACATAGGCTAGGTCTAGACTAGAATGTTCAGTTCAGGTTCACATTTATGCTCTGAAAGGTAAAGCTTCACATTTTGCACAATTTTGTACATATAAAAATACACCCCCCCCCCCCCCCTTCCCCATCTTGGCCTTGAAAAATCCTAGATCCGACCATCCCGTTGGGTAGATCTCTAGATCTAAGTTACATGTAGATCTACTAACAAGACTACAGACTTTCTAGGCCTATTATTATATTAGGTCTAGATCTAGATCGAGTAGGAGTCGGACAAAATATGATTAATTTATTTATGAGTGTATTTGTCACCAACAAATCAGCTAGGCTAGTACTAGTAGAATACAAGTTAACAGAATACAAGTTAACATTTAGAGGTCTATTGCCACAAGTTTTGTCACTGATTACCCGATCACTACTATAGTATATAGATTCTAGACAGTAGACTGCACTTGTCACGGTATGGAACTGGGAAGTTTAACTTGGAATTTGATTTCTAGTCACTAGAGATAGATGTCTACACGATCTAAATGAGTACTACTACTGTACTAGGTAGGACCTATTGGCTAGATAAACATCATGACATAGATCTAGATCTAAATCAGTGACATAAATTTTTTTTTTTTTGCATAAATATTTTTGTCTATTCTAATAATGGCCCAATGCCGAGTAAACTTTCAACAGAAATTCTTCGTTTCATTTGTGTAGTCTGCTCGTGAATTTATGCGATTCAAAAAGCGCGCTAGTTACGTTCTCGTACGGCTAGCTGGGCGAAGCGGACCCTGGACGAAGAGCTTAACTCGATGCATGATGAAGCCGAGCTGAACTCTCGCATGCCTCGTGACGGGGATAATTAATTAACTATCAAAGCATAAGAAAAGAAAATGAATAAACACGTAATTTAAGAGTCTTACCTTCTCTAGAGATCTACATGTATATAATTATTGTGCTGTACACGAATAAATGTCATGATAAAGGAAGTCTGAAAGATATATCCGTTTTGGTATGTCAGAGCTAGAGCTGTACGAAGTAGTGCTTTAGATCATTCGCGCTTATATTAGTTTGACTTTGAGGCCTCGAACTTTGATTTGTTACTACAAAATGTGGTTTTTGCAATTACAGGATTTGTTCCGATTATGAAAATGAAAATTCCATAAAATGTTAATTATACATAGATCTATCTTTATTATTATTAATGTTCGTATCTCAATAATCAGTTGAATCAAACTATAAAATAAATATTCAACAGAAATGAGTCTCAAAATTAAGCCTAACTTACTTCAAGATTGATCGATTCATGAATTAATTGACGCCCGTTGACGGTAGGCATGAAACCATAGACCTACTTTCCACGACCACCCAGGGGAATCAAATAAAAGGAGAAGGGGGGGTGGGGAGTGGTGGCGTGGGGGGCGGGGTCTGGAATTTGACAGCATTTTCTAAATTTAAGGAACTGCTTCCAGGGTGTTGTTTGTTTTTTATTTATTACGAAAGGCATTTAATACAGTTTATATACACAGATCACTTGAGATGAACTGAAGACCAACTTTATCATTGAAAAATCACATAAGTTAGAAAATTCATTTAAAACAGTGATGAAAGCAAAGATAACGTTTCAAAATTGAAACAAATGCCAGATTTTAAACCAGCTTGCAGGGCTAAAATGAATCCAAGGCCACCAAGGCCATTGCCTTGGATGCCCCTTTGAATGGCCTAAATGCCCCTCTCATTGGCCTTGGAGATTTTGTGTGCCCTTTTTAATTCTTCCTATTTGTGCTGTAATATAGGAATGTGCCCTACAGAAAAGTGGCCTTGCCCTAAAAATATTGAAATTTAAGGCCTGAGCTTGGACATCCAAAGACAAAATGCTTTCTGAATGTTATTATTCATGTTCTAAGATTTTCATATAACTAAATAGGGACAAGTTTTAAATGGGGGCTCGCTACAAGAGTCCTATCTCGCACCCCGGGGCAACGTGTCTGACACGGCCGGTTGTAGCAACTATACTCCGAAGATCAAGCGACATTAATCTTGATCTAAGGAGACACGAACGAACGAGGGACATGCAAGTTGAAATTATCAAAATAGGAGTACATGTACTTTTATGAAATTCTCTAAATACATATATTGTTTCTATTATAGCATGGATGGCATTGAAAGCAATCATGACATGACACTCCTCCAGCTCAATGATCCCACAGATGACCCTATCATCACGCATCCATCCACCAGCACATCTTCTTCATCTAATCCATCCACCAGCAGCCTTCAGCCCTCAAAGCATTCAACAAGCATATCTCATAGATCACAGGCATCAACCAGCTCATCTACCACTCACACTCCCCTATCAGCTGACAGGTAGTGATTTACATTTACTGTAATGTGTCTATTTCTTTCAAACAAAGCCTCATGAATATTATCTTGATCAAACAGAGAAATAAATAACTCTAGATAAGATTCAAGTAGATGGGGAAATAAATAACTCTAGATAAGATTCAAGTAAATGAAGAAATAAATAACTCTAGATAAGATTCAAGTAGAAAATTATGTATATCATAATTTATTAATAATTAATAAATTATCATATTCTGCAACACACTTTGCATTATCTTTCCAAATGTTCAAGGACCAAGAGATCAAGAACCAATACACCGCCTCTTGCAGCCCAAGCATCCACCAGCAGCCTTCAGCCCTCACGTCATCTATTCCAGGCATCAACCAGCTCATCCAACACTCACACTCCCCTATCAGCTGACAGGTAGTGATTTACATTTACTGTAATGTGTCTATTTCTTTCAAACAAATCCTCATGAATATTATCTTGATCAAACAGGGAAATAAATAACTCTAGATAAGATTCAAGAAGAAAATTATGTATATCATAATTTATTAATAATTAATAGTAAGATAAAAAATGATTTATTTGAATTATAAATCATATTCTGCAACACACTTTGCAATATCTTTCCAAATGTTCAAGGACCAAGAGATCAAGAACCAATACACCGCCTCTTGCAGCCCAAGCATCCACCAGCAGCCTTCAGCCCTCACGTCATCTATTCCAGGCATCAACCAGCTCATCCAACACTCACACTCCCCTATCAGCTGACAGGTAGTGATTTACATTTACTGTAATGTGTCTATTTCTTTCAAACAAAGCCTCATGAATATTATCTTGATCAAACAGAGAAATAAATAACTCTAGATAAGATTCAAGTAGATGGGGAAATAAATAACTCTAGATAAGATTCAAGTAAATGGGGAAATAAATAACTCTAGATAAGATTCAAGTAGAAAATTATATATATTATAATTTATTAGTAATTAATGGACAAAATGGATAAAAAATAATTTATTTGAATTATAAATCATATTCTGCAACACACTTTGCATTATCTTTTCAAATGTTCAAGGACCAAGAGACCAAGAACCAGGACACCGTCTCCTGCACCGAACCCATCCCTTTCGTTTGATGCCTCACTTTTAGAGTTTGCTCAGAAAGAGCATGATCTGAAGGTTCAGCACCTTAACCGTGAGCATGAAAAGAGAATGGAGATCCTGGAGCTGGAGCAACGTTTCCATTCCAAGAAACTGGAGTTACTCGAGCTCTAAGTTGTACCTTTTTTCATGATATATATGATTTAACTGTGCATTTTTACATGTTTATTCCTTACAGGTGTTAAAATGCATGAGAAAAGTGCATAATAATTCTTTGAAATGTATTCAACAGAGGTACTGCATACTCTGCATACCGTTTATATGTCTAAATTATTCAAGTACTCATCGGTGAAGAAAAGCAGAAAAATTCAAATAAATCAAGCTTATTTCAAAATGACCGAGCTAGTACTGGTAAGATGTAAATTGTCAACATAAATAAAAGCTCTAGGTTAAACCATCTCTAAACTGAGCCTGACTGTATATTCTACAATATGAACTATTTCAAATGTGCCATTTCCATACAATACGACTGGAATTTACAAAGTGTTTGTATTACTTGCTTGTTATAGTTTTAAATGCTTAATGTATATGGTGCCACATGTATCTGTAACATCTTTGCACTATCCAATTCAGTGAAGTACACTTGGATTATTATAAAAATAATAAATGAGTGCACATTGATACATTAACTCCTTGAACCAACTGTTTGATTTACATAAATGGTGTATGGAATGAGTGCTGTCTTTGTCCCTTCACACTACGCTAAAAAAGCTGAACATAAAGTAGTGCATAACAGCTCGAGACAGTCAATGGTAGATTATATTGTATATAATGGTAGTTGCCTATATCTGGAATTACTTGTCGGATTTTTGTCCGTTAAGAATTTCTTGACGAGTGTAAAAAAATACACCTAGAAAATACGCTGACCAAAGATCGAATCAGCTTAAATTTGACCATTACAAGAAGCAGGTTATTAACATGTACAAATACTCATGTACCCTCTACAACTCATTACCAAATTTAAAAAAAAGAGGCTGATCAGACACCCAGTAGTCTGACAATGAAGTCTAGAAAGCAAACTGTTTTCTTAATTTGAATGCTAGGATACTCCGACACTCCTAACGTTTCAATTTCACAGATAGGAGGCACACAACATATTTATAAATCCTACATAGGTTCACAATAGAAACTTGGCGATCTGTTACCTCCTTGAAGAATTAAGAATCAGCGTCATTTCACATAATAGATCAATGTAGAATTAATGATTCATTAAACTTTTGCTAATTGCTAATGAATAATGAACCTAATGTCAATGTTCCTAAACCACAGGAGAACCCCGGTGATCTGTTACCTCCTGATGGAGCTAACAACATAGCTTGTCAACTTAAAAAAGGCAGTAGCTAATTGAGCGTCATTCCTTCTACATTGATCTATTATGTGAAATGATGCTCAATTAACCACTGCCTTCATGTTGTTAGCTCCATCAGGAGGTAACAGATCACCGGGGTTCTCCTGTGGTTCAGGACCATTGACTTGAGGTTCATTAAGAATTAGCCAAAATTTAATGAATCATTCCTTAAAAAATTGATCTATTATGTGAAATGATGCTCAATTAGCCACTGCCTTCTTAGCTGACCAGCTATGTTGTTAGCTCCATCAGGAGGTAACAGATCACCGGGGTTCTCCTGCGGTTCAGGACCATTGACTTGAGGTTCATTTCTCATGATGGAGAGATTCCAGAGGACAGCAACGGCAACAATTGTCGTCAGTGTCGTTTCCAGTTTGAGCCTGAGCTGGTTGAGACATGGGAATCTCCTCTTCATCATCCCAAATGTACGTTCAATGATGTTCCGGCCTCTAATCTGCGCACGGTTGTATCTCTGCTGACTCCTGTCACGCGGGTGAAGTAGTGGTGTCATGACATATGGCTGGCAAGCATAACTACGGATTAAATTATTTTGGAAAAAAGGATAAAGGACAGTGATTTTTTGTTAATGTCATAGAAAAAGTTGCTAATGAGGCATCTCAAATTTATACCAAAGAAAAGACAATTTGTTAAAAGAAGAAACTATTACATCAGCATTTTTGTAATCATAATATTTTCAATTTTTTTTTTCCAGCGCAAACTCATATATGAAATGCAGGTAGGTTGTAGGTCTACTTTAAAAAGAGCTCTCCAAAACTCTGTTTAAACATTACTTATTCAAAAGTGTGTTCCATTACAATTATTACACTACATGGTACACAACATTCTTCCTATTTCATTTTTGTTTATAAGACCAACTTTGATGGGGTTTATCAGCTATAGATAGGCCTATAATCACCATGGCTGAAACTGTGGTTAGATAATCATCATGATATGCAAAATTGGATGTTAGGAGTTTTCTTTTTAGCTGCCTCGAAGAAGTGATGGGCTTATTAATATGGGATAGAATTTTCTAAAATTTGTTACAGAATATGAAAACACAAAATAATGTTAAGCCCTTCTTGACCCTGGACATTTGCAACATGCTATGTGCCCATTGACCAAACATGCTGACATACCCAGGGGTGGATCCAGCCAGTGGCGAGGGAGGGGGCCCAATTCAACAGAAAGTATTTAGCAGCGGCTAAGCCGACGGGCCCATTGAGGGGGGGGGGGGGGGGTATTGAATGGTATTTTTTTCTTTCCAGGGGAAGGGGGGGGGGGGGGGGGTTGGGAAGAGATTCTTTTTTTAACCTGTTTTTTGGGCAAGGTGAGGGGCCCAGGCCCCAGGGCCCTCCCCCCCCTGGATTTGTCCCTGGACATAACAGCATGAAAATGACAATCTCTACTTCTCTTCCATTTTCTAAATATATATTTTTACTGTGCTACTCACCCGCTGTCCCCCAATAGCCATTTGGCCTCATGGCTAGCCTCTTGAAGAATCCTCTTGAGCCGCGATTCCCGAAAAATCCGTGAGTCATGGGACCCTCCCGGCCATCTTGCGACCACATCTATTATCAGCCCTTCGTGAGTGCATACTGCCTGAAATATGTGCACAAAAATACAGAAGCATTTTAAAAATTAATAATGAAAATACACATTGAAAAGGAATGCGGTGTCTGTCTCATCACGTCCACAAAGCATTTTGGTTCTTCACATCAAAATTTAACAACTTGGAAACTTGGAAAAAACTACTTAAATTTTAGAACTTGTTACAATGTAACATGGGTTATTCTGATAATGATTGCATGTGAAAATTTTTAATTCATACACTTTTATAATTTCTATGAATATCCTATTGCTATCAGTATCTTGCACATCATCATTTGCATGTAAACATACATTTCCCTGTTTGCAATAACATAAAAATAAAGTAGATATCAATATCCAAAATTTGTAGCACAAATTTCACATGCAAATAAATTTACCCCTAATAACACCAAGCCAGACTTCAGAATACAGGCCTATGACTCTTACCTGCACATTTATAGAAAAGCGACTTTTACGATTGAGAAACCTCTGTGCATTGTCACCACCTGGGCTCCTTATATGAACATGCGTGCAATCAATGGCCCCTACTACCCCTGGAAACTGACAATAGTCAAAAAAACGTTGCTGAGTTTGCTGAATCTGGAGAGGTGTAGTTGGAAACTGGATGTACTGTGGACGTAAATGGGCGATTTGAATTGACACATCACTGATGATCCTGGAGAGAGATGCCTGTGAAAGGGTAGCCTCATCCCCATGCATCAGTTGGAAAGTGCCTGTAAAAAAACAGACAATTGAAAAATTGAAATTCCTAAACAAATATTTACAGATCATAGATCTGTTTTTTTTTTAAGTTTTGAAAATCATTGCAGAATTGGGTTTTAAATGAACAATTTTAACAGAAATTTCGCCATCATATTTCGGGGATTCCCATAACTTCAGAGGGGCTTTACAAATTTACATCTTATAGAATCACTTCAATTATGATTAATGCAAGTAGACTAGATCTAATAAGATAAACCTAGTTTGGTACGTTTTAGTAGGTTATCTCCATGCCGCAGTTACGGGTCAAATTTTGGATAGGCTTCTGAACTAGCGCCATGCCCATTTTGGGTTACATTATATCGTACTGGTATAAGCCTAACGGAATTTCATTCTCATAAAGCCTAGGTCAGTGACTAGGGTCTAGCTAGCGCTAGTCAAAGAAAAGAGTTTTCAGAATATTAGAGTCTAGTATTAGGCTACTACTAGGCCTACGATCTAGATCTACTAGATACTGTAAGAGTTACGATTAGACTCATTCCCTACTTTTATTTGTCACAACAGGCCTTAAATTAATCCAAGGCCACCAAGGCCATGGCCTTGGAGATTTGTTGTGCCCTTTCCAATTCTTCCTATTTGTGCTGTAATATAGGAATGTGCCCTACAGAAAAGTGGCCTTGCCCTAAAAATATTGAAATTTAAGGCCTGTCACAATTACTATTTGTTTCTCTAGTCTCTTCTACCCCATACATATTCATTTCACATGCTCTGTGGGCATGAGATAGGAGAGACTTTATAGGAGAGAGGACTTGTGAGTTTGGCAGTGATTTGTAATATTGGTGTTTAATTCAGTGATTGATTGGCAAGATATTATTTTATTAGTTTACAATACTACTAGACCCTTCTAGGCCTACTATTAAATTGGACAGGAATACCGATTGCTGAGAACGCAGCATTCTTATAGAATCTCTTCTTCTTCTTCAGTTGAAGTATAGCCTATAGGCCAATTAATTAAAGGTAATCTCTGATCTTGCATTCACAGCTCAGCTCTGAGCTCAGCTTCAAAGTTCAAACTACGTGAACACAACGTCAAACTAAGCGTATGGGGCTGGAAATAGATTTGTTTTCCTCTGCAAGAACGTGATACGTGTCGATTTACTTCGGGCCTTGGGCAACTTTTTAGTTTCAAGGATTGTCGTACTATACAAATCACACAAATTTACCGGAAATATAAATCCCTGAGATTCCGAAAATATTAAGCATTACATTTCAATCAGCAAATGAAGTACCCAAATTAATGTTCAAACTTACCGACAGCATAAAATCGCAAGGCGGTCAAAACTTGCAAATACACAGGCAATGCATCTGCACGCGATGTGTGTCGCTGAAGTGCTGGAGTGAGTTCGTCCGTGATGAAAACCGCCGTTTGTTTTGTAAACCGGTATCGGTGCAGAAATTCGTCGTCGCCATAAATGTGAAATGGGTTTTTCCTTTCCACAAGCGGTCTCTCGGGTCTCATTATTTGGTGTAATAATGCGTCGTAGTGGTGTCTTCTTCGCTGAATATCCAACAAATACGCCATTGCGAAGAAATATTTAGACCTGACTTAAGCCAGACTTAAACTAGGTGTACCCCAGGTTTAAATATGTGTACAATTTCTACAGAGTTAGACCAGGCTTAAACCCAGGTTTAAGTTAAACCTGACTTCAGAAACGCAGATTTAAGCCAAGGTTTAAATCTGAGAGTTAGGCGAGACTTTAAACCTAGGTTTAAAGTTAAACCTGACTTCAGAATACGGGCCCCTCTCTTTAGGTAAAGCTACTATAAGATTGCCATAGTTACATAATTGATGAGCTGAACTGTATGAAAGCAAGGTAAATTCATTGATTGGTGCATGATCATTGGTTAAAAGTTTTCTCATGGAGATAGACAAATTAGATGAATATGAGGATAAACATCAAGAATTCTTCGTCCCATCCTTTTCTTTCTACAAGGTGGATCTTTTGGACCTTTACCGTGTCATTTCAGTTGCGACTCAAGGGCGAGAAGAGTTTAGCCAGTGGGTTACAAGCTACAAGCTTGCTTGTAGTACTGATGGCACGACCTTTCACACCGTGCAGGGCATTTCTACAAATCCTGGAGCTGACAGGGTAAGTTTGTTCTCTAATTATTCATTAGTTAATTAATATTATCTGGACTCTATTTTTGAAGAATTTTGAAGGCATTTGATTTCTCATTGAAAACTATTTTGATATTTTGATATTAGGATAATTTCTTTCAACAATAAATGCAATCGTTACCTCAAGAACAGACACACATTTTTGGTTTACTATTAGCTATTCCGCATACACAGAGTATAAGAGGAGAAAATTATTAGGTAGGATTGAAGAACTGTTTATATTTGTTAATATATTACAGCAAGAAATGCACTTCAAGTTAAAAATGTTCAATCCATTTCATTTTGTTCTATTTTATTACTAGGTCTCTTAATTTTGAAATTGTTGTCATTAGAAAATAAATTCAAAAAGAAACAAATGAATAGGCACTGTAGATGCAAACATATTTTTTAATTCAGCATGCTAAATCAGATTCTCTTTGGTTTGATTGCAATTAACTGCAGAATCAATTGAGTCATAATTATTCAAAAATGGATTGATTTTCCTGTTTCTTTGAAGATCTTCACCGGTAATGTTGACCGCAACACCATCGTGACCAACACTCTTCCTGTGCCCCAGATTTGCCGTTATGTTCGCTTGATGCCTGTCAGCTGGTTCGGCCACATCAGTCTTCGAATGGAGATCTACGGTGAAGGCCCTCTCACAGGTAAGTTTTAAAACTAGTGACGCTCCAACATTGTTTGCTCCATCTTCAATTTCTCCGGCGGCAATTGCTCTGGGATATATTTCACCAATGATAGAGGCTTAGTGTTATGGTTACGATTGGGTTTTAGGTTAGGTTAAAAGTTAGGGTTAGGAATAGTCCTTGTTCAAGGACTGAAGTTAAGATTTCAGTTAGTTTATGATATATGGCATTGAGTGTTGAGGATTGTTGTATCTTAGAATTCGTGTTGTAGAAGGCAATTGACGCAAGGCTGGGCTCCACATTATTCTTTTTAGAGAGGGTTGAGATGGAACTTTTGAGGATCTCTTAGCATGTACCCCAGTCCTCCGGGGTAAATTTCTAAATTGTAATTGTCCACAGTTGAAGTCTTTCCGAATAGCTTTTGATTACCCCTTTTCAAAGGAATACATCTACCTGTAGAACATAGAATGTTTTGCTTGTGTATTAATAAGCAAACATCACGTAGTTGTCTCGGTGAGGGCCTTACTATTACCTTAAAATGACCTTTTGTTTGCTCATACCCAGATTGTAACTACAAATTGGCTTATTGCATGTTCATCTGATTGGACCACTCATTCATATTTGCATATTTGACCACCACTTCCTAAATTGTGCTATAAATTGTCACGCTTTTAATAACTTACAGCCAACTTGAATGACCCTGACCCTCTGGGCCTTGAGAGTTATGTCATCCCAGATTCAAGTCTGACAGCTTCCAGTGAGCATAATGCTGACCATGGTGCAAAGAGAGGTCGTCTTAACCTGGCCCAAGTCGGTAACCTGCGTGGAGCCTGGTCTGCACTAACAAACGATGCCAACCAGTGGATCCAGGTACGAAAGGTTTTTTAATTCAGACACGAAACATTTAGACAACCCTTATTTCTATGGCATCGGTTCGTGTCCCACTGCTGCCCCCGTATCAGTAATGAAAAGGGTCGACACTCAATTTTAGGCCATAATTTAATTTGTATCTATACACTGCCATAATTCTGTAATAAGAGTTACCTGTCATTTCTATGGCATTGGTTCAAATTGCACCGCTACCACTATGTCAGTAATGAAAGAGTCACCAGTCATTTCTATACCATGTATTCATATCCCACCGCTACCACCAGGTCATTAATGAAAGAGTCACCAGTCATTTCTATACCATGGATTCATATCCCACCGCTGCCACCATGTCAGTAATGAAAAAGTCACTTACACCGTACAATTTTTTTTCCCACCACTTTTTGAGGTGACTTATGGGTTGGTAGATTTATTTCTCCTCTCTTTAGGTAAAGCTACTATAAGATTGCCATAGTTACATAATTGATGAGCTGAACTGTATGAAAGCAAGGTAAATTCATTGATAGGTGCATGATCATTGGTTAAAAGTTTTCTCATGGAGATAGACAAATTAGATGAATATGAGGATAAACATCAAGAATTCTTCGTCCCATCCTTTTCTTTCTACAAGGTGGATCTTTTGGACCTTTACCGTGTCATTTCAGTTGCGACTCAAGGGCGAGAAGAGTTTAGCCAGTGGGTTACAAGCTACAAGCTTGCTTGTAGTACTGATGGCACGACCTTTCACACCGTGCAGGGCATTTCTACAAATCCTGGAGCTGACAGGGTAAGTTTGTTCTCTAATTATTCATTAGTTAATTAATATTATCTGGACTCTATTTTTGAAGAATTTTGAAGGCATTTGATTTCTCATTGAAAACTATTTTGATATTTTGATATTAGGATAATTTCTTTCAACAATAAATGCAATCGTTACCTCAAGAACAGACACACATTTTTGGTTTACTATTAGCTATTCCGCATACACAGAGTATAAGAGGAGAAAATTATTAGGTAGGATTGAAGAACTGTTTATATTTGTTAATATATTACAGCAAGAAATGCACTTCAAGTTAAAAATGTTCAATCCATTTCATTTTGTTCTATTTTATTACTAGGTCTCTTAATTTTGAAATTGTTGTCATTAGAAAATAAATTCAAAAAGAAACAAATGAATAGGCACTGTAGATGCAAACATATTTTTTAATTCAGCATGCTAAATCAGATTCTCTTTGGTTTGATTGCAATTAACTGCAGAATCAATTGAGTCATAATTATTCAAAAATGGATTGATTTTCCTGTTTCTTTGAAGATCTTCACCGGTAATGTTGACCGCAACACCATCGTGACCAACACTCTTCCTGTGCCCCAGATTTGCCGTTATGTTCGCTTGATGCCTGTCAGCTGGTTCGGCCACATCAGTCTTCGAATGGAGATCTACGGTGAAGGCCCTCTCACAGGTAAGTTTTAAAACTAGTGACGCTCCAACATTGTTTGCTCCATCTTCAATTTCTCCGGCGGCAATTGCTCTGGGATATATTTCACCAATGATAGAGGCTTAGTGTTATGGTTACGATTGGGTTTTAGGTTAGGTTAAAAGTTAGGGTTAGGAATAGTCCTTGTTCAAGGACTGAAGTTAAGATTTCAGTTAGTTTATGATATATGGCATTGAGTGTTGAGGATTGTTGTATCTTAGAATTCGTGTTGTAGAAGGCAATTGACGCAAGGCTGGGCTCCACATTATTCTTTTTAGAGAGGGTTGAGATGGAACTTTTGAGGATCTCTTAGCATGTACCCCAGTCCTCCGGGATAAATTTCTGAATTGTAATTGTCCACAGTTGAAGTCTTTCCGAATAGCTTTTGAGTACCCCTTTTCAAAGGAATACATCTACCTGTAGAACATAGAATGTTTTGCTTGTGTATTAATAAGCAAACATCACGTAGTTGTCTCGGTGAGGGCCTTACTATTACCTTAAAATGACCTTTTGTTTGCTCATACCCAGATTGTAACTACAAATTGGCTTATTGCATGTTCATCTGATTGGACCACTCATTCATATTTGCATATTTGACCACCACTTCCTAAATTGTGCTATAAACTGTCACGCTTTTAATAACTTACAGCCAACTTGAATGACCCTGACCCTCTGGGCCTTGAGAGTTATGTCATCCCAGATTCAAGTCTGACAGCTTCCAGTGAGCATAATGCTGACCATGGTGCAAAGAGAGGTCGTCTTAACCTGGCCCAAGTCGGTAACCTGCGTGGAGCCTGGTCTGCACTAACAAACGATGCCAACCAGTGGATCCAGGTACGAAAGGTTTTTTAATTCAGACACGAAACATTTAGACAACCCTTATTTCTATGGCATCGGTTCGTGTCCCACTGCTGCCCCCGTATCAGTAATGAAAAGGGTCGACACTCAATTTTAGGCCATAATTTAATTTGTATCTATACACTGCCATAATTCTGTAATAAGAGTTACCTGTCATTTCTATGGCATTGGTTCAAATTGCACCGCTACCACTATGTCAGTAATGAAAGAGTCACCAGTCATTTCTATACCATGTATTCATATCCCACCGCTACCACCAGGTCATTAATGAAAGAGTCACCAGTCATTTCTATACCATGGATTCATATCCCACCGCTGCCACCATGTCAGTAATGAAAAAGTCACTTACACCGTACAATTTTTTTTCCCACCACTTTTTGAGGTGACTTATGGGTTGGTAGATTTATTTCTCCTCTCTTTAGGTAAAGCTACTATAAGATTGCCATAGTTACATAATTGATGAGCTGAACTGTATGAAAGCAAGGTAAATTCATTGATAGGTGCATGATCATTGGTTAAAAGTTTTCTCATGGAGATAGACAAATTAGATGAATATGAGGATAAACATCAAGAATTCTTCGTCCCATCCTTTTCTTTCTACAAGGTGGATCTTTTGGACCTTTACCGTGTCATTTCAGTTGCGACTCAAGGGCGAGAAGAGTTTAGCCAGTGGGTTACAAGCTACAAGCTTGCTTGTAGTACTGATGGCACGACCTTTCACACCGTGCAGGGCATTTCTACAAATCCTGGAGCTGACAGGGTAAGTTTGTTCTCTAATTATTCATTAGTTAATTAATATTATCTGGACTCTATTTTTGAAGAATTTTGAAGGCATTTGATTTCTCATTGAAAACTATTTTGATATTTTGATATTAGGATAATTTCTTTCAACAATAAATGCAATCGTTACCTCAAGAACAGACACACATTTTTGGTTTACTATTAGCTATTCCGCATACACAGAGTATAAGAGGAGAAAATTATTAGGTAGGATTGAAGAACTGTTTATATTTGTTAATATATTACAGCAAGAAATGCACTTCAAGTTAAAAATGTTCAATCCATTTCATTTTGTTCTATTTTATTACTAGGTCTCTTAATTTTGAAATTGTTGTCATTAGAAAATAAATTCAAAAAGAAACAAATGAATAGGCACTGTAGATGCAAACATATTTTTTAATTCAGCATGCTAAATCAGATTCTCTTTGGTTTGATTGCAATTAACTGCAGAATCAATTGAGTCATAATTATTCAAAAATGGATTGATTTTCCTGTTTCTTTGAAGATCTTCACCGGTAATGTTGACCGCAACACCATCGTGACCAACACTCTTCCTGTGCCCCAGATTTGCCGTTATGTTCGCTTGATGCCTGTCAGCTGGTTCGGCCACATCAGTCTTCGAATGGAGATCTACGGTGAAGGCCCTCTCACAGGTAAGTTTTAAAACTAGTGACGCTCCAACATTGTTTGCTCCATCTTCAATTTCTCCGGCGGCAATTGCTCTGGGATATATTTCACCAATGATAGAGGCTTAGTGTTATGGTTACGATTGGGTTTTAGGTTAGGTTAAAAGTTAGGGTTAGGAATAGTCCTTGTTCAAGGACTGAAGTTAAGATTTCAGTTAGTTTATGATATATGGCATTGAGTGTTGAGGATTGTTGTATCTTAGAATTCGTGTTGTAGAAGGCAATTGACGCAAGGCTGGGCTCCACATTATTCTTTTTAGAGAGGGTTGAGATGGAACTTTTGAGGATCTCTTAGCATGTACCCCAGTCCTCCGGGATAAATTTCTGAATTGTAATTGTCCACAGTTGAAGTCTTTCCGAATAGCTTTTGAGTACCCCTTTTCAAAGGAATACATCTACCTGTAGAACATAGAATGTTTTGCTTGTGTATTAATAAGCAAACATCACGTAGTTGTCTCGGTGAGGGCCTTACTATTACCTTAAAATGACCTTTTGTTTGCTCATACCCAGATTGTAACTACAAATTGGCTTATTGCATGTTCATCTGATTGGACCACTCATTCATATTTGCATATTTGACCACCACTTCCTAAATTGTGCTATAAACTGTCACGCTTTTAATAACTTACAGCCAACTTGAATGACCCTGACCCTCTGGGCCTTGAGAGTTATGTCATCCCAGATTCAAGTCTGACAGCTTCCAGTGAGCATAATGCTGACCATGGTGCAAAGAGAGGTCGTCTTAACCTGGCCCAAGTCGGTAACCTGCGTGGAGCCTGGTCTGCACTAACAAACGATGCCAACCAGTGGATCCAGGTACGAAAGGTTTTTTAATTCAGACACGAAACATTTAGACAACCCTTATTTCTATGGCATCGGTTCGTGTCCCACTGCTGCCCCCGTATCAGTAATGAAAAGGGTCGACACTCAATTTTAGGCCATAATTTAATTTGTATCTATACACTGCCATAATTCTGTAATAAGAGTTACCTGTCATTTCTATGGCATTGGTTCAAATTGCACCGCTACCACTATGTCAGTAATGAAAGAGTCACCAGTCATTTCTATACCATGTATTCATATCCCACCGCTACCACCAGGTCATTAATGAAAGAGTCACCAGTCATTTCTATACCATGGATTCATATCCCACCGCTGCCACCATGTCAGTAATGAAAAAGTCACTTACACCGTACAATTTTTTTTCCCACCACTTTTTGAGGTGACTTATGGGTTGGTAGATTTATTTCTCCTCTCTTTAGGTAAAGCTACTATAAGATTGCCATAGTTACATAATTGATGAGCTGAACTGTATGAAAGCAAGGTAAATTCATTGATAGGTGCATGATCATTGGTTAAAAGTTTTCTCATGGAGATAGACAAATTAGATGAATATGAGGATAAACATCAAGAATTCTTCGTCCCATCCTTTTCTTTCTACAAGGTGGATCTTTTGGACCTTTACCGTGTCATTTCAGTTGCGACTCAAGGGCGAGAAGAGTTTAGCCAGTGGGTTACAAGCTACAAGCTTGCTTGTAGTACTGATGGCACGACCTTTCACACCGTGCAGGGCATTTCTACAAATCCTGGAGCTGACAGGGTAAGTTTGTTCTCTAATTATTCATTAGTTAATTAATATTATCTGGACTCTATTTTTGAAGAATTTTGAAGGCATTTGATTTCTCATTGAAAACTATTTTGATATTTTGATATTAGGATAATTTCTTTCAACAATAAATGCAATCGTTACCTCAAGAACAGACACACATTTTTGGTTTACTATTAGCTATTCCGCATACACAGAGTATAAGAGGAGAAAATTATTAGGTAGGATTGAAGAACTGTTTATATTTGTTAATATATTACAGCAAGAAATGCACTTCAAGTTAAAAATGTTCAATCCATTTCATTTTGTTCTATTTTATTACTAGGTCTCTTAATTTTGAAATTGTTGTCATTAGAAAATAAATTCAAAAAGAAACAAATGAATAGGCACTGTAGATGCAAACATATTTTTTAATTCAGCATGCTAAATCAGATTCTCTTTGGTTTGATTGCAATTAACTGCAGAATCAATTGAGTCATAATTATTCAAAAATGGATTGATTTTCCTGTTTCTTTGAAGATCTTCACCGGTAATGTTGACCGCAACACCATCGTGACCAACACTCTTCCTGTGCCCCAGATTTGCCGTTATGTTCGCTTGATGCCTGTCAGCTGGTTCGGCCACATCAGTCTTCGAATGGAGATCTACGGTGAAGGCCCTCTCACAGGTAAGTTTTAAAACTAGTGACGCTCCAACATTGTTTGCTCCATCTTCAATTTCTCCGGCGGCAATTGCTCTGGGATATATTTCACCAATGATAGAGGCTTAGTGTTATGGTTACGATTGGGTTTTAGGTTAGGTTAAAAGTTAGGGTTAGGAATAGTCCTTGTTCAAGGACTGAAGTTAAGATTTCAGTTAGTTTATGATATATGGCATTGAGTGTTGAGGATTGTTGTATCTTAGAATTCGTGTTGTAGAAGGCAATTGACGCAAGGCTGGGCTCCACATTATTCTTTTTAGAGAGGGTTGAGATGGAACTTTTGAGGATCTCTTAGCATGTACCCCAGTCCTCCGGGATAAATTTCTGAATTGTAATTGTCCACAGTTGAAGTCTTTCCGAATAGCTTTTGAGTACCCCTTTTCAAAGGAATACATCTACCTGTAGAACATAGAATGTTTTGCTTGTGTATTAATAAGCAAACATCACGTAGTTGTCTCGGTGAGGGCCTTACTATTACCTTAAAATGACCTTTTGTTTGCTCATACCCAGATTGTAACTACAAATTGGCTTATTGCATGTTCATCTGATTGGACCACTCATTCATATTTGCATATTTGACCACCACTTCCTAAATTGTGCTATAAATTGTCACGCTTTTAATAACTTACAGCCAACTTGAATGACCCTGACCCTCTGGGCCTTGAGAGTTATGTCATCCCAGATTCAAGTCTGACAGCTTCCAGTGAGCATAATGCTGACCATGGTGCAAAGAGAGGTCGTCTTAACCTGGCCCAAGTCGGTAACCTGCGTGGAGCCTGGTCTGCACTAACAAACGATGCCAACCAGTGGATCCAGGTACGAAAGGTTTTTTAATTCAGACACGAAACATTTAGACAACCCTTATTTCTATGGCATCGGTTCGTGTCCCACTGCTGCCCCCGTATCAGTAATGAAAAGGGTCGACACTCAATTTTAGGCCATAATTTAATTTGTATCTATACACTGCCATAATTCTGTAATAAGAGTTACCTGTCATTTCTATGGCATTGGTTCAAATTGCACCGCTACCACTATGTCAGTAATGAAAGAGTCACCAGTCATTTCTATACCATGTATTCATATCCCACCGCTACCACCAGGTCATTAATGAAAGAGTCACCAGTCATTTCTATACCATGGATTCATATCCCACCGCTGCCACCATGTCAGTAATGAAAAAGTCACTTACACCGTACAATTTTTTTTCCCACCACTTTTTGAGGTGACTTATGGGTTGGTAGATTTATTTCTCCTCTCTTTAGGTAAAGCTACTATAAGATTGCCATAGTTACATAATTGATGAGCTGAACTGTATGAAAGCAAGGTAAATTCATTGATAGGTGCATGATCATTGGTTAAAAGTTTTCTCATGGAGATAGACAAATTAGATGAATATGAGGATAAACATCAAGAATTCTTCGTCCCATCCTTTTCTTTCTACAAGGTGGATCTTTTGGACCTTTACCGTGTCATTTCAGTTGCGACTCAAGGGCGAGAAGAGTTTAGCCAGTGGGTTACAAGCTACAAGCTTGCTTGTAGTACTGATGGCACGACCTTTCACACCGTGCAGGGCATTTCTACAAATCCTGGAGCTGACAGGGTAAGTTTGTTCTCTAATTATTCATTAGTTAATTAATATTATCTGGACTCTATTTTTGAAGAATTTTGAAGGCATTTGATTTCTCATTGAAAACTATTTTGATATTTTGATATTAGGATAATTTCTTTCAACAATAAATGCAATCGTTACCTCAAGAACAGACACACATTTTTGGTTTACTATTAGCTATTCCGCATACACAGAGTATAAGAGGAGAACATTATTAGGTAGGATTGAAGAACTGTTTATATTTGTTAATATATTACAGCAAGAAATGCACTTCAAGTTAAAAATGTTCAATCCATTTCATTTTGTTCTATTTTATTACTAGGTCTCTTAATTTTGAAATTGTTGTCATTAGAAAATAAATTCAAAAAGAAACAAATGAATAGGCACTGTAGATGCAAACATATTTTTTAATTCAGCATGCTAAATCAGATTCTCTTTGGTTTGATTGCAATTAACTGCAGAATCAATTGAGTCATAATTATTCAAAAATGGATTGATTTTCCTGTTTCTTTGAAGATCTTCACCGGTAATGTTGACCGCAACACCATCGTGACCAACACTCTTCCTGTGCCCCAGATTTGCCGTTATGTTCGCTTGATGCCTGTCAGCTGGTTCGGCCACATCAGTCTTCGAATGGAGATCTACGGTGAAGGCCCTCTCACAGGTAAGTTTTAAAACTAGTGACGCTCCAACATTGTTGGCTCCATCTTCAATTTCTCCGGCGGCAATTGCTCTGGGATATATTTCACCAATGATAGAGGCTTAGTGTTATGGTTACGATTGGGTTTTAGGTTAGGTTAAAAAGTTAGGGTTAGGAATAGTCCTTGTTCAAGGACTGAAGTTAAGATTTCAGTTAGTTTATGATATATGGCATTGAGTGTTGAGGATTGTTGTATCTTAGAATTCGTGTTGTAGAAGGCAATTGACGCAAGGCTGGGCTCCACATTATTCTTTTTAGAGAGGGTTGAGATGGAACTTTTGAGGATCTCTTAGCATGTACCCCAGTCCTCCGGGGTAAATTTCTAAATTGTAATTGTCCACAGTTGAAGTCTTTCCGAATAGCTTTTGATTACCCCTTTTCAAAGGAATACATCTACCTGTAGAACATAGAATGTTTTGCTTGTGTATTAATAAGCAAACATCACCTAGTTGTCTCGGTGAGGGCCTTACTATTACCTTAAAATGACCTTTTGTTTGCTCATACCCAGATTGTAACTACAAATTGGCTTATTGCATGTTCATCTGATTGGACCACTCATTCATATTTGCATATTTGACCACCACTTCCTAAATTGTGCTATAAATTGTCACGCTTTTAATAACTTACAGCCAACTTGAATGACCCTGACCCTCTGGGCCTTGAGAGTTATGTCATCCCAGATTCAAGTCTGACAGCTTCCAGTGAGCATAATGCTGACCATGGTGCAAAGAGAGGTCGTCTTAACCTGGCCCAAGTCGGTAACCTGCGTGGAGCCTGGTCTGCACTAACAAACGATGCCAACCAGTGGATCCAGGTACGAAAGGTTTTTTAATTCAGACACGAAACATTTAGACAACCCTTATTTCTATGGCATCGGTTCGTGTCCCACTGCTGCCCCCGTATCAGTAATGAAAAGGGTCGACACTCAATTTTAGGCCATAATTTAATTTGTATCTATACACTGCCATAATTCTGTAATAAGAGTTACCTGTCATTTCTATGGCATTGGTTCAAATTGCACCGCTACCACTATGTCAGTAATGAAAGAGTCACCAGTCATTTCTATACCATGTATTCATATCCCACCGCTACCACCAGGTCATTAATGAAAGAGTCACCAGTCATTTCTATACCATGGATTCATATCCCACCGCTGCCACCATGTCAGTAATGAAAAAGTCACTTACACCGTACAATTTTTTTTCCCACCACTTTTTGAGGTGACTTATGGGTTGGTAGATTTATTTCTCCTCTCTTTAGGTAAAGCTACTATAAGATTGCCATAGTTACATAATTGATGAGCTGAACTGTATGAAAGCAAGGTAAATTCATTGATAGGTGCATGATCATTGGTTAAAAGTTTTCTCATGGAGATAGACAAATTAGATGAATATGAGGATAAACATCAAGAATTCTTCGTCCCATCCTTTTCTTTCTACAAGGTGGATCTTTTGGACCTTTACCGTGTCATTTCAGTTGCGACTCAAGGGCGAGAAGAGTTTAGCCAGTGGGTTACAAGCTACAAGCTTGCTTGTAGTACTGATGGCACGACCTTTCACACCGTGCAGGGCATTTCTACAAATCCTGGAGCTGACAGGGTAAGTTTGTTCTCTAATTATTCATTAGTTAATTAATATTATCTGGACTCTATTTTTGAAGAATTTTGAAGGCATTTGATTTCTCATTGAAAACTATTTTGATATTTTGATATTAGGATAATTTCTTTCAACAATAAATGCAATCGTTACCTCAAGAACAGACACACATTTTTGGTTTACTATTAGCTATTCCGCATACACAGAGTATAAGAGGAGAAAATTATTAGGTAGGATTGAAGAACTGTTTATATTTGTTAATATATTACAGCAAGAAATGCACTTCAAGTTAAAAATGTTCAATCCATTTCATTTTGTTCTATTTTATTACTAGGTCTCTTAATTTTGAAATTGTTGTCATTAGAAAATAAATTCAAAAAGAAACAAATGAATAGGCACTGTAGATGCAAACATATTTTTTAATTCAGCATGCTAAATCAGATTCTCTTTGGTTTGATTGCAATTAACTGCAGAATCAATTGAGTCATAATTATTCAAAAATGGATTGATTTTCCTGTTTCTTTGAAGATCTTCACCGGTAATGTTGACCGCAACACCATCGTGACCAACACTCTTCCTGTGCCCCAGATTTGCCGTTATGTTCGCTTGATGCCTGTCAGCTGGTTCGGCCACATCAGTCTTCGAATGGAGATCTACGGTGAAGGCCCTCTCACAGGTAAGTTTTAAAACTAGTGACGCTCCAACATTGTTTGCTCCATCTTCAATTTCTCCGGCGGCAATTGCTCTGGGATATATTTCACCAATGATAGAGGCTTAGTGTTATGGTTACGATTGGGTTTTAGGTTAGGTTAAAAGTTAGGGTTAGGAATAGTCCTTGTTCAAGGACTGAAGTTAAGATTTCAGTTAGTTTATGATATATGGCATTGAGTGTTGAGGATTGTTGTATCTTAGAATTCGTGTTGTAGAAGGCAATTGACGCAAGGCTGGGCTCCACATTATTCTTTTTAGAGAGGGTTGAGATGGAACTTTTGAGGATCTCTTAGCATGTACCCCAGTCCTCCGGGATAAATTTCTGAATTGTAATTGTCCACAGTTGAAGTCTTTCCGAATAGCTTTTGAGTACCCCTTTTCAAAGGAATACATCTACCTGTAGAACATAGAATGTTTTGCTTGTGTATTAATAAGCAAACATCACGTAGTTGTCTCGGTGAGGGCCTTACTATTACCTTAAAATGACCTTTTGTTTGCTCATACCCAGATTGTAACTACAAATTGGCTTATTGCATGTTCATCTGATTGGACCACTCATTCATATTTGCATATTTGACCACCACTTCCTAAATTGTGCTATAAATTGTCACGCTTTTAATAACTTACAGCCAACTTGAATGACCCTGACCCTCTGGGCCTTGAGAGTTATGTCATCCCAGATTCAAGTCTGACAGCTTCCAGTGAGCATAATGCTGACCATGGTGCAAAGAGAGGTCGTCTTAACCTGGCCCAAGTCGGTAACCTGCGTGGAGCCTGGTCTGCACTAACAAACGATGCCAACCAGTGGATCCAGGTACGAAAGGTTTTTTAATTCAGACACGAAACATTTAGACAACCCTTATTTCTATGGCATCGGTTCGTGTCCCACTGCTGCCCCCGTATCAGTAATGAAAAGGGTCGACACTCAATTTTAGGCCATAATTTAATTTGTATCTATACACTGCCATAATTCTGTAATAAGAGTTACCTGTCATTTCTATGGCATTGGTTCAAATTGCACCGCTACCACTATGTCAGTAATGAAAGAGTCACCAGTCATTTCTATACCATGTATTCATATCCCACCGCTACCACCAGGTCATTAATGAAAGAGTCACCAGTCATTTCTATACCATGGATTCATATCCCACCGCTGCCACCATGTCAGTAATGAAAAAGTCACTTACACCGTACAATTTTTTTTCCCACCACTTTTTGAGGTGACTTATGGGTTGGTAGATTTATTTCTCCTCTCTTTAGGTAAAGCTACTATAAGATTGCCATAGTTACATAATTGATGAGCTGAACTGTATGAAAGCAAGGTAAATTCATTGATAGGTGCATGATCATTGGTTAAAAGTTTTCTCATGGAGATAGACAAATTAGATGAATATGAGGATAAACATCAAGAATTCTTCGTCCCATCCTTTTCTTTCTACAAGGTGGATCTTTTGGACCTTTACCGTGTCATTTCAGTTGCGACTCAAGGGCGAGAAGAGTTTAGCCAGTGGGTTACAAGCTACAAGCTTGCTTGTAGTACTGATGGCACGACCTTTCACACCGTGCAGGGCATTTCTACAAATCCTGGAGCTGACAGGGTAAGTTTGTTCTCTAATTATTCATTAGTTAATTAATATTATCTGGACTCTATTTTTGAAGAATTTTGAAGGCATTTGATTTCTCATTGAAAACTATTTTGATATTTTGATATTAGGATAATTTCTTTCAACAATAAATGCAATCGTTACCTCAAGAACAGACACACATTTTTGGTTTACTATTAGCTATTCCGCATACACAGAGTATAAGAGGAGAAAATTATTAGGTAGGATTGAAGAACTGTTTATATTTGTTAATATATTACAGCAAGAAATGCACTTCAAGTTAAAAATGTTCAATCCATTTCATTTTGTTCTATTTTATTACTAGGTCTCTTAATTTTGAAATTGTTGTCATTAGAAAATAAATTCAAAAAGAAACAAATGAATAGGCACTGTAGATGCAAACATATTTTTTAATTCAGCATGCTAAATCAGATTCTCTTTGGTTTGATTGCAATTAACTGCAGAATCAATTGAGTCATAATTATTCAAAAATGGATTGATTTTCCTGTTTCTTTGAAGATCTTCACCGGTAATGTTGACCGCAACACCATCGTGACCAACACTCTTCCTGTGCCCCAGATTTGCCGTTATGTTCGCTTGATGCCTGTCAGCTGGTTCGGCCACATCAGTCTTCGAATGGAGATCTACGGTGAAGGCCCTCTCACAGGTAAGTTTTAAAACTAGTGACGCTCCAACATTGTTGGCTCCATCTTCAATTTCTCCGGCGGCAATTGCTCTGGGATATATTTCACCAATGATAGAGGCTTAGTGTTATGGTTACGATTGGGTTTTAGGTTAGGTTAAAAAGTTAGGGTTAGGAATAGTCCTTGTTCAAGGACTGAAGTTAAGATTTCAGTTAGTTTATGATATATGGCATTGAGTGTTGAGGATTGTTGTATCTTAGAATTCGTGTTGTAGAAGGCAATTGACGCAAGGCTGGGCTCCACATTATTCTTTTTAGAGAGGGTTGAGATGGAACTTTTGAGGATCTCTTAGCATGTACCCCAGTCCTCCGGGGTAAATTTCTAAATTGTAATTGTCCACAGTTGAAGTCTTTCCGAATAGCTTTTGATTACCCCTTTTCAAAGGAATACATCTACCTGTAGAACATAGAATGTTTTGCTTGTGTATTAATAAGCAAACATCACCTAGTTGTCTCGGTGAGGGCCTTACTATTACCTTAAAATGACCTTTTGTTTGCTCATACCCAGATTGTAACTACAAATTGGCTTATTGCATGTTCATCTGATTGGACCACTCATTCATATTTGCATATTTGACCACCACTTCCTAAATTGTGCTATAAATTGTCACGCTTTTAATAACTTACAGCCAACTTGAATGACCCTGACCCTCTGGGCCTTGAGAGTTATGTCATCCCAGATTCAAGTCTGACAGCTTCCAGTGAGCATAATGCTGACCATGGTGCAAAGAGAGGTCGTCTTAACCTGGCCCAAGTCGGTAACCTGCGTGGAGCCTGGTCTGCACTAACAAACGATGCCAACCAGTGGATCCAGGTACGAAAGGTTTTTTAATTCAGACACGAAACATTTAGACAACCCTTATTTCTATGGCATCGGTTCGTGTCCCACTGCTGCCCCCGTATCAGTAATGAAAAGGGTCGACACTCAATTTTAGGCCATAATTTAATTTGTATCTATACACTGCCATAATTCTGTAATAAGAGTTACCTGTCATTTCTATGGCATTGGTTCAAATTGCACCGCTACCACTATGTCAGTAATGAAAGAGTCACCAGTCATTTCTATACCATGTATTCATATCCCACCGCTACCACCAGGTCATTAATGAAAGAGTCACCAGTCATTTCTATACCATGGATTCATATCCCACCGCTGCCACCATGTCAGTAATGAAAAAGTCACTTACACCGTACAATTTTTTTTCCCACCACTTTTTGAGGTGACTTATGGGTTGGTAGATTTATTTCTCCTCTCTTTAGGTAAAGCTACTATAAGATTGCCATAGTTACATAATTGATGAGCTGAACTGTATGAAAGCAAGGTAAATTCATTGATAGGTGCATGATCATTGGTTAAAAGTTTTCTCATGGAGATAGACAAATTAGATGAATATGAGGATAAACATCAAGAATTCTTCGTCCCATCCTTTTCTTTCTACAAGGTGGATCTTTTGGACCTTTACCGTGTCATTTCAGTTGCGACTCAAGGGCGAGAAGAGTTTAGCCAGTGGGTTACAAGCTACAAGCTTGCTTGTAGTACTGATGGCACGACCTTTCACACCGTGCAGGGCATTTCTACAAATCCTGGAGCTGACAGGGTAAGTTTGTTCTCTAATTATTCATTAGTTAATTAATATTATCTGGACTCTATTTTTGAAGAATTTTGAAGGCATTTGATTTCTCATTGAAAACTATTTTGATATTTTGATATTAGGATAATTTCTTTCAACAATAAATGCAATCGTTACCTCAAGAACAGACACACATTTTTGGTTTACTATTAGCTATTCCGCATACACAGAGTATAAGAGGAGAAAATTATTAGGTAGGATTGAAGAACTGTTTATATTTGTTAATATATTACAGCAAGAAATGCACTTCAAGTTAAAAATGTTCAATCCATTTCATTTTGTTCTATTTTATTACTAGGTCTCTTAATTTTGAAATTGTTGTCATTAGAAAATAAATTCAAAAAGAAACAAATGAATAGGCACTGTAGATGCAAACATATTTTTTAATTCAGCATGCTAAATCAGATTCTCTTTGGTTTGATTGCAATTAACTGCAGAATCAATTGAGTCATAATTATTCAAAAATGGATTGATTTTCCTGTTTCTTTGAAGATCTTCACCGGTAATGTTGACCGCAACACCATCGTGACCAACACTCTTCCTGTGCCCCAGATTTGCCGTTATGTTCGCTTGATGCCTGTCAGCTGGTTCGGCCACATCAGTCTTCGAATGGAGATCTACGGTGAAGGCCCTCTCACAGGTAAGTTTTAAAACTAGTGACGCTCCAACATTGTTGGCTCCATCTTCAATTTCTCCGGCGGCAATTGCTCTGGGATATATTTCACCAATGATAGAGGCTTAGTGTTATGGTTACGATTGGGTTTTAGGTTAGGTTAAAAAGTTAGGGTTAGGAATAGTCCTTGTTCAAGGACTGAAGTTAAGATTTCAGTTAGTTTATGATATATGGCATTGAGTGTTGAGGATTGTTGTATCTTAGAATTCGTGTTGTAGAAGGCAATTGACGCAAGGCTGGGCTCCACATTATTCTTTTTAGAGAGGGTTGAGATGGAACTTTTGAGGATCTCTTAGCATGTACCCCAGTCCTCCGGGGTAAATTTCTAAATTGTAATTGTCCACAGTTGAAGTCTTTCCGAATAGCTTTTGATTACCCCTTTTCAAAGGAATACATCTACCTGTAGAACATAGAATGTTTTGCTTGTGTATTAATAAGCAAACATCACCTAGTTGTCTCGGTGAGGGCCTTACTATTACCTTAAAATGACCTTTTGTTTGCTCATACCCAGATTGTAACTACAAATTGGCTTATTGCATGTTCATCTGATTGGACCACTCATTCATATTTGCATATTTGACCACCACTTCCTAAATTGTGCTATAAATTGTCACGCTTTTAATAACTTACAGCCAACTTGAATGACCCTGACCCTCTGGGCCTTGAGAGTTATGTCATCCCAGATTCAAGTCTGACAGCTTCCAGTGAGCATAATGCTGACCATGGTGCAAAGAGAGGTCGTCTTAACCTGGCCCAAGTCGGTAACCTGCGTGGAGCCTGGTCTGCACTAACAAACGATGCCAACCAGTGGATCCAGGTACGAAAGGTTTTTTAATTCAGACACGAAACATTTAGACAACCCTTATTTCTATGGCATCGGTTCGTGTCCCACTGCTGCCCCCGTATCAGTAATGAAAAGGGTCGACACTCAATTTTAGGCCATAATTTAATTTGTATCTATACACTGCCATAATTCTGTAATAAGAGTTACCTGTCATTTCTATGGCATTGGTTCAAATTGCACCGCTACCACTATGTCAGTAATGAAAGAGTCACCAGTCATTTCTATACCATGTATTCATATCCCACCGCTACCACCAGGTCATTAATGAAAGAGTCACCAGTCATTTCTATACCATGGATTCATATCCCACCGCTGCCACCATGTCAGTAATGAAAAAGTCACTTACACCGTACAATTTTTTTTCCCACCACTTTTTGAGGTGACTTATGGGTTGGTAGATTTATTTCTCCTCTCTTTAGGTAAAGCTACTATAAGATTGCCATAGTTACATGATTGATGAGCTGAACTGTATGAAAGCAAGGTAAATTCATTGATAGGTGCATGATCATTGGTTAAAAGTTTTCTCATGGAGATAGACAAATTAGATGAATATGAGGATAAACATCAAGAATTCTTCGTCCCATCCTTTTCTTTCTACAAGGTGGATCTTTTGGACCTTTACCGTGTCATTTCAGTTGCGACTCAAGGGCGAGAAGAGTTTAGCCAGTGGGTTACAAGCTACAAGCTTGCTTGTAGTACTGATGGCACGACCTTTCACACCGTGCAGGGCATTTCTACAAATCCTGGAGCTGACAGGGTAAGTTTGTTCTCTAATTATTCATTAGTTAATTAATATTATCTGGACTCTATTTTTGAAGAATTTTGAAGGCATTTGATTTCTCATTGAAAACTATTTTAATATTTTGATATTAGGATAATTTCTTTCAACAATAAATGCAATCGTTACCTCAAGAACAGACACACATTTTTGGTTTACTATTAACTATTCCGCATACACAGAGTATAAGAGGAGAAAATTATTAGGTAGGATTGAAGAACTGTTTATATTTGTTAATATATTACAGCAAGAAATGCACTTCAAGTTAAAAATGTTCAATCCATTTCATTTTGTTCTATTTTATTACTAGGTCTCTTAATTTTGAAATTGTTGTCATTAGAAAATAAATTCAAAAAGAAACAAATGAATAGGCACTGTAGATGCAAACATATTTTTTAATTCAGCATGCTAAATCAGATTCTCTTTGGTTTGATTGCAATTAACTGCAGAATCAATTGAGTCATAATTATTCAAAAATGGATTGATTTTCCTGTTTCTTTGAAGATCTTCACCGGTAATGTTGACCGCAACACCATCGTGACCAACACTCTTCCTGTGCCCCAGATTTGCCGTTATGTTCGCTTGATGCCTGTCAGCTGGTTCGGCCACATCAGTCTTCGAATGGAGATCTACGGTGAAGGCCCTCTCACAGGTAAGTTTTAAAACTAGTGACGCTCCTACATTGTTTGCTCCATCTTCATTTTCTCCCGCGGCAATTGCTCTGGGATATATTTCACCAATGATAGAGGCTTAGTGTTATGGTTACGATTGGGTTTTAGGTTAGGTTAAAAGTTAGGGTTAGGAATAGTCCTTGTTCAAGGACTGAAGTTAAGATTTCAGTTAGTTTATGATATATGGCATTGAGTGTTGAGGATTGTTGTATCTTAGAATTCGTGTTGTAGAAGGCAATTGACGCAAGGCTGGGCTCCACATTATTCTTTTTAGAGAGGGTTGAGATGGAACTTTTGAGGATCTCTTAGCATGTACCCCAGTCCTCCGGGGTAAATTTCTAAATTGTAATTGTCCACAGTTGAAGTCTTTCCGAATAGCTTTTGATTACCCCTTTTCAAAGGAATACATCTACCTGTAGAACATAGAATGTTTTGCTTGTGTATTAATAAGCAAACATCACGTAGTTGTCTCGGTGAGGGCCTTACTATTACCTTAAAATGACCTTTTGTTTGCTCATACCCAGATTGTAACTACAAATTGGCTTATTGCATGTTCATCTGATTGGACCACTCATTCATATTTGCATATTTGACCACCACTTCCTAAATTGTGCTATAAATTGTCACGCTTTTAATAACTTACAGCCAACTTGAATGACCCTGACCCTCTGGGCCTTGAGAGTTATGTCATCCCAGATTCAAGTCTGACAGCTTCCAGTGAGCATAATGCTGACCATGGTGCAAAGAGAGGTCGTCTTAACCTGGCCCAAGTCGGTAACCTGCGTGGAGCCTGGTCTGCACTAACAAACGATGCCAACCAGTGGATCCAGGTACGAAAGGTTTTTTAATTCAGACACGAAACATTTAGACAACCCTTATTTCTATGGCATCGGTTCGTGTCCCACTGCTGCCCCCGTATCAGTAATGAAAAGGGTCGACACTCAATTTTAGGCCATAATTTAATTTGTATCTATACACTGCCATAATTCTGTAATAAGAGTTACCTGTCATTTCTATGGCATTGGTTCAAATTGCACCGCTACCACTATGTCAGTAATGAAAGAGTCACCAGTCATTTCTATACCATGTATTCATATCCCACCGCTACCACCAGGTCATTAATGAAAGAGTCACCAGTCATTTCTATACCATGGATTCATATCCCACCGCTGCCACCATGTCAGTAATGAAAAAGTCACTTACACCGTACAATTTTTTTTCCCACCACTTTTTGAGGTGACTTATGGGTTGGTAGATTTATTTCTCCTCTCTTTAGGTAAAGCTACTATAAGATTGCCATAGTTACATAATTGATGAGCTGAACTGTATGAAAGCAAGGTAAATTCATTGATAGGTGCATGATCATTGGTTAAAAGTTTTCTCATGGAGATAGACAAATTAGATGAATATGAGGATAAACATCAAGAATTCTTCGTCCCATCCTTTTCTTTCTACAAGGTGGATCTTTTGGACCTTTACCGTGTCATTTCAGTTGCGACTCAAGGGCGAGAAGAGTTTAGCCAGTGGGTTACAAGCTACAAGCTTGCTTGTAGTACTGATGGCACGACCTTTCACACCGTGCAGGGCATTTCTACAAATCCTGGAGCTGACAGGGTAAGTTTGTTCTCTAATTATTCATTAGTTAATTAATATTATCTGGACTCTATTTTTGAAGAATTTTGAAGGCATTTGATTTCTCATTGAAAACTATTTTGATATTTTGATATTAGGATAATTTCTTTCAACAATAAATGCAATCGTTACCTCAAGAACAGACACACATTTTTGGTTTACTATTAGCTATTCCGCATACACAGAGTATAAGAGGAGAAAATTATTAGGTAGGATTGAAGAACTGTTTATATTTGTTAATATATTACAGCAAGAAATGCACTTCAAGTTAAAAATGTTCAATCCATTTCATTTTGTTCTATTTTATTACTAGGTCTCTTAATTTTGAAATTGTTGTCATTAGAAAATAAATTCAAAAAGAAACAAATGAATAGGCACTGTAGATGCAAACATATTTTTTAATTCAGCATGCTAAATCAGATTCTCTTTGGTTTGATTGCAATTAACTGCAGAATCAATTGAGTCATAATTATTCAAAAATGGATTGATTTTCCTGTTTCTTTGAAGATCTTCACCGGTAATGTTGACCGCAACACCATCGTGACCAACACTCTTCCTGTGCCCCAGATTTGCCGTTATGTTCGCTTGATGCCTGTCAGCTGGTTCGGCCACATCAGTCTTCGAATGGAGATCTACGGTGAAGGCCCTCTCACAGGTAAGTTTTAAAACTAGTGACGCTCCAACATTGTTGGCTCCATCTTCAATTTCTCCGGCGGCAATTGCTCTGGGATATATTTCACCAATGATAGAGGCTTAGTGTTATGGTTACGATTGGGTTTTAGGTTAGGTTAAAAGTTAGGGTTAGGAATAGTCCTTGTTCAAGGACTGAAGTTAAGATTTCAGTTAGTTTATGATATATGGCATTGAGTGTTGAGGATTGTTGTATCTTAGAATTCGTGTTGTAGAAGGCAATTGACGCAAGGCTGGGCTCCACATTATTCTTTTTAGAGAGGGTTGAGATGGAACTTTTGAGGATCTCTTAGCATGTACCCCAGTCCTCCGGGGTAAATTTCTAAATTGTAATTGTCCACAGTTGAAGTCTTTCCGAATAGCTTTTGATTACCCCTTTTCAAAGGAATACATCTACCTGTAGAACATAGATTGTTTTGCTTGTGTATTAATAAGCAAACATCACGTAGTTGTCTCGGTGAGGGCCTTACTATTACCTTAAAATGACCTTTTGTTTGCTCATACCCAGATTGTAACTACAAATTGGCTTATTGCATGTTCATCTGATTGGACCACTCATTCATATTTGCATATTTGACCACCACTTCCTAAATTGTGCTATAAATTGTCACGCTTTTAATAACTTACAGCCAACTTGAATGACCCTGACCCTCTGGGCCTTGAGAGTTATGTCATCCCAGATTCAAGTCTGACAGCTTCCAGTGAGCATAATGCTGACCATGGTGCAAAGAGAGGTCGTCTTAACCTGGCCCAAGTCGGTAACCTGCGTGGAGCCTGGTCTGCACTAACAAACGATGCCAACCAGTGGATCCAGGTACGAAAGGTTTTTTAATTCAGACACGAAACATTTAGACAACCCTTATTTCTATGGCATCGGTTCGTGTCCCACTGCTGCCCCCGTATCAGTAATGAAAAGGGTCGACACCCAATTTTAGGCCATAATTTAATTTGTATCCATACACTGCCATAATTCTGTAATAAGAGTCACCTGTCATTTCTATGGCATTGGTTCAAATTGCACCGCTACCACTATGTCAGTAATGAAAGAGTCACCAGTCATTTCTATACCATGTATTCATATCCCACCGCTACCACCAGGTCATTAATGAAAGAGTCACCAGTCATTTCTATACCATGGATTCATATCCCACCGCTGCCACCATGTCAGTAATGAAAAAGTCACTTACACCGTACAATTTTTTTTCCCACCACTTTTTGAGGTGACTTATGGGTTGGTAGATTTATTTCTCCTCTCTTTAGGTAAAGCTACTATAAGATTGCCATAGTTACATAATTGATGAGCTGAACTGTATGAAAGCAAGGTAAATTCATTGATAGGTGCATGATCATTGGTTAAAAGTTTTCTCATGGAGATAGACAAATTAGATGAATATGAGGATAAACATCAAGAATTCTTCGTCCCATTCTTTTCTTTCTACAAGGTGGATCTTTTGGACCTTTACCGTGTCATTTCAGTTGCGACTCAAGGGCGAGAAGATTTGAGCCAGTGGGTTACAAGCTACAAGCTTGCTTGTAGTACTGATGGCACGACCTTTCACACCGTGCAGGGCATTTCTACAAATCCTGGAGCTGACAGGGTAAGTTTGTTCTCTAATTATTCATTAGTTAATTAATATTATCTGGACTCTAATTTTGAAGAATTTTGAAGGCATTTGATTTCTCATTGAAAACTATTTTGATATTTTGATATTAGGATAATTTCTTTCAACAATAAATGCAATCGTTACCTCAAGAACAGACACACATTTTTGGTTTACTATTAACTATTCCGCATACACAGAGTATAAGAGGAGAAAATTATTAGGTAGGATTGAAGAACTGTTTATATTTGTTAATATATTACAGCAAGAAATGCACTTCAAGTTAAAAATGTTCAATCCATTTCATTTTGTTCTATTTTATTACTAGGTCTCTTAATTTTGAAATTGTTGTCATTAGAAAATTAATTCAAAAAGAAACAAATGAATAGGCACTGTAGATGCAAACATATTTTTTAATTCAGCATGCTAAATTGGATTCTCTTTGGTTTGATTGCAATTAACTGCAGAATCAATTGAGTCATAATTATTCAAAAATGGATTGATTTTCCTGTTTCTTTGAAGATCTTCACCGGTAATGTTGACCGCAACACCATCGTGACCAACACTCTTCCTGTGCCCCAGATTTGCCGTTATGTTCGCTTGATGCCTATCAGCTGGTTCGGCCACATCAGTCTTCGAATGGAGATCTACGGTGAAGGCCCTCTCATAGGTAAGTTTTAAAACTAGTGACGCTCCAACATTGTTTGCTCCATCTTCAATTTCTCCGGCGGCAATTGCTCTGGGATATATTTCACCAATGATAGAGGCTAAGTGCTATGCTTATGATTGGGTTTTAGTTTAGAGTAAAAGTTAGGGTTAGGAATAGTCCTTGTTCAAGGATTGAAGTTGAGTGTTGAGTTGAGTTGAGGGTTGTTTTACCTAAGAATTAGTTTCATAGAAGGCAATTGACGTCAGACCAGGCTCCACATTATTCTTTTTAGAGAGGGTTGAGATTGAACTGTTAATTATCTCTTTGCATGTACCCATGCAGACCCCCGGGCTAAATTTCTAAATTGTAATTGTCCAGAGTTAAAATTTTGGGACATTGTGCACCAAACACCTGTTAACTGATAGTTGAATTTGAATCATTAATTTTCATTAATTAGTAGTTTTGAATCAGCCGTTGAAAAAATAGATAGCGCCTTATACGTTTTATTGCAGCCAATGCCAATATGTAATGTCTATATTGTCAATATTTGCTTTACTGAAGATTTTACTTATGGATCTGTAGAAAAGGGGGACCAGCCTAGATAGGTCAATGGCCTTTTCTGGTCCCTCACATCCCTACTCTACCCATTAATTATTTTTAGTGTTACTGCTGTTGTTGTTGTATTTGTTCTTATCGCATTTATATATATTGCATTTTATATTATTGTATTTGAATGTTATATTGTTGTAAATTTTTTATTGGATGTAAAATAAACTGAACTTGAACTTGAACTTAATATTGGCTTTTTGTTGGATTATTTGTGTTGGTTATAATACACACAAACGGCCAGTCCGTGTATTGTTATTATTAATTAACGGTCACCATATTTTTTGGAAAGTGGAGCTGAATTGGTATGATCGTATTAAATCTAAGTTCACACATTTTGGGGTCTAAAATACCTTCGTAGCAATTTTAGGTTCTAAAAGGGCACTAAAAATGTCATAAGAATAAGAGCAATAACCCTGCACTTTGAAGGCATTTTCGGTCTTAAACAAGAACTCAACTATCCCTTTAAGGTCAAGTTCACCCAGGGTCAATTATCCTAGATATCAGATGGGGATTGGGTAGGGGTACATTGTCTTAGGAGGTAGAAATCCTAAAGAGATAGATTTCCAGATGCAATCGTTCTAGGGGATATAGACTTAGGGGATGGGAGAGTAGTCTGTGGGGATTCATGTCCAATGGTGCGTCATCCTAGTGGGTAGGTTGTCAAGGGGATGGTAGTTAAAGGGGTTCTTGTCTGAATCTATAACATTCATTTTCGAACGAATTCTGAACTTCCGCGAATCAAAGCCATAATCTACTTTGTAGTTTAACTGGTAAAAACTATCGTTTACAGTCCAGGCAGTTTGTGGCCAATCTAGTTCATTAATAATATATAATAATATATAAACATTGAAATATTGTCAATGTCTTTTTGTTTTTCAGTGTGAATGGACAACATAGCAGACCTGATCAGAAACTTCAATCTACAGAATCATACCTGACGAAGAAAATCATTAGCGATTTCTTACATTAATTTAATGGATACAGCAAGATGTAGAATTTTGCTGAACTTTAATCTATCCTTTTAAGGGTTTCATGGGGATATGTATTATTTTCCAGCATGTAATTGTTTCGTCATTTCTTTAAAGTTAGTGTAGTGCATTAATGAGATCCATGTCCTTATATTGTTGACTAGATCTTGTAGGGGAATGATCGGTTCCTTGTAAATAGAAAGCAACTTACGTACACTGTAAAAAAGAATTTGTTCATTGGTAATTTTTACGTATTTTTTCTATGTAGAATTTACTTGAAAACATTAGTTTCGCCACTTACGCACTAAATTTAAGTCTTGCTAACTCAAACTTTCAATTTAGTAGAACATACGTGGAATATTTAAGTAAAATCAAATACATAAGAACTTTAAGTAATTTCAGCTTGTATTAATTTAGTAATTTTAACTCAAAATCAGAAATTATACGTATTACTCAAACAATTTATGATGATTATTCTTATCTTTTTAAAGTAAGGACCGATGCAGTGCGTAATAGAAATACTTACATAATTTATGAATATTCATTAAGACCAAATTAAACTCTTTTTTAAATAAAACAATTCTTTTTTGTGGTTGAATGAAAATTTAAGGACTTTAAAACATTTACTAATTCATTTAACATGGCTAAGCAAAGACAAGACAATTTTTAATTGTTACCCAGTTCAAAACAAATCAAAACTTGAAATTTCAGGAAATTGTCAACCAATTTTCCTTTTAAGATGCTACGATCAAGTATATATAAAATTTGGAGCCTTTCAATACGTGTCGAATTAAAGCGTATGTAATAGTTTGTGATGGTGGTAGATATATATATACGGTTAAATCTTAAATAGAAGTAGTGAATGATTAGTGGATGTAACTTGTTAGATTAGATTAGATGGGTACCAAATCGTGCAATATGTAATCCTATCATAGCTTTTTTTTAATTATCTAAAATGATTACAATATTTAGATTATTTACGTTAATGTAACTCGATTTAACTGAGTAAAAATTTATTCAGCAAAAAAAGTAAATTCTACCTAAGATGCCGTAGGTAATATTTACTTAATAAAAATAAGGCAATTCTTTTCCTCAATTTTATTGAGTTATTTCGACTATTATTTTTTTACAGTGTATAAGCATATTCACAGATCATATATATATCTTGTGAATTCAATATGTGACAATAATATGAATATCAGTCTTATTCATAATACGTAGGATCTATGATGTAACACCCAATAATATGCAGTTGAGAGTGGATGAATTATTTTGTGGTATTATTATTGATGGTACTGATAATTTGTCACATTGTTAGTATCATCAAACCCAACTCAAAATTGAGGGCATGAGCTAAACTAGTCTCTGTAATGTTTGTATCATTCTTTGTCTCATTCTTTGTGGAGGGTAAATAGCGTACGTATAAACTCCATGGAGACCTTTGTCAGTTTGTGTTTATTCAACGTACCTCAAGTGCATTCACAATTTATGTATAAGAGGAGTAAGAGGGGTAAGAGGACACTTTTTTTTTTTTTTTTGGTCTCGAAATTTGGAAATTGGACATTTTGCTCCGTGGGGGGGGGGGGGGGGGGGGGGTAAGGTCACCTTTTTTAGGTCGGTCATGGGAATTTTTTTTTTGTTTTTTGTTTTTTGTAATAATAAAATTTAAAAAAAAGGGGGGGGGGGTGTTTTAGTTTTTTTTTAGGGGGGTTTACACACAAAAAATTACTTTCTGGACACCATGGAAGACCAGTAGAGTCGTGCCTGGCACAGCTGAATATGGGTTATCCAGCCGTTTCTACTACTACTACTACTACAATTGAGGGCATGAGCTAAAATGGTCTCTGTAATGTTTTTATCATTCTATATCTTATGTAATATTCTATTGTGGAGGGTAAATGGCATATATACTCCATATGGATTCCTTATACTGTACTATCCTTCTAATAAATCAGACTAATCAAACAGCAGACTTTATCCGTTTTATTTGTTTCAGTACTGGTATATTACCTTAGTCTTTAATCAAACCTTTAAAGATATACACGTAAGAAATTAAACTTTTCATATTCAGTAAGATGAGTTATCCATTTCCACAGATACAGAATTTGTCCATTACTCCACAGTCTAGAGATTACCCCTGTGAGATCTTAAGAAGACAAAGCCTCTTTATGGTTTATTTGTTTTCAAATGAAGAGCATTTATACTTACATTTGTTTAAAAAAGAAGATAAAAATTGGTAGGTTAGCTGTGGGTAAGTTGTTGGTGATAGTGGATAAATCCTGAACAAGTTGAAACAGTAGTAATATATATATGCTACAACTACACATGTAAGGAGATATCTTTAGGATCCAAAATTTCAAACTTGGAATATCATAAGTGTAAGTGTGTCTTGTTGTACACTGTTGTAAACATGTAGGCATATGAAGGTGCAACCCAGTGCTATGGTATAGACTAAACACAAATATGTGTGCAAGGGTGCGTGTGACCGTGTGCGTGGTTGTTGGTGTGTGCGTGTGTGTGTGTGTGTGTATCACTCTCAATAACTCAATAACTCAATAACTATTAAAAGCACACACAACTAATCGTAATAACACAGCGTTGGAAATAAAAATCACATGTCATGATTTTTCTTTTTTTAATAAGATATCTCAACAATGTACAAAGACACTATTACAGTCGTTTAAAAATAAACTAGTTTTTAAAGAGAGAGTGTGTTTAAAAGGGAGAGGTGAACAATAATTTGGAGCGTTTTCATTGTTATGCAAGTGTGGAAGAACATCAGAGAAGAAATGTTCCCTGAAAAGCATGGCTCTTCAAATGCCTTCATATTCTAAATATGACATGTAACAGCTTAAAAATGAGGACCTTATTTTTAGGCCAGATGTTGGTGTAGTCCCATATACATCTTTCATAAAACTGATGGTTGCTTAGGCGACGAGCGAATGGAAATTTACAAGTAAGAGGATACCATTACTCCTTTCCAATCGAAAGAAGACCCTGATTTAATTTTTAGTTAAGAAAATAATAAAAACACGATATTTTATGACTCACAGTTTTAACATTAATTTCTCAATATTGATAAGATATGATATATTAAAGGTAAGGTAGTGTATCCCTTTTGCAGCCAACATCAAATGTTGTAGAACTTTGCAGGAATTATGAATATGTCACGTGTGTCCTATCTGTGAATTTTATACGTTAGTAGTGTCCTAGTATTCAAATTATGCAAGGAAAACCGTTTACTTTCTAGACTTCATTGTCAGACACTATTGAGTGACTTATACTGACTTCTTTTTTTCTTTGGTAATAACATACATAAAATGAACTGTAAAGGGTACATGAGCGTTTGTACATATCAATAACCCACTTCTTGTAATGGCCCAAATTAAGCTGATTTAATCTTTGCGCAGCACCAAACGTACGACCTTATGGTACAAAGGTCTAAAATACGACTATTCTACGCATATTCTTCGAAACGCGTTGCAAAAATCCCTAACGGTCGATATAATTTCACATAAAGGCAATTACCAGTTCTAATCTTTTCAGGGGAGTTTTAAGTTGGTATTTTCTCTTGTTTACCATAGGATTCACACCAGTTTATATTTTCAGCCTGCAAAAGGGATACACCACCTTTAATGTTATGCTTGAAAAGGGAAATATCAAGAGAAATACCTACACGAAAATTGTCGTTAGTCTCATGGGTCTGTAATTACAGACTGTTTGATCTTCGGCGACTTTTCTATGGTAGATCGATGCATGAACAAATAACATTCATCTTATTTACTCGTTTAGGCATTACAACCTTATAAAAAAAAATTGTATGCTTGTGTAATGTTTTTTTTTTTTACAACAATAAGGACTGATTTATTAGTGAAATTAGAGCTTGAAGATCAAGAAATAAGTTTTGTTAATACATTTTCAGTTTTAATTTTTTTGCTGCCTTGAGATGGCGTTCTAAAAAGATATGAAAGGTGTGGAGTCGTGACAAGGAATTGTCGCAGAAGTTGTCGCTCATTTCGGCAAAGACAGTGTTGTGAAACACTTAGCGGAAAAATTGAGCGACATCGTCGAGATGTCGTTGATGTTGTAGTCATAATAATAGTTATAGTAGTTATACTATTCTGGGTTCATATATAGTGCTTATTAATACATTGACGATGCCTCAAAGATTTTGGGTGGTATTCTCATAAGTTAAGCCGGGACCAAGTCCAGACTAAACAAGAATTTTAGTTTACACTTCCATGGAATGCTAGGTTTCATCTTCCTCCTTCAATATTCATGACAAAGATAATCTACCAAAGACTTTATTGAAATTCAGTTCAATCTCATATCATCTTTTTCTTCCCATTTTATTGCAAAATTAATTTTGTGGACACTTTTCATTGCAGGATTAAAATAATCTGTTCAGGGTAAATGAGTTGGCAACAGGCACTCCAAAAAGTGTGGATTAATTTAAGCCAGGCTTAACTTCGTACGCGCTTTCGGGGTACCACCCATTTTTTTTTTTTTTTTTTTTTTTTTTTGGGGGGGGGGGGGGGGGTTATTTCTACATTTTCAAGATAATATATACTATTAAAAAAAAATCAAAATACATATAAAAGCATATCATAACGTAAATCAACTAGACATTGAATACGCCACGGAAACGAATTAGGTGATCTGCCGCTTTGATCGAGACATAACACATGTAGAAACTCAATGGAAGATTTGGTCTATAAAAAGAATCCCACCCTCCACTAATAAAACACGCCTTTGTACAAGTTCATTAGGAGATTTGCTACACCTACGCGACCGATCATCTAATAACACAGAATTAACGAGAAATTCGGACTTTGACAAAAAATCCCACCTTTCATTCATATTACACGCATATGAACAAATTCAGTCCCCCATGACGCACGCACGGACATTGGTATGACCAGAAGTTTACCCATGACGTCAAAATCATGCAAACCAAATATCATTCATAAATGACTATCCATGACAGAAATATAACACAAACTCAATTGGAGATAGCACGTACAAGTCGAAACCATAATGGCGGATTTTGCAGTCTTCACCTAGTTAAATCGGAATTTTGACCACGATCCCCTAATCGAATCAAATTCGATAGTTTTCCGTTAAGTGGCACTTTGTTGATGTCAAAGCTTTAGCTCTCTGGGGTTCTCTTTCTGAAATATATCACTAAGAACATCATCTTGGAAACTTTACTTACTTCCGTGCTTTATTTACAAGCGCAATATCACTCTTCATGGATCTCATAATAATAACTTGGCTACTAATTACTTAACCAACAAATGTCTATACTATTAAGATAGCAGTCAATCTACCATAGCTTCTAATAATATAACTGATCACTTAAAGTTTCCATTAAGAAATCATATAGACATGATAAAAAATTGTTATCATAACCATCCCAATACTATTGCCTAATGAGCTATCTACACTTTACGCTCCTGAGACTGAGAGTAACAAGTAATTTCTTGTCCCAGGTATTCACATTTCACACTTCCCAAACTATTCATGTATTTTCCAATTGTCATCTGCATCACTTTGATCCAATACTTCCATTTTCAGCGAGATTACTGAGCTTGTAAAGATACATCTTTAACAACTTATATTCTAAACTCCTTACAATATTCACAGAACTACCAAGTAGTTTTAGTCTGCACTAATTATGTAGCACTAGTAAACTTACAGACAGTATTATGATGTACCCTTACTGGAATCTCATCTAAACCTACATGTTCATAGAGTTCATATTCTATCTAATTAATATATAATAGTTTACTAAATGTATTCATTTCATGTTTACATACAAAGTAATCTGGGAGTGAAAGAGAAGGGGTAGACAATACATAAAGAAGGAGAGAGAGAGAGTAATTCCCAATAATGTTTAGCCTGAATTATCATTTCTTAACAAATAACTGGACATTGAATTCGTCACGGAGACGAATTAGGTGATCTGCTGCTTTGATCGAGACATAACACATGTAGAGACTCAATGGGAGATCTGGTCTTTAAATTTTAAATGATTGTGCTGACTATTGTTTGGTACAACCATGTTACCATCAAATTAATAATATAATAATATTCAGCTTTTATAGAGCGCTTAATACATCTCGGACGTCTTTAAGCCCTTTACAGATATATTATTACCCCGGTCATTGGATTCAGTGCTTGCCCGCACACACTGTGTGCACAATCTCCACTCCCTGGGGAGCATTCCAGCAAGGCGTTACTTGACGCTCAAAAACTGTTTGACCAACAATGACGGTCGCATCCTACAGGACTAGGCGAACAAACAACAAAATTACACGTCTTTCATAAAGTTAAAGTTCTGAGCATTTATTTTACGAATACGTCGGATCGTACATAGCAGCAAGAAAAGCAATGTCGACGGTCGAGAATCGTGAGGAGAAACTGTGCAGACGAGAATTGTCGGAGAGATAATTAAAGTATCGAAAGAGAATAGTAAGAACCAAGTGGCATTCACCGAATCTGACCATGAGATCAAAGGCTAGCTAGACTGCATGTTTAGATTTACGACCCAGCCAAGTATCATGTTTTCACGGCGGCTTGGGAGGATCAGTGATAAGGATTAAGGATACCGAGTAGAAGGAGCGTTAATCGGCCGATCTTCTAATAACACACTGAGAGTCAATGGGATAATCAGACTTTGAAGAAAAAAATCCCATCCTCAATTCATATAACACGTACAAGTAGAAACCATAATGGAAGATTTTGCAATTTTCACCTTAAATCAGAATTTTAACCACGATCCTGTCTTCTGATCAAAAATTAAATCACACTTAGTCTCACATTTTAGAATAAAGTCTCAGCTACAACAAAATAAAATATGGAAGTGGTCAAAGTAGGGATAGACGAGATATATTCAAAACAACAACGGCAAATAGTTTTCCTTTAAGTGGCACTATGTTGACGTCAAAGCATTCTAACAGCAAACGTGATACATGAAATCGCATCTCCAATTCATGCCCTATCAGAACATGAAACAAAATTGGGGATCACCAGCCATTCTGAAGAGTTATTTTTACCTGCTATCTCCCATTGAGTTTATGTTATATTTCCGTCATTGATAATCATTTATGAATGAAATGCAATGGTAGTATGTGTGAATACCCATTTTACATCTTTATGTGTGAACAGGCGTTTAGTCACTTTCATAGAATTACTCTGGCAAAGTGTTAACACAGTACCTAAGTTGTTTATACATGTTTTGGTTTTAAAAAATCATATTGGACCTTCGTTCTACGAGAAAGACTGTGTGGCACATCGCGCACTGATAAGCTACAGATAACAGTCTGTGGTCAGGCATGCAGTCTTGTATCTCATGGGTCAAGCAAGGGATGGTAGTTTAAAGGTATAGACCAGTTTTGGAAACGCCCCCCTCTCAAAAAATGAAATGGAAGCTCTCATTACCAATCATGTGAAAGAATATGTTTTGACTAATACGTGATGATACAAATTTTGCTGGGAAACCGCCTACTAATTGATATATTTGTTACATTATTATATCTATTGGGACCAAATAGATATCGCGCACGTGCGCGCACGTGTCGCGTCATCCCATATACATCTTTCTGTGTATAGTGCTGTAACTTTACCAAGACTAGCTAGCCAAATTTCTTATCATTTTGATGATTCCAGAACCTTGCAGTACACACCAATACTTATATGCTAGATGATCAAACTTTTCTGATCGATTCCACAACGTTTCTTTCACAATGCAATCGCATGACCAGAACTGGTCTTTATCTTTAATTAGGCACATACCCACATAGAAGATGTATTTTACTATTTTACATGGATAGAGCATAAATTGATTTCTAATCGGCAGATTAATAATTGATGATTTAAGTACATATTTAATAGCCTTGAATACATTTTAATATATTGTATATTTTTATCTATGAGGCTACAATCGATCATTTCGCTTAGTAATATTAGTTATTTAAGAGAAAGGAATTTGAGTGGTTTGATTTGTAGAATACTCGAGGTTTAGACCAACCCAGCAGTTTACAAGTTTCAGCAAGATGTTTTCTTTCACAGATATGGCATAAACAAGTTTCAATTTAGCTTTATATGCAGTGGAACAAGAGCACAGAGAGCATGTTCTTCCATCAGGATAATGATACTTTTCCTTTGCTGGCTTACTCTAGCCAGGGAGTTATTTGGAAGTTTAAAGTGAACCTAGAGCAAGGGATTAATGCTTTCACTATTCTTCCTGTCACTTTATTGCACAGTTATGAATATTCATGTATCGAAAGTGAAACTAACATCTTATTCCCGATGATTCAAACAATCGTTTTCTGTATCTAATTTCCATTGTGGTTTTATTTAGATAACATAAAAATGTTATAGTTCAATATTTGCATATAGATTATCTTGACTTAATTTAAATGGTAGATAAACACATGCGTCACTTTTATCAGCAGTTATGGCAAAATCAGTGGAAAACAACAAATAAAGGAAAATACCTATTTCACATCCACAGATATATAACATCGATTTTGTAGACAAATTGAAAGATTATTACATCAAATGAGAATGGGAAAATGCCAATTAAACTTTTACAAATTCAGTATTAATAAACATGAAAAGGGTCTTTGGGATTACTGTCTTCAAACTGAAACACTGGAGCATTATTTAATGGATTGTAAGAAACATATACGAGAGAGAAAAAGTTGTTTTCAAGTTTGAAAATATAAACAAAATGAGCTGACATAATTCGTTTGGGAAAGAAGCTTTGATGGCTTTTATAAAAGCCACAGAAAAATATTATTCATTGTAGCTGGTTAGTTATTACTAACTTTGCCAAGGTTATGTAAAGAGCAACTATGTATTATATTTTTGGAAGGGAAATAGTCCTATACGCCAATTTCAGATTATTTCATGTTCGCCTTCTTTTTCTCTTCGGGAGGAAGGAAGGGAAAAGTATAGATCAAACTGCATAGTTAACCTTTATTAATACTCGCACCCTGTTCACGGTCAACACCTAAATTATTGGCAACACCAGCGATTGAAAGGTCACAGCCAACGAAAAGGAAGCTGTGAAACTCAGTGACGACCATATTCGAGGAGCAATACTAAAGAAAAGTGATACACTGAAATGACTGAGTCAATATTAGAGCCAGAGAAAAAGAAACAGCGCCATCCAAGCGATATTGATAGCATTATCTTTTCATTTATAAGCGAGAAAAAAGAATTAGTCTTTATTCCAGACAAAATAAATAACTTTTAAAAAATCCATAGACACTGCCACCTTTCTCTCTCCCTGCCCACCTCAACCACTCTCTCTCTCTCTCTCTCTGTTTCTCTCTTACTCTCTAATAGGTTATAATGATAGATAGTTGCTTAACGTGGGCTCGTTCATGGGGGCGGGGTAATCAGTCTTTAGTCTTCTAGATGGTCCAATGGCGGCGGAGCGTCTTTTAACGTGAGGGGGGGGGGGGGGGGTACCAACAAAAAGGGCGCTTTCTGGGGGGACGCTCACCTATAAAGTGTAACCTCAAAGGGCAAAAGTCACTTATTTGAAAGGAAAATGGGCACTTATCATACCAAAAAATGGGCTATCATCAGAAATGAAAAGGGGCACATATTAAAAGGGGAAAATACACTTAGCCTACTACAAAGGAAAAGGGACACTTGTCAAGTACACGGAACACCTATCAGATTTTGATAGGGACACTTATGAGAGGTGAAAAGGGACATTAAAGGCAAAGAGGAAGGGACGCTTATTATGAAGAAAGTTGAACATTTTCCCTACGTAAAATGGGCACTTTTAGGGTACTTGAAAAAAGCGCAACACTAGTTTTATTTCTCTCTTTCTTTATTATTTACTGTAATTTCCTCTTTTTTGTTCTTACTTCCAAGTCTTTTATTCTTTCTTTCTTACCTCACTAACTTATTTTAATTGTTTTTCTTTCTATCTAGCTTTCTTGCTTACTTTCATTTTCTTTCTTTCTTTCTTTTTCTTACTTATGGCTACTGTTATAATCTTTCTCTCTTTTTCTTCCTTTTTTTGTTAATTTTTAATAATTGAAACGTCCAGTAAAAAACATATGTGGCATAAAGGGATTCAATTTATTTTGCACCCAAACTTTTCCGGTGAACTATCGTAACGTTTTATTTTTCATTCCCAAAAGCGGAATCTCATAGCTCAAACAAAACAATTAAACACAGCATCGGCACATGACAGGTTATGACCTCCTAGGTCATAAGGAAAGAGGAAAACATGCGATATACTGGCTCCACATACTTCCTGGTGATTTTCTTTTAAAGCAACGAGGAATTAATATAATGAATCGTTTCACGGAACAAGTGCGTACATTCTCACGTGCAATAGAAAGGGTTTAAATTGTTCATATTCACTAGTAAATATTATCTTACCAGTGACAGGACGAGGGGAATTAAGAGCAGGGCCCTGTGGGAACGATTTGTTTTTTGGTGACTAGGGGAGCTGAGGGTATAAGGTAATAACCTAAGGAGCACAAGTGACGTCCGAAAATTCGAGGTCAAGCGAAAACAGAACAAACCAAAACAAAAATTAACCCAAACAAATGATAACATAAAAAAAAAAAAACATACAATGAAATATCAGCTCGATCTTGGGGGGAGGGGGGGGGGCTGTGTAGCACCTTGAAAAACACCCCTTCACCTCCGGCTCGCAGGCCCACGGGAAGAAGGGGGAAGGTAGGACTCTGTGAGACCCCAGCTCTTATCTTAGTTACTACACGACTGCGAGCCACAATCTTTTGGCACAAGAAAAAAGAAAAGAAAAGAACAAGTTTATTGCTTAAACACATGAATCTATCGTTATTTCTAAGGATATGGATATTGAAATAAAACTTGAACCAGAGGGATTTTGACTTATATGGCCTTAAACGGAGCATTAATGCCCTTCTTACTCTCGTCATGGTCAAGGAATCCACTCAAGGAAACCAGTCTGCACGCACCGATTTGACACTTTACCACAAATCCTGAAGCATTGAGCAGAGTCTAGCTCTGTCAGTCTCTGGCTGTATCAAATCAGCTAAATAGAGCCTTTGCAGTATGCCCTCAGCCTAGTCTCAGTGTGCAGACACTGTTATGCACATCGACTGGCAAGGCTTTGTGCCTGCAAACTATCAGGAAATCTGCCTAGTACGCGTAGGCCTGCAGCAAAAAAGGATACTTTGTTTGCGAGATCATGTTTGGAGACTTTCCCCCTTATTTTCACAAAGTAGGCCTATGCCGAATACGAGGTGGTGCTATTTCCTGTTATTTTGAACTCTTATGATCTTTCTTTCCTCATCTGGGAAACAACACTTTTCCTTTGCTTGCTTACTCCAGCTAGGGAGTTATTTTGGAGTTTAAAGGGAATCTATAGCAAGGGATTAATGCTTTCACTATTCTTCCTGTCACAGTTAGGAATATTCAAGTATTAAAGTAAAACTAACATCTAATTTCAGATGATTCAAACAATCACTTCATGTATCTAATTTTCATTGTGGGTTTTGGGGATTGAGTTTTTACATGTGTTATGTCTCGATCAACGCGGCACCTGAGATCACCTAATTCGTCACCGTGACGAATTCAATGTCTAGTTTACGCTTGAAACTTTACAGATCAAAATATGATCTGATGACCCTTCACAAGTCTTATCCTAAATGTTACACCCGTCAATACTCCAGACAGTACAGGCAAACGATCTAGATCAGGGGTTCTCAAACCTTTTCCTTGACGGTCCAGATTTGATTTCTATAAAAAGCTAAAAGGTCCGACACAATGATGTTATTTAGTTAAGCTTGTAATATTATAAAAACGTGTCTTTACATGTACCTTAATTTCAAGAGTTAAGACAGTCAAAAGTGGTATGCATGTAGCTTATATCAGTGGGGAAAATTGCACTGTTTTCCGGCAGTAAACTACTTAAACCAGTAAACTTTGAAACAAATGGAGTGATTGCAAGACGAAGGCATCGATGCAAATGTTTAGACAATCTACTCCTAAAATTTGCAGTACTGGAACTAGTATCTGAAGAAAATGAGCCTTGTTTTAAACGTTTAGGTCTATATCTGATCTAAGGGGATTGTTACAACTTAACCCTTCAAATGCCGGGTTATTTTGGTACTCTCTCAGCCGAGGGGGGGGGGGGGGGGGGTGCCCCTTCGGAATCTCGACCATGGAATGACAAACAATTCTAAAACTAAAACTGAAAGAATAAGCCCATGAAATGTCACATCTATGTCTCAAATGTTTTTTTGATAATTACTAATTAGGTGATACGTACATCCGTATCATCTCTTGATTTCGTCATGATGTTTATTTATATATTATTTATTTATTCTTCCATGAATTTGTTCGCAGGATATCTCAAGTATGGATAAATCCATTGCCATGAAACTTGCCACGATGATAGGTCATAGTCCAACTTAGAACTGCGTGACTTTTCAGCGAATACGAGATGGTGCTATTTCCTGTTATTTTGAACTCTTATGATCTTTCTTTCCTCATCTGGGAAACAACACTTTTCCTTTGCTTGCTTACTCCAGCTAGGGAGTTATTTTGGAGTTTAAAGGGAATCTATAGCAAGGGAATAATGCTTTCACTATTCCTCCTGTCACAGTTAGGAATATTCAAGTATTAAAGTAAAACTAACATCTAATTTCAGATGATTCAAACAATCACTTCATGTATCTAATTTTCATTGTGGGTTTGGGGGATTGAGTTTTTACATGTGTTATGTCTCGATCAACGCGGCACCTGAGATCACCTAATTCGTCACCGTGACGAATTCAATGTCTAGTTTACGCTTGAAACTTTACAGATCAAAATATGATCTGATGACCCTTCGAAAGTCTTATCCTAAATGTTACACCCGTCAATACTCCAGACAGTACAGGCAAACGATCTAGATCAGGGGTTCTCAAACCTTTTCCTTGACGGTCCAGATTTTATTTCTATAAAAAGCTAAAAGGTCCGACACAATGATATTATTTAGTTAAGCTTGTGATATTAAAAATACGTGTCTTTACATGTACCTTAATTTCAAGAGTTAAGACAGTCAAAAGTGGTATGCATGTAGCTTATATCAGTGGGGAAAATTGCACTGTTTTCCGGCAGTAAGCTACTTAAACCAGTAAACTTTGATACAAATGGAGTGATTGCAAGACGAAGGCATCGATGCAAATGTTTAGACAATCTACTCCTAAAATTTACAGTACTGGAACTAGTATCTGAAGAAAATGAGCCTTGTTTTAAACGTTTAGGTCTATATCTGATCTAAGGGAATTGTTACAACTTAACCCTTCAAATGCCGGGTTATTTTGGTACTCTCTCAGCCGAGGGGGGGGGGGGGGGGTGCTCCTTCGGAATCTCGACCATGGAATGACAAACAATTCTAAAACTAAAACTGAAAGAATAAGCCCATGAAATGTCACATCTATGTCTCAAATGTTTTTTTGATAATTACTAATTAGGTGATACGTACATCCGTATCATCTCTTGATTTCGTCAAGATGTTTATTTATATATTATTTATTTATTCTTCCATGAATTTGTTCGCAGGATATCTCAAGTATGGATAAATCCATTGCCATGAAACTTGCCACGATGATAGGTCATAGTCCAACTTAGAACTGCGTGACTTTTCAGCGAATACGAGATGGTGCTATTTCCTGTTATTTTGAACTCTTATGATCTTTCTTTCCTCATCTGGGAAACAACACATTTCCTTTGCTTGCTTACTCCAGCTAGGGAGTTATTTTGGAGTTTAAAGGGAATCTATAGCAAGGGATTAATGCTTTCACTATTCTTCCTGTCACAGTTAGGAATATTCAAGTATTAAAGTAAAACTAACATCTAATTTCAGATGATTCAAACAATCACTTCATGTATCTAATTTTTATTGTGGGTTTTGGGGATTGAGTTTTTACATGTGTTATGTCTCGATCAACGCGGCACCTGAGATCACCTAAATCGTCACCGTGACGAATTCAATGTCTAGTTTACGCTTGAAACTTTACAGTTCAAAATATGATCTGATGACCCTTCGAAAGTCTTATCCTAAATGTTACACCCGTCAATACTCCAGACAGTACAGGCAAACGATCTAGATCAGGGGTTCTCAAGCCTTTTCCTTGACGGTCCAGATTTGATTTCTATAAAAAGCTAAAAGGTCCGACACAATGATATTATTTAGTTAAGCTTGTGATATTAAAAATACGTGTCTTTACATGTACCTTAATTTCAAGAGTTAAGACAGTCAAAAGTGGTATGCATGTAGCTTATATCAGTGGGGAAAATTGCACTGTTTTCCGGCAGTAAGCTACTTAAACCAGTAAACTTTGATACAAATGGAGTGATTGCAAGACGAAGGCATCGATGCAAATGTTTAGACAATCTACTCCTAAAATTTACAGTACTGGAACTAGTATCTGAAGAAAATGAGCCTTGTTTTAAACGTTTAGGTCTATATCTGATCTAAGGGAATTGTTACAACTTAACCCTTCAAATGCCGGGTTATTTTGGTACTCTCTCAGCCGAGGGGGGGGGGGGGGGGGTGCTCCTTCGGAATCTCGACCATGGAATGACAAACAATTCTAAAACTAAAACTGAAAGAATAAGCCCATGAAATGTCACATCTATGTCTCAAATGTTTTTTTGATAATTACTAATTAGGTGATACGTACATCCGTATCATCTCTTGATTTCGTCAAGATGTTTATTTATATATTATTTATTTATTCTTCCATGAATTTGTTCGCAGGATATCTCAAGTATGGATAAATCCATTGCCATGAAACTTGCCACGATGATAGGTCATAGTCCAACTTAGAACTGCGTGACTTTTCAGCGAATACGAGATGGTGCTATTTCCTGTTATTTTGAACTCTTATGATCTTTCTTTCCTCATCTGGGAAACAACACATTTCCTTTGCTTGCTTACTCCAGCTAGGGAGTTATTTTGGAGTTTAAAGGGAATCTATAGCAAGGGATTAATGCTTTCACTATTCTTCCTGTCACAGTTAGGAATATTCAAGTATTAAAGTAAAACTAACATCTAATTTCAGATGATTCAAACAATCACTTCATGTATCTAATTTTTATTGTGGGTTTTGGGGATTGAGTTTTTACATGTGTTATGTCTCGATCAACGCGGCACCTGAGATCACCTAATTCGTCACCGTGACGAATTCAATGTCTAGTTTACGCTTGAAACTTTACAGTTCAAAATATGATCTGATGACCCTTCGAAAGTCTTATCCTAAATGTTACACCCGTCAATACTCCAGACAGTACAGGCAAACGATCTAGATCAGGGGTTCTCAAGCCTTTTCCTTGACGGTCCAGATTTGATTTCTATAAAAAGCTAAAAGGTCCGACACAATGATATTATTTAGTTAAGCTTGTGATATTAAAAATACGTGTCTTTACATGTACCTTAATTTCAAGAGTTAAGACAGTCAAAAGTGGTATGCATGTAGCTTATATCAGTGGGGAAAATTGCACTGTTTTCCGGCAGTAAGCTACTTAAACCAGTAAACTTTGATACAAATGGAGTGATTGCAAGACGAAGGCATCGATGCAAATGTTTAGACAATCTACTCCTAAAATTTACAGTACTGGAACTAGTATCTGAAGAAAATGAGCCTTGTTTTAAACGTTTAGGTCTATATCTGATCTAAGGGAATTGTTACAACTTAACCCTTCAAATGCCGGGTTATTTTGGTACTCTCTCAGCCGAGGGGGGGGGGGGGGGGGGGGGGGGGGTGCTCCTTCGGAATCTCGACCATGGAATGACAAACAATTCTAAAACTAAAACTGAAAGAATAAGCCCATGAAATGTCACATCTATGTCTCAAATGTTTTTTTGATAATTACTAATTAGGTGATACGTACATCCGTATCATCTCTTGATTTCGTCAAGATGTTTATTTATATATTATTTATTTATTCTTCCATGAATTTGTTCGCAGGATATCTCAAGTATGGATAAATCCATTGCCATGAAACTTGCCACGATGATAGGTCATAGTCCAACTTAGAACTGCGTGACTTTTCAGCGACGCCAGGTTATCGTGACGTCATCATGACGTCATTATGTAAAATGTCATGAATTGTCGTATCTCAGCTATGCGATATCAATTTCAATTCAAATTTGGCATCAGTCATGCTCAGGTCATGGGTCAGAATTTTAGCCTACGCGCATGCGCCTGCCTCTTCAAACGCGCGCGGACGCGTGCGACATAAAAAAGGAAGTGCTCGAAACCGTAATTTTCTATACGTTTCAGACAATTCTGAGAAGCCCTGATCTAGATGATACATTTTACGACCCCACGGGAGTGGAAACTGCCTCGCACTTTTGGTCAGCTAAACGTGTATTCTTCCATTTCAATTCTCAATTCCCAACGTTAAATTACATAAGGGTTCGTATCTTTCTACAAAATACACAATAAACAATTGAGGGGAAATAACCTCGTGTGAAGTTTAGCTGAATGTATGTAGGTATTATATGCTGCTCAAAAAGCTGTAAAACGACTTTGAATTTAAGATTTTTGTTTTTGTTTTTAAAGTGTGTGTGTTGATGCAGGGAAGTAACATTTCCCTGGCCAAATAGTACTTGCTTGAATAACTATCGTACAACCGATCGGCATAATTTACCACTCTCTCGCGCGCGCGTGCGCACCATTAATCCAACGACCCCCTTGTGACTGGACCATTTTAGAAAATGAACTTGTATAAACCAGAACTCATTGTGAATGTATGTTAACTCAAAACAAGCTGCTTTAACGCTTCTAGAGATTTGACACCTTCTTTCCTGTATTCATGATACTCTCTACATTTGATTGTTTGGTAAATAGAATTGGTAAATAGAATTGGTAGCGAATAGAAAAGCGGTTGGAATAAAATAGATTTTACCTTGAACTTAGTCAAAGTGATTATGGAAATCATTTGTATTTTTCTTCCTCATACTTAGCTTGGAAATATGGGTTTCGAAACATTTGGATAGTCACCGGTGGGTGATTCCCTTAAAGGGACCTGATATCATTGTTCAGATGAGAGAAAATGGTGCTACGGTAGTGACTTCAATGCTACATGTACAATTAAAGATAATCTGAAAGGTTGAGATAAAAGATACCATTATTAATGATAACAATTGGGAAAAACTTATCTGATCGATTCCTTAATTCTCTATATTATTACAATTTAATTACATTTTAGGTGAATGTAAATCGTCACAAAGCAATGAATTGGCTCTATATCCCATTCCAGACATTTAAGTGTTGACAGATTTGTTTAAAGCCTGTCTTATGTCTTATTTTCATGGAAAAACGGTTGGGAAAATTCATAAATAGTTGGGAGAATTTACTGTTAGAGGATGTCGCACATTGACGTCTTCAAAGAAAACTATAAATATCTTTGTGGTTTGAGAGTTTTTCCAGGATTTTTTGCATGTAAGAGGGTTAGTACAGTAGAGTAGAAGGTATATAATGAGTAACATTTCATACAAAAATTACGCAGTTTTTCATCAACCTTCAACAATGTTACCAAGTCACTTAAAGGTACTATGTCCCATTTGCAGGCCAAAAAAATGAAAAAGTTAAATTCCAACTGCATTTGAAAGATAATACTAATTTAGAACTTCCCTAAAAAAGGTGGGGCTTGAAAATGTCTTCAAGTGGGAAAATAACGACTATAAGTTGTCAAATCGACTTTAGGGCTATAGAGCCCAAAAGTAATAGTCTTGATTTTCAGACAATTGTACCGAATGGTCATACGTTTTATGCTGCGCAAAGGTTCAATCAGTTTAATCTTGGCCATCACAAGAAGTGGGTTATTGATGTAGACAAATACTCATGTACCCTTTACAACTCTTTTCATGTATGTTATTACCAAAGAAGAAAAAAGCCAGTCAGTCACTCAATAGTGTCTGACAGTGAAGTCTAGCAAGTAAACGGGTTTCCTTGCATAATTTGAATATGAGGACACTGCTAACGTTTAAATTTCACAGATAGGACATACATGACATATTCATAATTCCTGCAAAGTTCTACAGCATTTGAGGTTGGCTGCAAAAGGGACATAGTACCTTTAAGGGATTTTACAAACACTTAGTTGACAAATGATTGAGTTTATTGTGGACGCGCGATCGTATCAGGACAATTACCCCCTGGGCAATCACCCCCCGGAGAATTACCCCCCGGAAAACTACCCCCGTAGGACGATTACCCCCCGGAAAATTACCCCCCGGAGAATTACCCCCCGAGGACAATTACCCCCCAAGGACAATTACCCCCCGGGAAAATTACCCCCCGGAGAATTACCCCCCGAGGACAACTACCCCCCGGGGACAATTACCCCCCGAGGACAACTACCCCCGAGGACAATTACCCCCCGAGGACAATTACCCCCAAGGACAACTACCCCCCGAGGACAACTACCCCCGACGACAATTACCCCCCGAGGACAACTACCCCCCGAGGACAACTACCCCCGAGGACAATTACCCCCCCGAGGACAACTACCCCGAGGACAATTACCCCCCATAGACACTACTGGGTATGGTTGACCAGTGGTTGGGTAAGCGGACACTTTTTTTTTTTTTTGGAGTCCAAAAAAAATCGCAACGACTAAGCCAGCCGAAAAGTCGCTCAGTTGGGGGGGGGGGGGGGGGGGGGGGGGGGGGGTAAGCGGACACTTTACGAAAATTCGACATTTTTCTTCGTTGAGGGGGGGGGGGGGGGTAAGGTCACCTTTTTTAGGTTAGCCGTGGGCATATTTTTTTATTTATTTTTTTTATAATAAAAAAAAAAAAAAAATCCAAAGGGGGGGTTTTTAGGTTTTTTTAGGGGGGTTTACACACATAAAAATACCAAAGGGGGGGGTTTGAACCCCCAAACCCCCCCCCCCCCCCCCCTGGGTACGCCCCTGGTGACGCATAACGCAAGCTTCTCTCCAAATTGCTATTTACAGAAAATTGCATAAACCTTCATTTTCTTTGTTATTTTAGTCTTTTCAAAATATTCAATTCGATATGGGGGGTGGAGGTTGCCCAATTCCCCTGTAGTTTTGCTACCGAGTAAAGAACAGAAATTACATTTCTTAGAAATTGAACAATACATTGCGCGCAGATGAGTACGCGTTACAGCCTCTCTCACCATCGATGGCACAACAAAGAAATTAGGATGTAAGATTTCCTTTATGCATCCTTTGTAACTTTTTTAATCAGCTGATCGTGTATTTGTCTTTGTATGGATAATGGGCCCTCATCCATGCCATGACCCAAAATTAAGGTTTTCTTCACGTTATCTATTTATTTCTGTTGTCATGCTGAACTTGCTGAAGTATTATATGTTTTCGTGCACGTTGAATTATTTTGAAATAGAAATTGCCTTCAAGTTATATGTACGGTGCCATGTCGAAAGAAAATAAATATCCGCTCTCTGGTAATTCATCTCATTCGATTTTGTAACTCTAGCACAGCGTCTTTCAACCGGGGTGCCGCAAGAGAACGATTTGGAAAACGTTGATTTTGTTTAAAAAAAATCAAATACCAGAAACGGTTAAAATATGTAATTACATGAGAAAATAAAGTGTTAAGGATACTAAAGTGTCTTCCTTCCTCGCTCGCTGACAATATTTCGACAGAAAGGCAAATAAGGGCAACGAGAGGCCCGAATATCCTCATATTCGTGTATCAAGGTCATGAACGAATATATCACTTTTTATTTATGTACATTCGGCGGCAAGGTGCCCGCATACAGTACTTTAAATAGTTTCTAGTAGGTGGATTACAAACTCATTTTTTACCAGTTTGAAAATGTCTTCTCCTTTTTATTCTTAAATGTGCCCATACGTGTGTGCATAGCACTTGACGAGAGCCAGAGCAAAATTAATAGTCTGTAAAGACTTTGGGATTTGGGAGAAATTTTCATTTCTTAAGAGGGTACGCTGCTCCAGAGAAATGTATTTCTATGCATTTTGAAAAGCGCTGGATAATTACCTAAAACTTATATCCTTCGTGGAAATTAGCAACCGCACTGGTGTTGCATAAATTATAATAAAAGGGAAATGTGTAGTAATGAGGAAGACAACGTGCTATAGTATTTGAAAGAATATGGGTTCATGCAGGGGATCTTATGGGCTCGTAGCTATCTCTTAATGTGTCAGATCGTCTTTTGCTATTGAATCTTGATTGTCCACGGGGGTAGTTGTCCTCGGGGGTAATTGTCATCGGGGGGCATTGCCCTCGGGGGGTAATTGTTTTCGGGGGGTAGTTGTCCTCGGGGGGTAATTGTCCTCGGAGGTAATTGTCATCGGGGGTAGTTGTCATCAGGGGGTAATTGTCCTCGGAGGTAATTGTCATCGGGGGTAATTGTCCTAGGGGGTAATTGTCCTCCTGGGGTAATTGTCCTCGGGGGGTAGTTGTCCTCGGGGGTAATTGTCCTCGGGGGGTAGTTGTCCTCGGGGGGTAATTGTCCTCGGGGGGGGGGGGTAATTGTCCTCGGGGGGTAATTGTCCTCGGGGGGATTGTCCTCGGGGGGATTGTCCTCAGGGGGTAATTCTCCGGGGGGTAATTTTCCGGGGGGTAATTGTCCTTTGGGGGTAGTTGTCCTCGGGGGTGATTCTCCGGGGGGTAATATTCCAGGGGGTAATCGTCCTTTGGGGGTAGTTTTCCGGGGGGGAATTTTCTGGGGGGTGATTGCCCAGGGGGTGATTGTCCTAGAACCACGCGCGATAGCTCAGTGGGTGGAGCAGTGGGCTCGTAATCCGGTGACCCGGGTTCGAAACCAAGTCGATGCGCTAGTGCCCTTTGGTAAGGCATTAATCCTCATTACCAGGTCTCTCGGAGAGGACCTAAAGCCATCGGTCCTCTGGTTGCTTACTAACAAGCATTTATGCTTTCTTAGCAGTCAGGTACAATAACCACCACCACTACCACTACTCAAATTAGTTCTTGTCATTTTATTGGCATATCGCCACTCCCTTCATTAAAATGCTGCCATACGCCCGTGCTTCCCAATTTACTGTGCACCCATGCCTATTAAAGGTAAAGACCAGTAATGGTCATGCGATTGCATTGTGAAAGAAACGTTGTGGAATCGATCAGAAAAGGTTGATCATCTAGCATCTAGCATCTGCAAGGTTCTGGAATCATCAAAATGATAAGAAATTTGGCCCATTCTTCGTAAAGTTACAAGCACTATACACAGAAAGATGTATATGGGACTACCCTATCTCTCTCACCAGACCATGAGAGAGATAAATTTACCAAATATATGAATTAGTAGGCAGTTTCCCGGCAAATTTTTTATCATCATGTATTAGTCAAAACATATTCTTTCACATGATTGGTAATGAGAGCTTCCATTTCATTTTTTGAAATTGGGGCGTTGCCAATACTGGTCTTTACCTTTAATGCATTTGTGAATTACCGTTAACTGGCGTTTTGTCGTTTTGTCGTTTTGTTGTTTTGTCGGTGTTTAATCTATCGCATTGACTTTCGTCAATGCTTTTTTTTTTCGTGCGATTTGGGGTCATGTATGGCATCCATGCTTAAACTCTTGCAAAAATACTTAGGAATAAAATACGGGTGGATGCCACGCCAATTTTTTTTACTAACAATTTCATTTTCGGCACAAAATTTGAAAGAATTTCTAAAATCGTAATTTCTAATCTTTTGACCGAAAATGAATTATCGGATAAAGAAATTTCAATTGATATAGTTTCAATAAGGGTTCGAAGTAATAAACCTGTTTAATATACATTTGAATGTTGGATATTACACATATATGTATGGCACAATGAAACATAAAAGTGTGATTTACTCAAAATATTGGACTATCAAAACTAATTATATTTCAAAGTTTTTGACACACCGTAAATCTGTCCATTGAAACTCTTTTTCTTGATTAAACATATAATATATGTTGTCATGCAACAAACAGAAAGAAAAAAAAAGATCAGATAATGTGATGGATAAGTTATTTTGTTATCCAAAATGGATTGATGTTTTTTTTTATAGGATGTGCATTTTCAGTGGAAACACACTGTAAATGTACCGTATGGTAATTCCCACATACTAGCAGTATAAGTCTATAATGGGCCAAAAACTGAAAAGGCATACACCACCTGAGAGACAATCTTACTGTTAGAGGGTGATGCACAGTGGCGTCTTCAAAGAAAACCATAAATATGTTTGTGGTTTGAGAATTTGTATGGATTTTTGCATGTTAGAGGGGTAGTACATTAGAAGGGATATAATAAGTAACATTTCATACACAAATTACGCAGTTTTTTCAGCAACCTTCAACAATGTTACCGGTTGACTTTAAGCTGGAATACAAGATAAAATATAGAATAGAATATAAAGTAGACTATAAAGCGGAAGATATCAGAATATAATAGTCTATAATGGTTGATTTAACAATTTCTATATTTCAAATGAAGGTTAAGCAATACACGGATTTGCATTGCCATTACAATAATCATAATCAGGTCCATGGACCTATTCGCGTTCAACGCAAAAGGCAATTTTGTTCAATGCATCATGGAATATAAAGAGCAAGATGAATTAAAAAGATGCAATCATGAATTGAAATCATGGCAACTTTAGGAGAAAACATATCACCATTAATAAATTAAGTATATAAATTAAGTATGTAAGATGATCTGTGAGAATCCGAGGTAAAGTATGGATCAACAAATTTATCGCTGGTGGGTAATGCTTATTAACTGTGGTGAGCGTGTAATTTTGCCATTTTCTCATTTTAGTATTCTATAAAGGTGTTGCGCTCTTTCCCAGTGTTGATCCTTCCAACCATAGAAAATAGCGACAGATGCCAAAGGAGTATCCTTACTCATGTCATTAATCATGACCCTAGATCTGACGTCACATTTACACATATCACCAATCGCATTGAGTCGACATTTATTTTATCTTCATGACCTTTCACTAGTCGGGTTAAAATACGAGAAAAATACCCCAATCCCAAAGAATTGCAACAAAAGGTGTGTTTTTTAACGGTTTCCGGTAGTGGTAGACACCAGGAATAACATACCAAAAATCTAAGAAAAGTGATGTTAAATTTCTTGGTGTAGTTTTTAATGAATATTTAAACTGGAATACACATATATCTCAACTTTGTAACACAATATCAAAGAATGTTGGAATACTATCTAGGCTGAAGTATATATTACCTAAAAATATTTTGCTCATATTATATAATACTCTAATCTTATCTTACCTTAATTACTGCAGTTATATCTGGGGTAATACATACAAGACCCATTTATCTAAGATTAAATTAGTTCAAAAGAAAGCTGTAAGAATAATAACAAATTCAGACTTTCGCTCACCATCTGCACCATTATTCAAATGTTTGAAAATATTACCTATTTATCAATTGGTTACTCTTAATACACTAATATTTATATACTCTTCATTAAATAACATAATTCCTCAGTCTAAAGATAAGCACTTAATATTCAATTCCGATTTTTACCAATATAACACAATATTTACTGTTTCAAATTGATATAATGTTATTGTTTCCATTTGATTTCATTTTATGGTTGAATAAATAAATACAAAAATAAATTCATAACAATACAAAAGATGGCCGCCGTTTTGTAATTCAAAATGGCTGCCGGAAACCAAAATTAGCCATAGATCGTGACATAACTATCTAAGAGCTGTAATTTGGTGTCTATACCTAGGGATGCCGTTCATACCACTTACAATGGATATGGGCGACCAGAAAACTTAGAAATCCTTGAAGGAGTCCAAAATAACCAATAAGTACCCGCCTAATATAGCCGGATTTGGGTGGTGTATTTTTTTAATTTACAGTACAAAATGGTGGAGATTAAATGTGTTTTTGAGGTATTGATTTTCATAGATAGGCCTCGACATTTTTTTTTGACTTTGTGTACATTATTTCTACCATTGTTATCTATCTATGTATTTTTATTTGTATTCGAAATCCAACCTCAAGTCTTATTTGCAATAAGGAAATAATAATACAAAAAATATAAATATAAAAAATTGGGTCATCGCATCCGGTCGGGTAGTCGCGTTACACGACATTTCGTGAAACGAAAGCGGAAGAACACGCAACCTTTGTTCGTTCAGACAAGGAAGTAGACAACACAAAATAATGAAAATTCGAAGACGCCTGCAATAATCACAGAGAAAAGAAGAAAAAAGTTCGTGACCGCTAAACCGATCGCCTCTTATTAATAAATTATATCCCCTAGTAAAGTTGCTAGTACTTAACATATAGCTACGATTAGTTTCATTGGACAACGCCCCTTATTGTCGGAGTCCCGCATCATAACGTGTTAGCCTATTGACTTTTACAAAACAAATTGTTAAAAATTCATTTTTCGTTTAAACGAGAATCAAATCCACCCAGACGTACGTTGCCACTTCGGTTTCATTGGAACCCTCATGTCCCATTCCATTCGAAAGTTCACCCACTGTACTCAGATCAAAATAGATCGCCAGCTCGCCATTACCTTTTTAATGAATGTGCAACAAGTCGAACTTTAAACGCAATTCGCCACGCGAGTGTTAGGTTATAAGTCCATCACACGAAGGATAACAAGCATGAAATATCATTGATAAGTTCTGATTGGTTAATTATGGCGAATTCTGACAACCCCCCTCCCCCACCGTACTTTTCCCCATTCAAGATAGGCAAACATTTTGCTGAGGTAAGCAAAATGTATGAATATTCATGACACGTATTGGACTGTTCAATTATTTACAGAGGTGTGCTATTGTACACCACTTCAAACACCCCTAATTTTAACCAAGTATTACATAGTATTACATAGTTTGCTAGGTTTATTTTACCAACTGTTTAATCATTGAATATCAATGATTGTTGTAAAAGGCGTTTGTTGTCATGAATATATGACGAGTGTGGCATAGGATATATTTTTTGGCTTCGTTTGTTATGACTGCTTAGCATACCCCCGCAACAAAGTGGAACATTCTAAGAAATTGAGAGTTTATCTGCAAAATGCACCTCAGGGTTAATATACGACGTAACTGATGGTATCTTGAGGATTTCTATGCATTTCTAGATCAAAATGGCTGCGTTTTCATCCAAAACGTTAACTAGTTTGCGAGTAGAAATAGTACTTTTCTCGATATTTTCACATTATATATTTGCCGCAACATACAATATGACGTCTTTGACAGCCGATTGGCTAGTTTGTTAGTGACGTCGAACGAGCTACGTTTGCGTTTCAGCAGATCCATTTAGACTACCGGAACTATATGTTTGATGGATAAATACGAGTGTTCTGAATTCTAACTTAAATCACACTTTGGAGTGAGCTTCAGAGGGATGTCAAAAGGTGAGTCGCTCGTAAATTTTTTGAGTCAGTAAAAAGCTACTGAGTTAGGAACCTTCCGTAACCTGTGCTAAATGTTAGATATCACTAATTGAGTTCCAGTTTTATCTACAAACGACAAGGATTTACTTAGGTGTTGTATAATAATTAATATTAACTATTTGATACTGCAGAGCACTCGTATATCCACTATACGCAGGGTGCTCAATGCGTTCCAATATAACCCCAGCTCCAACTAGGTAACATCAGGTAAACAAGAACGAATTCTATGAAATAGAGCTTTTTAAGATTTTTCATGCAATACCTTTTATTGCTCAAAACCCGCTTATTATATTTTCCTTTAAAATATAGCCTTATTTACGCCGAGCATTGAAAAAACGTTAAAAGGTTAGTAAGGAGAATTGAGTTCTACGATTAAAGAAATTCAGTAGTGTCTTAGTCATCGAACGTTTGGTTAAAATGTCTTAAATAGCAGCTAGAACCCCCCCCCCCCCCAACACCACTTTTGTTTGATCTTTTCTCGCAGATTTCATTTATTTACTTGTTTATTTATTTATTTAATTGTTTATTTACAATTAAGCTAAACAGGTATGCCAGGGAGAATAATAAAAGAATTTGGATTTCAGAATTCGATGAAATCATTTTGGGTTAGCATTAGCGGTTGCGAATGATATTGATGCTAATGATGAAGATGATGATGTTCTAATTACTATGATACTTGTATTTTAGGTACCAGGATGGCGACAGCTAAGGTGGCTGTGGTGGTTCTCCTTGTTAAGATGATGATTGGTAAGCTGTTGTTCTTTTTTAATAATCTTTCTAGTGATCCGACATTTGACAGTTGCTAGATGAAAATAATATTAAAAATAATGATAAAAATAATGAAAATAATAATACACGTAATAAGGATAATAATAATAAGAAGAAATTAAACTACGATTATGATAATAATACTACTACTAATAATAATTAAAAAAAAAATAATAATAACAACAAGACATGATATTGAATTAAGAAATATTATTACACTTAAGTGCATAATATTTCTTTTGATGAGAAATCCTCATGAAGTGATCGTCGAGCAAGCAAAGTAAAAGCTTTTTAAATTTGTGAATTGTAGATTTTCACCCTTTAAAGTCCTCTACATAAAATCGAGTTATTCAGAAAAACTGAAGATGATGATTAGTATTGCATGTATAAAATCATAATCGAATAATAGCAGTGAATAATAACAAACTAAAGGTTTTCATCTTGCACTCATGAGAGTAAACCGCAATAAAGACAGAACAACGTATTCTACAACTAATTGTTGAATCGATTTTGATACAAAAGATGGCCCTTTATTTGAAAAATGGAACCTAAAGCATTGTCCGTAAATGTTGAGGCGGGGAAATCTTCCATGATATTGTAATATATCAAAACGAAACTAAATTTAATCCATAATGAAAAAAAAAATACCCTGTGTTGGTCATTCTTTTAAAAAATGGGCACAATGGGAGTCAGGGGCCAAATCTGATATGGCCTTGTAGAAGACCGGCCAATCATAAAAAAATAAGGGGCTCTAGAAAAAGATTCCATGAAATTTGGGGTGATACATGGCATCTAAGCTAAAACTCTTGCAAAAGGATTGAAACTCTTGCAAAAGGCTGCTATCGACTCAAGCATTCATGGTTATGGTAGTTGGCCCCTGCATTTATTTTGATTTCTTTGACTATATATATATATATATGCATTTTTGTGTGTGTATTTCAATTGTCACTCTTTGTGTAAATCAATTATATTATATATTATATACCTCACTTAAGTAATCCAGCCATCTGATTGGTCGAAATTGCATTCATAAACTTCAACTATTTCTGTAAAATTCCCAGTAACCATGGTTATTGGGAAAATAGTTCAGTCTCCATGGTTACCCCATAGGTTTACATGTTAAAAAATGGTTTGAGCGATCGAGGATACCGTATGTGTGCGAAGATTTGGTCGGTAATTTCAATACAATTGAATCTCGATCGATCTTACCGACAATTTTATCTTGCATTGTTGACATGAAGACGAAAATAAACTTCCAAAAACAAAAAAACAACATCTGCTGATAGATCTTGATCTAAGTTCGTGCCAATATGCATTGCAAAAGTAAAAGAAGGGTCCGTTTAATGGAGCTTTTGCGAAGCATTCATCACGCGAAGCCGGTTTCAATCCATTTTAATGTATATATTGTACAAAACTGCCAAGCATAGTAACAGCGCGCGATGGCCGAGTGGTATAAGGCGTTGGTTTTAGATACATCACTTACTGTACGCAAGAGTTCGAATCTCATCTTCGACTAAAAAAAAATCTATTTTTTATTTTTTATTTTTTAGTCTATTTTTTTTCGGCATATAAAAGTATTAATGACTGCTTTAATATTCGAGAAATAGTATAGTATTAATGACTGCTTTGAGAGAAATAGTTGTTTTTATACGCTCAAGGGAAGGTTAGAATTGTGCTATTGACCGAGGCGTGCCGAGGGCAATAGCCCAATTGTAACCTTCCCGAGAGCGTATAAAAACAACTATTTCTCGAATATTAAAGCAGTCATTAATACTTTTATATGCCGAAAACAAAAGAGTCAACTAATGACACCACCTTGGCCTTTCTCTAGTTTATCTGCACGGTTGTTTTTTATGAGTGTATCTTTGAGAGTAGACTAGATCTAGATTCTAGTCTAAGCAAGATATTTTTACAATTTTGTGGGTGGGCCGGCCCTGTGGGGAATATGGAGAAGAACCTGCGCTTTCATATGACACCTCACTTATTGAGTATCACCTTCAGGATCACAACAGATTATAAAGGTTTGAATCTCGAATTGAAAAAAAAACTTGACCTTTTTTGCATGGTCGCGGAATGCACGTAGACTGCATAGAGAATGCATTGCGTACAATCTCTATGGGAATAATTTTAACACACAACATCGGGTGCGCGATCAACACCCTGACAACTAGATCTATTTTCGTCTACAGTCTATACGTCTATGCTTTTTCAGCAACTAAACGAACATGTTTATGGATAATTTCACGTACCCTTTTTGTTGTTCTTGCTGTCAGCGAGTCTTGCATTTGATAAGTTGAAATCTTGGGAGAGATTCTTGAGCCATTTTTGTCTTGTTTGGAATTGTCTTGTCTTGTATGAAAATACCGACCAATTTTTCGCACACGTAAGGTATCCTCGATCGCTCAAACCATTTTTTAACATGTAAACCTATGGGGTAACCATGGAGACTGACCTATTTTCCCAATAACCATGGTTATTGGAAAAATAGGTCTGTTTTAACCATGGTTACTGCGAATTTTCGGGAACAGTTAAAGTTTATGAATGCAACTTCGACCAATCAGATTGCTGGATTACTTAAGTGAGGTATATAATTGTTTTTATACGCTCTCGGGAAGGTTACAATTGGGCTATTCCCCTCGGCACGCCTCGGGTAATAGCACAATTCTAACCTTCCCTTGAGCGTATAAAAACAACTATTTCTCTCAAAGCAGTCATTAATACTATACTATTAATGCTATTTGAATGTTTTGTATTTGATTTATCAATAAATGCAGAAACATCTGCAAAAAAAAGAAAAGAAAAATAGTGTTGGATGCCACGCGCTTTTTTATTATACTAAAAATGTCATTTTGGGCTCAAAATTTGAAAGAATGTAAAGAATCATGATTTTTAATTTTTTGACCAAATATGTATTATCTGATAAGGAGCTTGCGATTAATATAATTTTATTTTGAGTTTTAAGTTCTAAACCTGGTCAGTATACATGTACATTTGAATGTTGGATATTACACATATATATTATGTATGGCGTAATGAAACATAAACGTGTGATTTACTCAGAATATGGGGTTATAAAAACTACCTGTATTTGAACGATTTTTACACACCATAAATCTGTCCATTTAATTTTTTTTCTTGATTAACAAATAATATATGTTGTCATACCACAGACGGAAAAAACCTGATCAGATAACCTGATGGATAAGTCACTTAAGTGATCCCAAATTAATTGATGTCTTTTAACGGATGCGCATTTTGAGTGGAAACACACTGTAAATGTTCCGTATATGGTAATTCCCACATACTTGCAGTATAAGTCCATGGGCCAAAAACTGAAAAGCCGCACACCACCAGAGAGACAATCTTAAATGATTTATTTCCTGTTAGTTAGGACCCTTCCCTATCAGATTGTGCTTGTTTGTAGTGGTACGCTATATATGTACATCTACATTGTACATGTACCGTACGGCCATGCTCACAAGAATGAGCAATATTAGTCCATTTGCCAAAAATTGAAATGGGTCCCACCCCCTCAGACACAATCGTGAATGAAGTTTTTCTCTTAGTTAGGAACCTAAGCTGTCATAATGTGCTTGTTTGCCGTAAAGTGTGTGGTTGGTGTGACCACTGTATACGGCCGCTATTAAAATGGTAACGGATAAAAAAAAAAAAACATTAGAAGATTAGAAAATGCCATGTATTCGTCACTTAGAAAGTATTTTAAACAGGTTTATTATTTCAAAGGTCTTTATGAAATAATGTATATTTGGTAAAAAAAATAAAAAATAATGAATTTGCAACTTCTCTCAATTTTGAAGCCCAAAATTAAATTTTTAGTATTAAAAAATGCGTGTTACGTCCACCCCTATCATAAATTTGGTATTTTTACCAAGAGTTTAAGCATGCATGTCACGCATTAATCCCGAAATGACGTCCAAAGTATTAAACAAAAATCACGTCTTGGTTGGTCTACTATCATAATACGGCACAGTGGTTACACTTAGGAGTCTAAAATATCGTTTATAGCCGTTTGGTCTAAAACTAGTTCGTCCAATAATCATTGAATAAAATATAGTATTAATGACTGCTTTGAGAGAAATAGTTGTTTTTATACGCTCAAGGGAAGGTTAGAATTGTGCTATTGCCCGAGGCGTGTATAAAAACAACTATTTCTCGAATATTAAAGCAGTCATTAATACTTTTATATGCCGAAAACAAAAGAGTCAACTAATGACACCACCTTGGCCTTTCTCGATCTAGTTTATCTGCACGGTTGTTTTTTATGAGTGTATCTTTGAGAGTAGACTAGATCTAGATTCTAGTCTAAGCAAGATATTTTTACAATTTTGGGGGTGGGCCGGCCCTGTGGGGAATAGAGAGAAGAACCTGCGCTTTCATATGACACCTCACTTATTGAGTATCACCTTCAGGATCACAACAGATAAAGGTTTGAATCTCGAATTGAAAAAAAAAAATTGACTTTTTTTGCATGGTCGTGCAATGCACGTAGACTGCATAGAGACTGCATTGCGTGTAATCTCTATGGGAAGAATATAGCACACAACATCGGGTGCGCGATCAGACACCCTGACTACCATTGACTACTAGATCTATTTTCGTCTACGTCTATGCTGGTACTCCATTTTCAGCAACTAAACGAACATGTTTATGGATAATTTCACATGCCCTTTTTGTTGTTCTTGCTGTCAGCGAGTCTTGCATTTGATAAGTTGAAATCTTGGGACAGTTTCTTTAGCCATTTTTGTCTTGTTTGGAATTGTCTTGTCTTGTATGAAAATACCGACCAATTCTTCGCACACGTACGGTATCCTCAATCGCTCAAACCATTTTTTAACATGTAATTCCTATGGGTAACCATGGAGACTGAACTATTTTTTTGAACTATTACATGGCTTTGGAATTTTACCGGGAATTTTACAGGAATAGTTAAAGTTTATGAATGCAATTTCGACCAATCAGATGGCTGGATTTCTTAAGTGAGGTATATAATCATTATTATATCCTGCAGCAAAAATGTGTTGGCTTATGATTGGTTGAGAGCTTGTCACATGACCAAAAATATTTGACCTATTTTTAGAAAGTACTATATGAGAGTACAATTTTGGTTTACTATTTAGGAGTTGAAAAAAAAATGTGATTTTTTTTTTTTTTATTGAATCAAATTTTTTTCTTCAAATTTTAATTTAATAATATTTTTAAGCTTTTTAGATAAAAATTGACATTTTTTTTGTTCTAAATGTTTTTTTCCCAATTTTTTTTTTTTTTTTTTTTTTAAATAAATTTTTGATGCAGGATATAAAACAAATATACCATGCATTCTATTCGAGGTACTGGTTAAACTATGGGCCTCGGTGACTGCGCCCCTTAGCAAATAGTACTATTGGAGTCACCTCTTGCGCATAGTTTTAACCAGAACCTCTCAAGGCAGTGTATATTTGTATATTATTTATGATTAAATGATTTTTAGTCCATGTGGATAGTAAACAGAATGGGCATTATACTAACTGGCAATTTGACCGTCTGGCAATTAGACCAAATGAGTGAGAGACGAAATGGGTAGTAGGACCTAGACGTATTGGAGACTAGACCAAGTGGAAATTACACCAAATGACCATTAGCTTAAATGGTCATTAGACCAAATGATAGGTATATACGAAATGATAATGAGACCATGTTGGTAGTAGACGGGCTGGGTGTAGACCTAATGGGAATGGACTAATTGTTACTTTAAAAAAAAAAATCTCTTTCCTAAAAATTTACGTGTTGCACTGCTGTACTCTAATTTGTCCAACTGAACTTATAGGCATTGCTCTATCAGTCGCAACCCAAAACCTAAACCTAACCCTAAACCTAAAATTAAACCTAAACCTCACCCATGCCCTACCTGCAGATGCAGACGGTACTGTATGCAAATGGATGCAAATGAGCTATATTACAATGTGGCTATTTTTAAAAACATGCCTCTACGACTGATGGAATCATCCCGGGGTGACAAAGAGATAAGTTGTTCGTCCACGTTGCCATGCGATATGAACTTTCACCCAATTGCGATATCAATGTCAATGGACCAATCAACGGTTGAATGCACTTGCCAATAGGCCGTACGAAAATCATTTTTCTATATTTCACGCTGTTCAAGTCCGATAGATCCGAGCTAATACACTTTGGCCATGGCCATAGCCTCCGTTGTGCACGTGCTGTACCCCCTTATAAAGATTTCCATGGTACACGGTATTTTGGCCACGGTACATATATCATGGTACTACCATGGTAGTAGCATTACAATTATTACGGAACACTACATATTTAGAGCAATGGTAGTACTGTCTGTATCATGGTAGTACCGTGGTAATACTGTACCGTGGTAATACTATGGTAGTACCATGGTTTTTTGGTAAGGGCCAAAGCTCACTACTGTACTGCACATTCTTAGGGATTTTTTGAGCGTAAGTATTCTCCATTTGACTTCCATCTAGTAATCAATCCAATACGTCTCTGTTGTTCTCAAGATGGTTGTAATATAAAAAGTAGGTAAAGTTTTGCGCGTGAAAAAGTACTTCGCTTGTAAAATCTAGATCTAGCTCGTTCGCCAGCGTTGGTTTTAGCCTCGGTCACAAATACTCTTACGGGCTGCTACGAACGCCGTACGAACGATTTTCAGACCATTTCGTAAGATCTTCTTATGAAGGCCGGACGAAACCAGCGTTCGTAGACCGTTCGTAGACCGTTCGTAAAATCGCAGATTGGTCGATGGTCTTGTCCAAGATTTTTGTTAACATCGTACGAAACCCTCTCTTCGTAAGGCGGCCGTACGAACGCCGTAATTACACCGTAAGAACAACGCAAGATTTTCGTTCATTTCGTAGGGTCGAGGGACAATTCTAAAAGCTTCAAATTATTACGATGACCGTAAGAACGCCTCAAGTTGTTCATAGAGGTCTCTTACGGCGTTCGTAAGAACGCCTAACGAGCGGAGATTCTTATGGCCTTCGTACGAACGACTCCTGGCGTCCGGCACTCGCTACCAACCAAGAAACGCTTTTTGCCCCCCCCCCCCCCAAAAAAAAAGCCCCACCCCCTCCCCCAAAAAGAAAAGCAGGAAAGGAGTAAAAATGGTTTGTAATTTTAACCCAAAAGAGCATAACAATAATAAAAACCTGAAATAAATCACATATAAAATTCCATTCGAAGAAAAGGAAAGTTAAAAGGAATTTAAATTGTTAAACATTCCGCATGCTACCTATATTGTTAATGGAGGTTTTTATAATAGCGATACGAGCATATCGTCAAAATATTGTGAGAGGATGGGAAAGCATTTGTGTTTTTTGTTATAGGGGTGAGAAGAAATGAGCCCCTGAACGCTGGCGTACTGATAGGGGGGTGGGATGTTATTTCTTATTCGATACTAGTGATTTACAAATGTTACTGAAATGACATGATTTTCCGGTAGTCATACCTTTTTATGAGTTTGTTGAAAAATTAGAAATTCCCAAATTTACAGGCGGGCGAAAAATATGCGTATTTGAAGTCGCTATGTCAGGGCCTGCAAAACAGCTAGGCTCGGGGGCTCGAGCCCCCCTCACTTTTTGAAAAAGTATGCTACAGAGAAAGAGAAAGTAGGAGAGAAAAAATAAGTGACCTGCCAATGTCACAAATGAGGTATCAAAATATACTAATCTGACCGTAACTAAAATGCCTAATAAGAACCACAGAGCTTACAGGGGCTCCGCCCTCGGACCCCACTAGGGGCCCTAAGGCGGTCGCCTGGATGCTCATCTGACCGTAATTAAATACCTAAAACCCCTGAGCTTCCGGGGGCTCTGCCCCCCGGACCCCACCAAGGGCCCTAAGGCTGGCCCCTGGATGCTCATCTGACCGTAGTTAAATTTCTAAAACCTCCGAGCTTCCAGGGGCTCTGCCCCCTGGACTCCCCTCCAATTAGTGACATGCCAGTGTCACAAATAAACTTATCTATATATCTAAATATGCTTATCTGACAGTAATGTAATGCCTAAAAACCATGAGCTTCAGGGGGCTCAGCCCCTTGACTCCTTGCCGGGGGTCAGGCCCTGGACCCCACGCCAATATACGTGTAAGAGTGGTGGTGATGCAGATTTTTCTTCTGCCCCCCCCCCCCGCCTTCCAAACGATTTTTGCTCATTACGCCATTGCCCCTGGAAGGTGAGCCCCCTGGAATGTATGCCCCCCCCCCCCTCACCCTCAATCCCAAACTGCTTCCGGCACGCCTGTTCATAGTGTTCGTCGAGGGTGCATCTCCTGTCGAAGAAATATGGAACCAAAGGGGAAATCTGTTAGAGGGAAGAGAGGGAAGGGAAACACACGTAAGGAAAGAAATGAGGAGGAAGGAGAAATAGGATGATAGCAGCAACATCAATATCAAGAAATGATGGCCATTGGAAGCGACCGGGAGGAGGCGATGGAAGATGACGACGATGACGAGGAGGAGGGAGAACCATCAAGACGGCAGTTTGATAGCGTGGAAGATGAGGTAACAGGGAAACTAAGAAAGGAGAAGTATGACTTTGATGCTACCACAGAGCAAAAACTTGTTTACTTCTTCGGTGAACATGACTGCTTTTAAAATAAAGGAAGTAACAGATATGCTAACAGTAAGTTCAAGAAACACTTGATGGAGTTGCAGTTGCATTTGTAGTCTTCTTAGCAATACTGCCATCGTGAAACATGAAACTTTCAACAGTCATAGAATTTTCGACAGTATACGGCAGCGCTTTTTTTGCAACCCGGCCAAATATTTAAACAATCGTAAGATCTTCTTACGAATGACTTGTGAATGCCGTGAGTTACACGTACGACTACCTTGGGAGGACTAAGACTCGTAAGATTGGCGTAAGTCTGACGTAAGAAAAACTAAAGGTGTTCTTAATACGAAAAACGTACGAATTCTAAAGCCATTGTATAACCGAAAATCACTTCGTTTCTCAAGAAGGTCTTGAGTTGTTCTTGCGAATTAAACGGCGTTCGTACGAACTCCGTAAAATAGACGTAAGAAACTATGCCCCATCTACGAATCTCTACGAACTCTGAAATTCGTAGGAACAGGGAGATTCGTACGAACGAATCGTTCGTACGAACATTTTGGACCGTTGCATAGGTTTAATAAAGTCAACGAATGAAGGCTTGAAGAAACAGCGCAGTGTATCCACGATACTCGTGTTAGCTGCGAGGAGCACTGGCAATTATCAAACGAGATGCTTTCTGCCGGACCACCATTCTCATATTACTCATAATGACCTACCTTGACCTAAGCCTTCCGCACCATCTGGGAGATGTGTGATGGCTTCTGCTTCATGACGTCAAGCCAGATCTTCCTATCTTGTGACGTTCTGGTCGCTTCTTTGAGGGATCCCGGACATCTAGTAGCACAATCGGCCTTTACACAATCTATCCATTTCTTGGCTGGTCTGCCCCGGGGTCTATCACCATGGATATTAAAAGTTAGGAGTATCTTTGGGTATCGTGATGGTCTCATCCTGTTAACGTGGCCAACGAATCGTAGCCGTTTTTTGGCTATTTTGTCCAGAATGGTTTCATCCAGTCCTAGAGTCTTCCGAATTATTGTAATTCCTTATTCTGTCTAGTCTGGTTACCCCCATGACTTTTCGGAGGCAGATCATTTCGAAGGTAAGGAGCCTGTTCTCGTCTTCTTTTTTCAGTGTCCATGTTTCTGATCCATACATAAGGATGGATAGGATGAGTACCTTATATAGTTGAAGTTTTGTAACATCTCTAATATCTTTGGCTGTCAATATGCTGTGAAGACTTTGAACAGCACCCAGGGCTTTTCCAATTCTATTCTTTATGTCTTCTGTACATTTTCCTGATTGAGTGATGGTACCTCCAAGGTAAACAAACTTTTCCACCTGTAGTAGTTTGGTTCCACCTATGCTGATGTTAATGTTTTGCTGCTGTTTACTGATGACCTGGACCTCTGTCTTGGCAATATTGATTTTGAGGCCAAAGTTTGAGCTCCACTGGTGTACACAATCTACAATGGACTGGAGATCTATTTCGTTGCATGCAAGAAGAACTATGTCGTCTGCGAAGCGGAGGTTGTTGAACAGATGTCATTGGATGTTTATTCCAATAGGGGTGTCATAGGTGGCATGTAACATAACAATTTCTAGGATGATGTTGAATAGCTGTACTCATAATACTTTATTTCTATTCAATATTTCAGCCTCATCATCGCAAGAACAGTTGGGGATGCAAGATGGGCGAATCACGGACGCACAGATCACGGCTAGTAGCTGTTATTATCAACATAACTGCACAGATCGCGCAAGGCTCAACCAGCCATTGGGTATGAATTTTGAGAATATATTTTATTGTTTAATTGATGTATATAATGTGAGGTTCTATTTATGTTTGTAAGGGGGTGTATGTGCATGTGCGGCGTGTGTGCACGTTTGTTTGCGTGGGTGTGTGCACGTGCGTTTGAGTGCGTTGTGTGTGTGCGTGTGTGTGTGGGCATGTATCTTTATGAATGGATGGACCCGGGGATGGGGATTGGGATGGACGGATATTGATGTTGGTTGGTTGGTTGGTTAATTCACTTGGTTGGTTGATGGATTCATTAATTGATATAAATACACACTAAAAAAGCAGTGGCAATGCAAGTTCCTGATGGGATAGTATGGTCATCAACATTATGATGTTAGGATTTGGGTTCATACTTTTTTACTACAGTGTTGTCAATTCACTTAAATTATTATATTTTGTTATTAAAGAAAATATTTAAATTATGCTGAGACGTGGGATTCTTTCCAAACTTTTTTCAACATCAAAGCTGTGATGTATTTTAAACATGAAATTTACCGAAGACCCATTAATGCTGGTTTAGAATTGACAGTTTTATCACTTTAGTGAGTTGATTTTAATAGCTACATTAAGAATGTTTGCAAAGTCTTGAAGCATATTATATGTATCTACCTTCAACTTATTACCTTCTAGTTATATATGCATGTTTCAATTACCTTTTATTCGATTTATAAACACTTTATCAGACCTCATTCACAATTCAAATTAAATTAATATTTATATATAATTCAATTGAGTGGTATATCTGATTTACCCCAAAAAAAGGCCAATATTATCATTATTATACATAAAAATTGAAATACAGTGCAATTAAAAGAATTGAAAAGATCTTTTTAATTTAGCAAATACCAATGATAATGCGCTACATAAAACGACAAGTGCTATGGCAACTTTCCAATCCAGCAGTGTCTCGACTATTATTGAAGCAAACATTTAGCAAGTCAAAATGAAAGATGATCCAAGTTTTGAATACAAATTTGTGTCTGAATGCAATACCAGCAGTGCATTTTACATTATTTACAAGCCTTTTCTTCAAAGTTAGTTTTGATTGTAGTGTATAGTCATATTACTATTACAATTTGTTTACAACAGAAAAGAGTATTACATTTAAATTGACAAGTGAGAGGTTTAAAAGACAGATGAAGGGAGAAAAAGATAAAGGGAGAGCAGAAGAGGGACGGCAAGAATCTGCAAACAACTTAACAAAAAAGGATAGGGACCTAAGCCCGAGAGCCTCATAATTACTTGTCCTCTTTGATCTAATCTTAACTCTTAGGTTGCTTTTATAATTTTATTGTTCTAATTTGGAACACTTATTCACATATTTGCCTTCTTTCATTCATTTGAATGGTTGTATGGCACTAAACATCTGTTGTATGCCGTTACTTTTGTGATCTTCTAGTTGCTAATTATTTATATGGGAAATATCCTGCCTTCTTAAACCTCAGCAGTTTTCAAAGTCATGTGTGATGTTTTAAACATCATTTTGCATGCATCTCACAGTGGTAAGGGCAAGCTCTGGATGCTGAAAATAAAATAAAATGCTCTTGAGGCTTTTGAAGTAATACTGTTCTAAAGACATTCTTCAGAACGGTATTTCAAGTACCATGAATCATAATAGCCGGGCCTGATCATGGGGTTGTCAGACATTTCTCAGACTTTGTAATATAAATGGAGAATCCCAGTCACCTTGGAATAAACTTTGCATGTCAATCATTATAGCAAAGAAATGAACAATAAAATTAAGTACCAATGTGGTCCTATAAATAGAGTAAATGTTAGACTAACTATTTTTTAAAGTTAAAATCACTGTTAGGTGTATGATATTTAACTTGCTGTTTGAAAGGTATTCTGTTGCAATATATAAGTAGATGTAATTCCATACTTAACTTTTAAGTGTTGCAAGAGAAATTTCAGGAACTTCTTAATACTAGTTTGAATACTGAATTTCTATAACAAATCAGATAGAAGATTATCATGCATTTCTAAGTTTAATATCGTAATGATTCTAGCATTGATGTTTTAAAATCCTCTCATGTATCATAGTTGCTCTTGTCCCTGGAAAGCTTGGTATAGAAGATGGTCGCATAGATACTACCAGTCTCTCTGCGTCATCTTGCTGGGATAGCAACTATTGCTTCGCTCGCTCTAGACTCAATCAGCCACAAGAGGGAGCTCTAGGGGGAGCCTGGGTAGCCTTAGTGAGTATATAGATTATATCCCACTGTCCTATCATTCGAGATTGCAAAACTACATGTACTCTCAGGCTTTTGTAGTGAGCAGAGTCATTGCTTTCCCATATGTTCTTTTGCTTTCCTTTCTGCTAAGTATTGAAAGTTGAACCGCATAAATACATAAAGGAATATATGTCAATGGAAAGTCCACAAAATATATTGATGGAACTTCTTGTATCAATCACAAATTCATGGTGATTCATTGATAGCATTATTTCTTAAGACTCACTTTTGTGTCAGAGGTGAAGAACAATCATATTTCAAAATTGTTTGTGATGAAAATGAAATAAGCACCTCATCCATTAGATAGGATTAGCAGATTTGCATTACCTGTTAGAGACTGTGCTTTGTTCAAATTGACCTGCATATAATCACAAGATCGGTTGGTCTTCACTTATTGTGATTCGCTCCATTCTACAGAGGAACGATGTAAACCAGTGGATACAAGTTGACCTCCATGCTGCCTTTAAGGTCACCGGAGTCATCACACAAGGCAGAAATCAGAGCTATAACCAGTGGGTCACGTCTTATCAAATCTCCTACAGCATCGATGGCCAGGACTGGACCTTGGTGGAAGACTGTGTGGAAGGACCAAGGGTGAGACTGTTAAAACATCATTCAGGGCCCACCATTAAGATTTAAGTTACTGTAATTTTTCAAGAGAAAAACAGAGGAAGAAAGTGAGAAATAAAGAGAGAGAGGGAGATAGAAAATGAGAGGAAAAGAGAGAGAGAGACATACAAATAGAATGGAAGGAAGAGAGAGACAGAGCAAATAAGAGAAAGGAAGAAAAAAAGAGGGATAACAATCAGACAGATAGAGAGGAGAAAAACGAATAAGGAGCTGCAAACAAGTGTACATTAATTTTTCTACCAACTAAGGAACGAGGATCACTAGATGAAGCAATCTGCATAATGACATAAAATACAACAACTACAAAGTACAGCTATCCGCTATAGCTCTACTCTCACGTCACATTATGCAAGTTCCACTCAAAGAATATATCTAGAAAATTGAATTATAAAGAGTTGGGATCAATATCAAGTTGCAATCTTTCAATTCAACTCAATTATTTCCACTATCAAAGTGTGAAACACTTTGAAAAGTTGTATCTTGTCAGAATTTCTATTTCAGTAACCGTACTGATTTGAATTTGTTACATTCAAGATCTTTCCTGGTAATTCTGATCGAGATAGCCTGATTGAAAATGGTATCAGCCCACCTGTGACAGCTAGGTTCATCCGTCTCCAACCTGTAACTTGGAACATCCACATCAGCATGAGATGGGAACTAATTGGACAGGGTCCTATCACAAGTAAGCTCAAGAGAACTTTATTATGATGACTATTATTAAAATAAGTATTATTCATTTGACGCTTTGCTAAACTATAATACCAACAAACAATATAAAAGTGAGTCAGAATAATTGCAGAATTCCTTTCGTAGATCCAATCAAAACCCATGTATTGCAGAGAGCTTACAGGCTTTATTTTATATCACCTTTTGGAATTTTTGCACCTGATCCGGCAGCTAGGAAAGAATAAGACAACTGAATCAGCATGGCCTGTCCTCCTTTTCACACGTGTTGATTCTAGCATTGATGTTTTAAAATCCTCTCATGTATCATAGTTGCTCCTGTCTCCGGAAAGCTTGGCATAGAAGATGGTCGCATAGGTACTACCAGTCTCTGTGCGTCATCTTGCTGGGATAGCAACTATTGCGTCGCTCGCTCTAGACTCAATCAGCCACAAGAGGGAGCTCTAGGGGGAGCCTGGGTAGCCTCAGTGAGTAAATAGATTACATCCCACTGTCCTATCATTCGAGATTGCAAAATTACATGTACTCTCAGGCTTGTGTAGTGAGCAGAGTCATTGCTTTCCCATATGTTCTTTTGCTTTCCTTTGTGTTAAGTATTGAAAGATGAACCGCATAAATACATAAAGGAAGATAATGTCAATGGAAAGTCCACAAAATGTGTTGACGGAACTTCTTGTGTCAATCACAAATTCATGGTGATGCATTGATAGCATTATTTCTTATGCAAACCTGCCCATTAAGACTCACTTTTATGTCAGAGGTGAAGAACAATCATATGTTTCGTAATTGTTTGTGATGAAAATAAGCACCTCATCCATTAGATAGGATTAGCAGATTTGCATTACCTGTTAGAGACTGTGCTTTGTTCAAATTGACCTGCATATAATCACAAGATCGGTTGGTCTTCACTTATTGTGATTCGCTCCATTCTACAGAGGAACGATGTAAACCAGTGGATACAAGTTGACCTCCATGCTGCCTTTAAGGTCACCGGAGTCATCACACAAGGCAGAAATCAGAGCTATAACCAGTGGGTCACGTCTTATCAAATCTCCTACAGCATCGATGGCCAGGACTGGACCTTGGTGGAAGACTGTGTGGAAGGACCAAGGGTGAGACTGTTAAAACATCATTCAGGGCCCACCATTAAGATTTAAGTTACTGTAATTTTTCAAGAGAAAAACAGAGGAAGAAAGTGAGAAATAAAGAGAGAGAGGGAGATAGAAAATGAGAGGAAAAGAGAGAGAGAGACATACAAATAGAATGGAAGGAAGAGAGAGACAGAGCAAATAAGAGAAAGGAAGAAAAAAAGAGGGATAACAATCAGACAGATAGAGAGGAGAAAAACGAATAAGGAGCTGCAAACAAGTGTACATTAATTTTTCTACCAACTAAGGAACGAGGATCACTAGATGAAGCAATCTGCATAATGACATAAAATACAACAACTACAAAGTACAGCTATCCGCTATAGCTCTACTCTCACGTCACATTATGCAAGTTCCACTCAAAGAATATATCTAGAAAATTGAATTATAAAGAGTTGGGATCAATATCAAGTTGCAATCTTTCAATTCAACTCAATTATTTCCACTATCAAAGTGTGAAACACTTTGAAAAGTTGTATCTTGTCAGAATTTCTATTTCAGTAACCGTACTGATTTGAATTTGTTACATTCAAGATCTTTCCTGGTAATTCTGATCGAGATAGCCTGATTGAAAATGGTATCAGCCCACCTGTGACAGCTAGGTTCATCCGTCTCCAACCTGTAACTTGGAACATCCACATCAGCATGAGATGGGAACTAATTGGACAGGGTCCTATCACAAGTAAGCTCAAGAGAACTTTATTATGATGACTATTATTAAAATAAGTATTATTCATTTGACGCTTTGCTAAACTATAATACCAACAAACAATATAAAAGTGAGTCAGAATAATTGCAGAATTCCTTTTGTAGATCCAATCAAAACCCATGTATTGCAGAGAGCTTACAGGCTTTATTTTATATCACCTTTTGGAATTTTTGCACCTGATCCGGCAGCTAGGAAAGAATAAGACAACTGAATCAGCATGGCCTGTCCTCCTTCTCACACGTGTTGATTCTAGCATTGATGTTTTAAAATCCTCTCATGTATCATAGTTGCTCCTGTCTCCGGAAAGCTTGGCATAGAAGATGGTCGCATAGGTACTACCAGTCTCTGTGCGTCATCTTGCTGGGATAGCAACTATTGCGTCACTCGCTCTAGACTCAATCAGCCACAAGAGGGAGCTCTAGGGGGAGCCTGGGTAGCCTCAGTGAGTAAATAGATTACATCCCACTGTCCTATCATTCGAGATTGCAAAATTACATGTACTCTCAGGCTTGTGTAGTGAGCAGAGTCATTGCTTTCCCATATGTTCTTTTGCTTTCCTTTGTGTTAAGTATTGAAAGTTGAACCGCATAAATACATAAAGGAAGATATGTCAATGGAAATTCCACAAAATGTGTTGACGGAACTTCTTGTGTCAATCACAAATTTATGGTGATGCATTGATAGCATTATTTCTTATGCAAACCTGCCCATTAAGACTCACTTTTATGTCAGAGGTGAAGAACAATCATATGTTTCGTAATTGTTTGTGATGAAAATAAGCACCTCATCCATTAGATAGGATTAGCAGATTTGCATTACCTGTTAGAGACTGTGCTTTGTTCAAATTGACCTGCATATAATCACAAGATCGGTTGGTCTTCACTTATTGTGATTCGCTCCATTCTACAGAGGAACGATGTAAACCAGTGGATACAAGTTGACCTCCATGCTGCCTTTAAGGTCACCGGAGTCATCACACAAGGCAGAAATCAGAGCTATAACCAGTGGGTCACGTCTTATCAAATCTCCTACAGCATCGATGGCCAGGACTGGACCTTGGTGGAAGACTGTGTGGAAGGACCAAGGGTGAGACTGTTAAAACATCATTCAGGGCCCACCATTAAGATTTAAGTTACTGTAATTTTTCAAGAGAAAAACAGAGGAAGAAAGTGAGAAATAAAGAGAGAGAGGGAGATAGAAAATGAGAGGAAAAGAGAGAGAGAGACATACAAATAGAATGGAAGGAAGAGAGAGACAGAGCAAATAAGAGAAAGGAAGAAAAAAAGAGGGATAACAATCAGACAGATAGAGAGGAGAAAAACGAATAAGGAGCTGCAAACAAGTGTACATTAATTTTTCTACCAACTAAGGAACGAGGATCACTAGATGAAGCAATCTGCATAATGACATAAAATACAACAACTACAAAGTACAGCTATCCGCTATAGCTCTACTCTCACGTCACATTATGCAAGTTCCACTCAAAGAATATATCTAGAAAATTGAATTATAAAGAGTTGGGATCAATATCAAGTTGCAATCTTTCAATTCAACTCAATTATTTCCACTATCAAAGTGTGAAACACTTTGAAAAGTTGTATCTTGTCAGAATTTCTATTTCAGTAACCGTACTGATTTGAATTTGTTACATTCAAGATCTTTCCTGGTAATTCTGATCGAGATAGCCTGATTGAAAATGGTATCAGCCCACCTGTGACAGCTAGGTTCATCCGTCTCCAACCTGTAACTTGGAACATCCACATCAGCATGAGATGGGAACTAATTGGACAGGGTCCTATCACAAGTAAGCTCAAGAGAACTTTATTATGATGACTATTATTAAAATAAGTATTATTCATTTGACGCTTTGCTAAACTATAATACCAACAAACAATATAAAAGTGAGTCAGAATAATTGCAGAATTCCTTTCGTAGATCCAATCAAAACCCATGTATTGCAGAGAGCTTACAGGCTTTATTTTATATCACCTTTTGGAATTTTTGCACCTGATCCGGCAGCTAGGAAAGAATAAGACAACTGAATCAGCATGGCCTGTCCTCCTTTTCACACGTGTTGATTCTAGCATTGATGTTTTAAAATCCTCTCATGTATCATAGTTGCTCCTGTCTCCGGAAAGCTTGGCATAGAAGATGGTCGCATAGGTACTACCAGTCTCTGTGCGTCATCTTGCTGGGATAGCAACTATTGCGTCGCTCGCTCTAGACTCAATCAGCCACAAGAGGGAGCTCTAGGGGGAGCCTGGGTAGCCTCAGTGAGTAAATAGATTACATCCCACTGTCCTATCATTCGAGATTGCAAAATTACATGTACTCTCAGGCTTGTGTAGTGAGCAGAGTCATTGCTTTCCCATATGTTCTTTTGCTTTCCTTTGTGTTAAGTATTGAAAGATGAACCGCATAAATACATAAAGGAAGATAATGTCAATGGAAAGTCCACAAAATGTGTTGACGGAACTTCTTGTGTCAATCACAAATTCATGGTGATGCATTGATAGCATTATTTCTTATGCAAACCTGCCCATTAAGACTCACTTTTATGTCAGAGGTGAAGAACAATCATATGTTTCGTAATTGTTTGTGATGAAAATAAGCACCTCATCCATTAGATAGGATTAGCAGATTTGCATTACCTGTTAGAGACTGTGCTTTGTTCAAATTGACCTGCATATAATCACAAGATCGGTTGGTCTTCACTTATTGTGATTCGCTCCATTCTACAGAGGAACGATGTAAACCAGTGGATACAAGTTGACCTCCATGCTGCCTTTAAGGTCACCGGAGTCATCACACAAGGCAGAAATCAGAGCTATAACCAGTGGGTCACGTCTTATCAAATCTCCTACAGCATCGATGGCCAGGACTGGACCTTGGTGGAAGACTGTGTGGAAGGACCAAGGGTGAGACTGTTAAAACATCATTCAGGGCCCACCATTAAGATTTAAGTTACTGTAATTTTTCAAGAGAAAAACAGAGGAAGAAAGTGAGAAATAAAGAGAGAGAGGGAGATAGAAAATGAGAGGAAAAGAGAGAGAGAGACATACAAATAGAATGGAAGGAAGAGAGAGACAGAGCAAATAAGAGAAAGGAAGAAAAAAAGAGGGATAACAATCAGACAGATAGAGAGGAGAAAAACGAATAAGGAGCTGCAAACAAGTGTACATTTATTTTTCTACCAACTAAGGAACGAGGATCACTAGATGAAGCAATCTGCATAATGACATAAAATACAACAACTACAAAGTACAGCTATCCGCTATAGCTCTACTCTCACGTCACATTATGCAAGTTCCACTCAAAGAATATATCTAGAAAATTGAATTATAAAGAGTTGGGATCAATATCAAGTTGGAATCTTTCAATTCAACTCAATTATTTCCACTATCAAAGTGTGAAACACTTTGAAAAGTTGTATCTTGTCAGAATTTCTATTTCAGTAACCGTACTGATTTGAATTTGTTACATTCAAGATCTTTCCTGGTAATTCTGATCGAGATAGCCTGATTGAAAATGGTATCAGCCCACCTGTGACAGCTAGGTTCATCCGTCTCCAACCTGTAACTTGGAACATCCACATCAGCATGAGATGGGAACTAATTGGACAGGGTCCTATCACAAGTAAGCTCAAGAGAACTTTATTATGATGACTATTATTAAAATAAGTATTATTCATTTGACGCTTTGCTAAACTATAATACCAACAAACAATATAAAAGTGAGTCAGAATAATTGCAGAATTCCTTTCGTAGATCCAATCAAAACCCATGTATTGCAGAGAGCTTACAGGCTTTATTTTATATCATCTTTTGGAATTTTTGCACCTGATCCGGCAGCTAGGAAAGAATAAGACAACTGAATCAGCATGGCCTGTCCTCCTTTTCACACGTGTTGATTCTAGCATTGATGTTTTAAAATCCTCTCATGTATCATAGTTGCTCCTGTCTCCGGAAAGCTTGGCATAGAAGATGGTCGCATAGGTACTACCAGTCTCTGTGCGTCATCTTGCTGGGATAGCAACTATTGCGTCGCTCGCTCTAGACTCAATCAGCCACAAGAGGGAGCTCTAGGGGGAGCCTGGGTAGCCTCAGTGAGTAAATAGATTACATCCCACTGTCCTATCATTCGAGATTGCAAAATTACATGTACTCTCAGGCTTGTGTAGTGAGCAGAGTCATTGCTTTCCCATATGTTCTTTTGCTTTCCTTTGTGTTAAGTATTGAAAGTTGAACCGCATAAATACATAAAGGAAGATATGTCAATGGAAAGTCCACAAAATGTGTTGACGGAACTTCTTGTGTCAATCACAAATTCATGGTGATGCATTGATAGCATTATTTCTTATGCAAACCTGCCCATTAAGACTCACTTTTATGTCAGAGGTGAAGAACAATCATATGTTTCGTAATTGTTTGTGATGAAAATAAGCACCTCATCCATTAGATAGGATTAGCAGATTTGCATTACCTGTTAGAGACTGTGCTTTGTTCAAATTGACCTGCATATAATCACAAGATCGGTTGGTCTTCACTTATTGTGATTCGCTCCATTCTACAGAGGAACGATGTAAACCAGTGGATACAAGTTGACCTCCATGCTGCCTTTAAGGTCACCGGAGTCATCACACAAGGCAGAAATCAGAGCTATAACCAGTGGGTCACGTCTTATCAAATCTCCTACAGCATCGATGGCCAGGACTGGACCTTGGTGGAAGACTGTGTGGAAGGACCAAGGGTGAGACTGTTAAAACATCATTCAGGGCCCACCATTAAGATTTAAGTTACTGTAATTTTTCAAGAGAAAAACAGAGGAAGAAAGTGAGAAATAAAGAGAGAGAGGGAGATAGAAAATGAGAGGAAAAGAGAGAGAGAGAGACATACAAATAGAATGGAAGGAAGAGAGAGACAGAGCAAATAAGAGAAAGGAAGAAAAAAAGAGGGATAACAATCAGACAGATAGAGAGGAGAAAAACGAATAAGGAGCTGCAAACAAGTGTACATTTATTTTTCTACCAACTAAGGAACGAGGATCACTAGATGAAGCAATCTGCATAATGACATAAAATACAACAACTACAAAGTACAGCTATCCGCTATAGCTCTACTCTCACGTCACATTATGCAAGTTCCACTCAAAGAATATATCTAGAAAATTGAATTATAAAGAGTTGGGATCAATATCAAGTTGCAATCTTTCAATTCAACTCAATTATTTCCACTATCAAAGTGTGAAACACTTTGAAAAGTTGTATCTTGTCAGAATTTCTATTTCAGTAACCGTACTGATTTGAATTTGTTACATTCAAGATCTTTCCTGGTAATTCTGATCGAGATAGCCTGATTGAAAATGGTATCAGCCCACCTGTGACAGCTAGGTTCATCCGTCTCCAACCTGTAACTTGGAACATCCACATCAGCATGAGATGGGAACTAATTGGACAGGGTCCTATCACAAGTAAGCTCAAGAGAACTTTATTATGATGACTATTATTAAAATAAGTATTATTCATTTGACGCTTTGCTAAACTATAATACCAACAAACAATATAAAAGTGAGTCAGATTAATTGCAGAATTCCTTCCGTAGATCCAATCAAAACCCATGTATTGCAGAGAGCTTACAGGCTTTATTTTATATCACCTTTTGGAATTTTTGCACCTGATCCGGCAGCTAGGAAAGAATAAGACAACTGAATCAGCATGGCCTGTCCTCCTTTTCACACGTGTTGATTCTAGCATTGATGTTTTAAAATCCTCTCATGTATCATAGTTGCTCCTGTCTCCGGAAAGCTTGGCATAGAAGATGGTCGCATAGGTACTACCAGTCTCTGTGCGTCATCTTGCTGGGATAGCAACTATTGCGTCGCTCGCTCTAGACTCAATCAGCCACAAGAGGGAGCTCTAGGGGGAGCCTGGGTAGCCTCAGTGAGTAAATAGATTACATCCCACTGTCCTATCATTCGAGATTGCAAAATTACATGTACTCTCAGGCTTGTGTAGTGAGCAGAGTCATTGCTTTCCCATATGTTCTTTTGCTTTCCTTTGTGTTAAGTATTGAAAGTTGAACCGCATAAATACATAAAGGAAGATAATGTCAATGGAAAGTCCACAAAATGTGTTGACGGAACTTCTTGTGTCAATCACAAATTCATGGTGATGCATTGATAGCATTATTTCTTATGCAAACCTGCCCATTAAGACTCACTTTTATGTCAGAGGTGAAGAACAATCATATGTTTCGTAATTGTTTGTGATGAAAATAAGCACCTCATCCATTAGATAGGATTAGCAGATTTGCATTACCTGTTAGAGACTGTGCTTTGTTCAAATTGACCTGCATATAATCACAAGATCGGTTGGTCTTCACTTATTGTGATTCGCTCCATTCTACAGAGGAACGATGTAAACCAGTGGATACAAGTTGACCTCCATGCTGCCTTTAAGGTCACCGGAGTCATCACACAAGGCAGAAATCAGAGCTATAACCAGTGGGTCACGTCTTATCAAATCTCCTACAGCATCGATGGCCAGGACTGGACCTTGGTGGAAGACTGTGTGGAAGGACCAAGGGTGAGACTGTTAAAACATCATTCAGGGCCCACCATTAAGATTTAAGTTACTGTAATTTTTCAAGAGAAAAACAGAGGAAGAAAGTGAGAAATAAAGAGAGAGAGGGAGATAGAAAATGAGAGGAAAAGAGAGAGAGAGACATACAAATAGAATGGAAGGAAGAGAGAGACAGAGCAAATAAGAGAAAGGAAGAAAAAAAGAGGGATAACAATCAGACAGATAGAGAGGAGAAAAACGAATAAGGAGCTGCAAACAAGTGTACATTTATTTTTCTACCAACTAAGGAACGAGGATCACTAGATGAAGCAATCTGCATAATGACATAAAATACAACAACTACAAAGTACAGCTATCCGCTATAGCTCTACTCTCACGTCACATTATGCAAGTTCCACTCAAAGAATATATCTAGAAAATTGAATTATAAAGAGTTGGGATCAATATCAAGTTGCAATCTTTCAATTCAACTCAATTATTTCCACTATCAAAGTGTGAAACACTTTGAAAAGTTGTATCTTGTCAGAATTTCTATTTCAGTAACCGTACTGATTTGAATTTGTTACATTCAAGATCTTTCCTGGTAATTCTGATCGAGATAGCCTGATTGAAAATGGTATCAGCCCACCTGTGACAGCTAGGTTCATCCGTCTCCAACCTGTAACTTGGAACATCCACATCAGCATGAGATGGGAACTAATTGGACAGGGTCCTATCACAAGTAAGCTCAAGAGAACTTTATTATGATGACTATTATTAAAATAAGTATTATTCATTTGACGCTTTGCTAAACTATAATACCAACAAACAATATAAAAGTGAGTCAGATTAATTGCAGAATTCCTTCCGTAGATCCAATCAAAACCCATGTATTGCAGAGAGCTTACAGGCTTTATTTTATATCACCTTTTGGAATTTTTGCACCTGATCCGGCAGCTAGGAAAGAATAAGACAACTGAATCAGCATGGCCTGTCCTCCTTTTCACACGTGTTGATTCTAGCATTGATGTTTTAAAATCCTCTCATGTATCATAGTTGCTCCTGTCTCCGGAAAGCTTGGCATAGAAGATGGTCGCATAGGTACTACCAGTCTCTGTGCGTCATCTTGCTGGGATAGCAACTATTGCGTCGCTCGCTCTAGACTCAATCAGCCACAAGAGGGAGCTCTAGGGGGAGCCTGGGTAGCCTCAGTGAGTAAATAGATTACATCCCACTGTCCTATCATTCGAGATTGCAAAATTACATGTACTCTCAGGCTTGTGTAGTGAGCAGAGTCATTGCTTTCCCATATGTTCTTTTGCTTTCCTTTGTGTTAAGTATTGAAAGTTGAACCGCATAAATACATAAAGGAAGATAATGTCAATGGAAAGTCCACAAAATGTGTTGACGGAACTTCTTGTGTCAATCACAAATTCATGGTGATGCATTGATAGCATTATTTCTTATGCAAACCTGCCCATTAAGACTCACTTTTATGTCAGAGGTGAAGAACAATCATATGTTTCGTAATTGTTTGTGATGAAAATAAGCACCTCATCCATTAGATAGGATTAGCAGATTTGCATTACCTGTTAGAGACTGTGCTTTGTTCAAATTGACCTGCATATAATCACAAGATCGGTTGGTCTTCACTTATTGTGATTCGCTCCATTCTACAGAGGAACGATGTAAACCAGTGGATACAAGTTGACCTCCATGCTGCCTTTAAGGTCACCGGAGTCATCACACAAGGCAGAAATCAGAGCTATAACCAGTGGGTCACGTCTTATCAAATCTCCTACAGCATCGATGGCCAGGACTGGACCTTGGTGGAAGACTGTGTGGAAGGACCAAGGGTGAGACTGTTAAAACATCATTCAGGGCCCACCATTAAGATTTAAGTTACTGTAATTTTTCAAGAGAAAAACAGAGGAAGAAAGTGAGAAATAAAGAGAGAGAGGGAGATAGAAAATGAGAGGAAAAGAGAGAGAGAGACATACAAATAGAATGGAAGGAAGAGAGAGACAGAGCAAATAAGAGAAAGGAAGAAAAAAAGAGGGATAACAATCAGACAGATAGAGAGGAGAAAAACGAATAAGGAGCTGCAAACAAGTGTACACTTATTTTTCTACCAACTAAGGAACGAGGATCACTAGATGAAGCAATCTGCATAATGACATAAAATACAACAACTACAAAGTACAGCTATCCGCTATAGCTCTACTCTCACGTCAGATTATGCAAGTTCCACTCAAAGAATATATCTAGAAAATTGAATTATAAAGAGTTGGGATCAATATCAAGTTGCAATCTTTCAATTCAACTCAATTATTTCCACTATCAAAGTGTGAAACACTTTGAAAAGTTGTATCTTGTCAGAATTTCTATTTCAGTAACCGTACTGATTTGAATTTGTTACATTCAAGATCTTTCCTGGTAATTCTGATCGAGATAGCCTGATTGAAAATGGTATCAGCCCACCTGTGACAGCTAGGTTCATCCGTCTCCAACCTGTAACTTGGAACATCCACATCAGCATGAGATGGGAACTAATTGGACAGGGTCCTATCACAAGTAAGCTCAAGAGAACTTTATTATGATGACTATTATTAAAATAAGTATTATTCATTTGACGCTTTGCTAAACTATAATACCAACAAACAATATAAAAGTGAGTCAGATTAATTGCAGAATTCCTTCCGTAGATCCAATCAAAACCCATGTATTGCAGAGAGCTTACAGGCTTTATTTTATATCACCTTTTGGAATTTTTGCACCTGATCCGGCAGCTAGGAAAGAATAAGACAACTGAATCAGCATGGCCTGTCCTCCTTTTCACACGTGTTGATTCTAGCATTGATGTTTTAAAATCCTCTCATGTATCATAGTTGCTCCTGTCTCCGGAAAGCTTGGCATAGAAGATGGTCGCATAGGTACTACCAGTCTCTGTGCGTCATCTTGCTGGGATAGCAACTATTGCGTCGCTCGCTCTAGACTCAATCAGCCACAAGAGGGAGCTCTAGGGGGAGCCTGGGTAGCCTCAGTGAGTAAATAGATTACATCCCACTGTCCTATCATTCGAGATTGCAAAATTACATGTACTCTCAGGCTTGTGTAGTGAGCAGAGTCATTGCTTTCCCATATGTTCTTTTGCTTTCCTTTGTGTTAAGTATTGAAAGTTGAACCGCATAAATACATAAAGGAAGATAATGTCAATGGAAAGTCCACAAAATGTGTTGACGGAACTTCTTGTGTCAATCACAAATTCATGGTGATGCATTGATAGCATTATTTCTTATGCAAACCTGCCCATTAAGACTCACTTTTATGTCAGAGGTGAAGAACAATCATATGTTTCGTAATTGTTTGTGATGAAAATAAGCACCTCATCCATTAGATAGGATTAGCAGATTTGCATTACCTGTTAGAGACTGTGCTTTGTTCAAATTGACCTGCATATAATCACAAGATCGGTTGGTCTTCACTTATTGTGATTCGCTCCATTCTACAGAGGAACGATGTAAACCAGTGGATACAAGTTGACCTCCATGCTGCCTTTAAGGTCACCGGAGTCATCACACAAGGCAGAAATCAGAGCTATAACCAGTGGGTCACGTCTTATCAAATCTCCTACAGCATCGATGGCCAGGACTGGACCTTGGTGGAAGACTGTGTGGAAGGACCAAGGGTGAGACTGTTAAAACATCATTCAGGGCCCACCATTAAGATTTAAGTTACTGTAATTTTTCAAGAGAAAAACAGAGGAAGAAAGTGAGAAATAAAGAGAGAGAGGGAGATAGAAAATGAGAGGAAAAGAGAGAGAGAGACATACAAATAGAATGGAAGGAAGAGAGAGACAGAGCAAATAAGAGAAAGGAAGAAAAAAAGAGGGATAACAATCAGACAGATAGAGAGGAGAAAAACGAATAAGGAGCTGCAAACAAGTGTACATTTATTTTTCTACCAACTAAGGAACGAGGATCACTAGATGAAGCAATCTGCATAATGACATAAAATACAACAACTACAAAGTACAGCTATCCGCTATAGCTCTACTCTCACGTCAGATTATGCAAGTTCCACTCAAAGAATATATCTAGAAAATTGAATTATAAAGAGTTGGGATCAATATCAAGTTGCAATCTTTCAATTCAACTCAATTATTTCCACTATCAAAGTGTGAAACACTTTGAAAAGTTGTATCTTGTCAGAATTTCTATTTCAGTAACCGTACTGATTTGAATTTGTTACATTCAAGATCTTTCCTGGTAATTCTGATCGAGATAGCCTGATTGAAAATGGTATCAGCCCACCTGTGACAGCTAGGTTCATCCGTCTCCAACCTGTAACTTGGAACATCCACATCAGCATGAGATGGGAACTAATTGGACAGGGTCCTATCACAAGTAAGCTCAAGAGAACTTTATTATGATGACTATTATTAAAATAAGTATTATTCATTTGACGCTTTGCTAAACTATAATACCAACAAACAATATAAAAGTGAGTCAGATTAATTGCAGAATTCCTTCCGTAGATCCAATCAAAACCCATGTATTGCAGAGAGCTTACAGGCTTTATTTTATATCACCTTTTGGAATTTTTGCACCTGATCCGGCAGCTAGGAAAGAATAAGACAACTGAATCAGCATGGCCTGTCCTCCTTTTCACACGTGTTGATTCTAGCATTGATGTTTTAAAATCCTCTCATGTATCATAGTTGCTCCTGTCTCCGGAAAGCTTGGCATAGAAGATGGTCGCATAGGTACTACCAGTCTCTGTGCGTCATCTTGCTGGGATAGCAACTATTGCGTCGCTCGCTCTAGACTCAATCAGCCACAAGAGGGAGCTCTAGGGGGAGCCTGGGTAGCCTCAGTGAGTAAATAGATTACATCCCACTGTCCTATCATTCGAGATTGCAAAATTACATGTACTCTCAGGCTTGTGTAGTGAGCAGAGTCATTGCTTTCCCATATGTTCTTTTGCTTTCCTTTGTGTTAAGTATTGAAAGTTGAACCGCATAAATACATAAAGGAAGATAATGTCAATGGAAAGTCCACAAAATGTGTTGACGGAACTTCTTGTGTCAATCACAAATTCATGGTGATGCATTGATAGCATTATTTCTTATGCAAACCTGCCCATTAAGACTCACTTTTATGTCAGAGGTGAAGAACAATCATATGTTTCGTAATTGTTTGTGATGAAAATAAGCACCTCATCCATTAGATAGGATTAGCAGATTTGCATTACCTGTTAGAGACTGTGCTTTGTTCAAATTGACCTGCATATAATCACAAGATCGGTTGGTCTTCACTTATTGTGATTCGCTCCATTCTACAGAGGAACGATGTAAACCAGTGGATACAAGTTGACCTCCATGCTGCCTTTAAGGTCACCGGAGTCATCACACAAGGCAGAAATCAGAGCTATAACCAGTGGGTCACGTCTTATCAAATCTCCTACAGCATCGATGGCCAGGACTGGACCTTGGTGGAAGACTGTGTGGAAGGACCAAGGGTGAGACTGTTAAAACATCATTCAGGGCCCACCATTAAGATTTAAGTTACTGTAATTTTTCAAGAGAAAAACAGAGGAAGAAAGTGAGAAATAAAGAGAGAGAGGGAGATAGAAAATGAGAGGAAAAGAGAGAGAGAGACATACAAATAGAATGGAAGGAAGAGAGAGACAGAGCAAATAAGAGAAAGGAAGAAAAAAAGAGGGATAACAATCAGACAGATAGAGAGGAGAAAAACGAATAAGGAGCTGCAAACAAGTGTACATTTATTTTTCTACCAACTAAGGAACGAGGATCACTAGATGAAGCAATCTGCATAATGACATAAAATACAACATTTACAAAGTACAGCTATCCGCTATAGCTCTACTCTCACGTCAGATTATGCAAGTTCCACTCAAAGAATATATCTAGAAAATTGAATTATAAAGAGTTGGGATCAATATCAAGTTGCAATCTTTCAATTCAACTCAATTATTTCCACTATCAAAGTGTGAAACACTTTGAAAAGTTGTATCTTGTCAGAATTTCTATTTCAGTAACCGTACTGATTTGAATTTGTTACATTCAAGATCTTTCCTGGTAATTCTGATCGAGATAGCCTGATTGAAAATGGTATCAGCCCACCTGTGACAGCTAGGTTCATCCGTCTCCAACCTGTAACTTGGAACATCCACATCAGCATGAGATGGGAACTAATTGGACAGGGTCCTATCACAAGTAAGCTCAAGAGAACTTTATTATGATGACTATTATTAAAATAAGTATTATTCATTTGACGCTTTGCTAAACTATAATACCAACAAACAATATAAAAGTGAGTCAGATTAATTGCAGAATTCCTTCCGTAGATCCAATCAAAACCCATGTATTGCAGAGAGCTTACAGGCTTTATTTTATATCACCTTTTGGAATTTTTGCACCTGATCCGGCAGCTAGGAAAGAATAAGACAACTGAATCAGCATGGCCTGTCCTCCTTTTCACACGTGTTGATTCTAGCATTGATGTTTTAAAATCCTCTCATGTATCATAGTTGCTCCTGTCTCCGGAAAGCTTGGCATAGAAGATGGTCGCATAGGTACTACCAGTCTCTGTGCGTCATCTTGCTGGGATAGCAACTATTGCGTCGCTCGCTCTAGACTCAATCAGCCACAAGAGGGAGCTCTAGGGGGAGCCTGGGTAGCCTCAGTGAGTAAATAGATTACATCCCACTGTCCTATCATTCGAGATTGCAAAATTACATGTACTCTCAGGCTTGTGTAGTGAGCAGAGTCATTGCTTTCCCATATGTTCTTTTGCTTTCCTTTGTGTTAAGTATTGAAAGTTGAACCGCATAAATACATAAAGGAAGATATGTCAATGGAAAGTCCACAAAATGTGTTGACGGAACTTCTTGTGTCAATCACAAATTCATGGTGATGCATTGATAGCATTATTTCTTATGCAAACCTGCCCATTAAGACTCACTTTTATGTCAGAGGTGAAGAACAATCATATGTTTCGTAATTGTTTGTGATGAAAATAAGCACCTCATCCATTAGATAGGATTAGCAGATTTGCATTACCTGTTAGAGACTGTGCTTTGTTCAAATTGACCTGCATATAATCACAAGATCGGTTGGTCTTCACTTATTGTGATTCGCTCCATTCTACAGAGGAACGATGTAAACCAGTGGATACAAGTTGACCTCCATGCTGCCTTTAAGGTCACCGGAGTCATCACACAAGGCAGAAATCAGAGCTATAACCAGTGGGTCACGTCTTATCAAATCTCCTACAGCATCGATGGCCAGGACTGGACCTTGGTGGAAGACTGTGTGGAAGGACCAAGGGTGAGACTGTTAAAACATCATTCAGGGCCCACCATTAAGATTTAAGTTACTGTAATTTTTCAAGAGAAAAACAGAGGAAGAAAGTGAGAAATAAAGAGAGAGAGGGAGATAGAAAATGAGAGGAAAAGAGAGAGAGAGAGACATACAAATAGAATGGAAGGAAGAGAGAGACAGAGCAAATAAGAGAAAGGAAGAAAAAAAGAGGGATAACAATCAGACAGATAGAGAGGAGAAAAACGAATAAGGAGCTGCAAACAAGTGTACATTTATTTTTCTACCAACTAAGGAACGAGGATCACTAGATGAAGCAATCTGCATAATGACATAAAATACAACAACTACAAAGTACAGCTATCCGCTATAGCTCTACTCTCACGTCACATTATGCAAGTTCCACTCAAAGAATATATCTAGAAAATTGAATTATAAAGAGTTGGGATCAATATCAAGTTGCAATCTTTCAATTCAACTCAATTATTTCCACTATCAAAGTGTGAAACACTTTGAAAAGTTGTATCTTGTCAGAATTTCTATTTCAGTAACCGTACTGATTTGAATTTGTTACATTCAAGATCTTTCCTGGTAATTCTGATCGAGATAGCCTGATTGAAAATGGTATCAGCCCACCTGTGACAGCTAGGTTCATCCGTCTCCAACCTGTAACTTGGAACATCCACATCAGCATGAGATGGGAACTAATTGGACAGGGTCCTATCACAAGTAAGCTCAAGAGAACTTTATTATGATGACTATTATTAAAATAAGTATTATTCATTTGACGCTTTGCTAAACTATAATACCAACAAACAATATAAAAGTGAGTCAGATTAATTGCAGAATTCCTTCCGTAGATCCAATCAAAACCCATGTATTGCAGAGAGCTTACAGGCTTTATTTTATATCACCTTTTGGAATTTTTGCACCTGATCCGGCAGCTAGGAAAGAATAAGACAACTGAATCAGCATGGCCTGTCCTCCTTTTCACACGTGTTGATTCTAGCATTGATGTTTTAAAATCCTCTCATGTATCATAGTTGCTCCTGTCTCCGGAAAGCTTGGCATAGAAGATGGTCGCATAGGTACTACCAGTCTCTGTGCGTCATCTTGCTGGGATAGCAACTATTGCGTCGCTCGCTCTAGACTCAATCAGCCACAAGAGGGAGCTCTAGGGGGAGCCTGGGTAGCCTCAGTGAGTAAATAGATTACATCCCACTGTCCTATCATTCGAGATTGCAAAATTACATGTACTCTCAGGCTTGTGTAGTGAGCAGAGTCATTGCTTTCCCATATGTTCTTTTGCTTTCCTTTGTGTTAAGTATTGAAAGTTGAACCGCATAAATACATAAAGGAAGATAATGTCAATGGAAAGTCCACAAAATGTGTTGACGGAACTTCTTGTGTCAATCACAAATTCATGGTGATGCATTGATAGCATTATTTCTTATGCAAACCTGCCCATTAAGACTCACTTTTATGTCAGAGGTGAAGAACAATCATATGTTTCGTAATTGTTTGTGATGAAAATAAGCACCTCATCCATTAGATAGGATTAGCAGATTTGCATTACCTGTTAGAGACTGTGCTTTGTTCAAATTGACCTGCATATAATCACAAGATCGGTTGGTCTTCACTTATTGTGATTCGCTCCATTCTACAGAGGAACGATGTAAACCAGTGGATACAAGTTGACCTCCATGCTGCCTTTAAGGTCACCGGAGTCATCACACAAGGCAGAAATCAGAGCTATAACCAGTGGGTCACGTCTTATCAAATCTCCTACAGCATCGATGGCCAGGACTGGACCTTGGTGGAAGACTGTGTGGAAGGACCAAGGGTGAGACTGTTAAAACATCATTCAGGGCCCACCATTAAGATTTAAGTTACTGTAATTTTTCAAGAGAAAAACAGAGGAAGAAAGTGAGAAATAAAGAGAGAGAGGGAGATAGAAAATGAGAGGAAAAGAGAGAGAGAGACATACAAATAGAATGGAAGGAAGAGAGAGACAGAGCAAATAAGAGAAAGGAAGAAAAAAAGAGGGATAACAATCAGACAGATAGAGAGGAGAAAAACGAATAAGGAGCTGCAAACAAGTGTACATTTATTTTTCTACCAACTAAGGAACGAGGATCACTAGATGAAGCAATCTGCATAATGACATAAAATACAACAACTACAAAGTACAGCTATCCGCTATAGCTCTACTCTCACGTCACATTATGCAAGTTCCACTCAAAGAATATATCTAGAAAATTGAATTATAAAGAGTTGGGATCAATATCAAGTTGCAATCTTTCAATTCAACTCAATTATTTCCACTATCAAAGTGTGAAACACTTTGAAAAGTTGTATCTTGTCAGAATTTCTATTTCAGTAACCGTACTGATTTGAATTTGTTACATTCAAGATCTTTCCTGGTAATTCTGATCGAGATAGCCTGATTGAAAATGGTATCAGCCCACCTGTGACAGCTAGGTTCATCCGTCTCCAACCTGTAACTTGGAACATCCACATCAGCATGAGATGGGAACTAATTGGACAGGGTCCTATCACAAGTAAGCTCAAGAGAACTTTATTATGATGACTATTATTAAAATAAGTATTATTCATTTGACGCTTTGCTAAACTATAATACCAACAAACAATATAAAAGTGAGTCAGATTAATTGCAGAATTCCTTCCGTAGATCCAATCAAAACCCATGTATTGCAGAGAGCTTACAGGCTTTATTTTATATCACCTTTTGGAATTTTTGCACCTGATCCGGCAGCTAGGAAAGAATAAGACAACTGAATCAGCATGGCCTGTCCTCCTTTTCACACGTGTTGATTCTAGCATTGATGTTTTAAAATCCTCTCATGTATCATAGTTGCTCCTGTCTCCGGAAAGCTTGGCATAGAAGATGGTCGCATAGGTACTACCAGTCTCTGTGCGTCATCTTGCTGGGATAGCAACTATTGCGTCGCTCGCTCTAGACTCAATCAGCCACAAGAGGGAGCTCTAGGGGGAGCCTGGGTAGCCTCAGTGAGTAAATAGATTACATCCCACTGTCCTATCATTCGAGATTGCAAAATTACATGTACTCTCAGGCTTGTGTAGTGAGCAGAGTCATTGCTTTCCCATATGTTCTTTTGCTTTCCTTTGTGTTAAGTATTGAAAGTTGAACCGCATAAATACATAAAGGAAGATAATGTCAATGGAAAGTCCACAAAATGTGTTGACGGAACTTCTTGTGTCAATCACAAATTCATGGTGATGCATTGATAGCATTATTTCTTATGCAAACCTGCCCATTAAGACTCACTTTTATGTCAGAGGTGAAGAACAATCATATGTTTCGTAATTGTTTGTGATGAAAATAAGCACCTCATCCATTAGATAGGATTAGCAGATTTGCATTACCTGTTAGAGACTGTGCTTTGTTCAAATTGACCTGCATATAATCACAAGATCGGTTGGTCTTCACTTATTGTGATTCGCTCCATTCTACAGAGGAACGATGTAAACCAGTGGATACAAGTTGACCTCCATGCTGCCTTTAAGGTCACCGGAGTCATCACACAAGGCAGAAATCAGAGCTATAACCAGTGGGTCACGTCTTATCAAATCTCCTACAGCATCGATGGCCAGGACTGGACCTTGGTGGAAGACTGTGTGGAAGGACCAAGGGTGAGACTGTTAAAACATCATTCAGGGCCCACCATTAAGATTTAAGTTACTGTAATTTTTCAAGAGAAAAACAGAGGAAGAAAGTGAGAAATAAAGAGAGAGAGGGAGATAGAAAATGAGAGGAAAAGAGAGAGAGAGACATACAAATAGAATGGAAGGAAGAGAGAGACAGAGCAAATAAGAGAAAGGAAGAAAAAAAGAGGGATAACAATCAGACAGATAGAGAGGAGAAAAACGAATAAGGAGCTGCAAACAAGTGTACACTTATTTTTCTACCAACTAAGGAACGAGGATCACTAGATGAAGCAATCTGCATAATGACATAAAATACAACAACTACAAAGTACAGCTATCCGCTATAGCTCTACTCTCACGTCAGATTATGCAAGTTCCACTCAAAGAATATATCTAGAAAATTGAATTATAAAGAGTTGGGATCAATATCAAGTTGCAATCTTTCAATTCAACTCAATTATTTCCACTATCAAAGTGTGAAACACTTTGAAAAGTTGTATCTTGTCAGAATTTCTATTTCAGTAACCGTACTGATTTGAATTTGTTACATTCAAGATCTTTCCTGGTAATTCTGATCGAGATAGCCTGATTGAAAATGGTATCAGCCCACCTGTGACAGCTAGGTTCATCCGTCTCCAACCTGTAACTTGGAACATCCACATCAGCATGAGATGGGAACTAATTGGACAGGGTCCTATCACAAGTAAGCTCAAGAGAACTTTATTATGATGACTATTATTAAAATAAGTATTATTCATTTGACGCTTTGCTAAACTATAATACCAACAAACAATATAAAAGTGAGTCAGATTAATTGCAGAATTCCTTCCGTAGATCCAATCAAAACCCATGTATTGCAGAGAGCTTACAGGCTTTATTTTATATCACCTTTTGGAATTTTTGCACCTGATCCGGCAGCTAGGAAAGAATAAGACAACTGAATCAGCATGGCCTGTCCTCCTTTTCACACGTGTTGATTCTAGCATTGATGTTTTAAAATCCTCTCATGTATCATAGTTGCTCCTGTCTCCGGAAAGCTTGGCATAGAAGATGGTCGCATAGGTACTACCAGTCTCTGTGCGTCATCTTGCTGGGATAGCAACTATTGCGTCGCTCGCTCTAGACTCAATCAGCCACAAGAGGGAGCTCTAGGGGGAGCCTGGGTAGCCTCAGTGAGTAAATAGATTACATCCCACTGTCCTATCATTCGAGATTGCAAAATTACATGTACTCTCAGGCTTGTGTAGTGAGCAGAGTCATTGCTTTCCCATATGTTCTTTTGCTTTCCTTTGTGTTAAGTATTGAAAGTTGAACCGCATAAATACATAAAGGAAGATAATGTCAATGGAAAGTCCACAAAATGTGTTGACGGAACTTCTTGTGTCAATCACAAATTCATGGTGATGCATTGATAGCATTATTTCTTATGCAAACCTGCCCATTAAGACTCACTTTTATGTCAGAGGTGAAGAACAATCATATGTTTCGTAATTGTTTGTGATGAAAATAAGCACCTCATCCATTAGATAGGATTAGCAGATTTGCATTACCTGTTAGAGACTGTGCTTTGTTCAAATTGACCTGCATATAATCACAAGATCGGTTGGTCTTCACTTATTGTGATTCGCTCCATTCTACAGAGGAACGATGTAAACCAGTGGATACAAGTTGACCTCCATGCTGCCTTTAAGGTCACCGGAGTCATCACACAAGGCAGAAATCAGAGCTATAACCAGTGGGTCACGTCTTATCAAATCTCCTACAGCATCGATGGCCAGGACTGGACCTTGGTGGAAGACTGTGTGGAAGGACCAAGGGTGAGACTGTTAAAACATCATTCAGGGCCCACCATTAAGATTTAAGTTACTGTAATTTTTCAAGAGAAAAACAGAGGAAGAAAGTGAGAAATAAAGAGAGAGAGGGAGATAGAAAATGAGAGGAAAAGAGAGAGAGAGACATACAAATAGAATGGAAGGAAGAGAGAGACAGAGCAAATAAGAGAAAGGAAGAAAAAAAGAGGGATAACAATCAGACAGATAGAGAGGAGAAAAACGAATAAGGAGCTGCAAACAAGTGTACATTTATTTTTCTACCAACTAAGGAACGAGGATCACTAGATGAAGCAATCTGCATAATGACATAAAATACAACAACTACAAAGTACAGCTATCCGCTATAGCTCTACTCTCACGTCAGATTATGCAAGTTCCACTCAAAGAATATATCTAGAAAATTGAATTATAAAGAGTTGGGATCAATATCAAGTTGCAATCTTTCAATTCAACTCAATTATTTCCACTATCAAAGTGTGAAACACTTTGAAAAGTTGTATCTTGTCAGAATTTCTATTTCAGTAACCGTACTGATTTGAATTTGTTACATTCAAGATCTTTCCTGGTAATTCTGATCGAGATAGCCTGATTGAAAATGGTATCAGCCCACCTGTGACAGCTAGGTTCATCCGTCTCCAACCTGTAACTTGGAACATCCACATCAGCATGAGATGGGAACTAATTGGACAGGGTCCTATCACAAGTAAGCTCAAGAGAACTTTATTATGATGACTATTATTAAAATAAGTATTATTCATTTGACGCTTTGCTAAACTATAATACCAACAAACAATATAAAAGTGAGTCAGATTAATTGCAGAATTCCTTCCGTAGATCCAATCAAAACCCATGTATTGCAGAGAGCTTACAGGCTTTATTTTATATCACCTTTTGGAATTTTTGCACCTGATCCGGCAGCTAGGAAAGAATAAGACAACTGAATCAGCATGGCCTGTCCTCCTTTTCACACGTGTTGATTCTAGCATTGATGTTTTAAAATCCTCTCATGTATCATAGTTGCTCCTGTCTCCGGAAAGCTTGGCATAGAAGATGGTCGCATAGGTACTACCAGTCTCTGTGCGTCATCTTGCTGGGATAGCAACTATTGCGTCGCTCGCTCTAGACTCAATCAGCCACAAGAGGGAGCTCTAGGGGGAGCCTGGGTAGCCTCAGTGAGTAAATAGATTACATCCCACTGTCCTATCATTCGAGATTGCAAAATTACATGTACTCTCAGGCTTGTGTAGTGAGCAGAGTCATTGCTTTCCCATATGTTCTTTTGCTTTCCTTTGTGTTAAGTATTGAAAGTTGAACCGCATAAATACATAAAGGAAGATAATGTCAATGGAAAGTCCACAAAATGTGTTGACGGAACTTCTTGTGTCAATCACAAATTCATGGTGATGCATTGATAGCATTATTTCTTATGCAAACCTGCCCATTAAGACTCACTTTTATGTCAGAGGTGAAGAACAATCATATGTTTCGTAATTGTTTGTGATGAAAATAAGCACCTCATCCATTATATAGGATTAGCAGATTTGCATTACCTGTTAGAGACTGTGCTTTGTTCAAATTGACCTGCATATAATCACAAGATCGGTTGGTCTTCACTTATTGTGATTCGCTCCATTCTACAGAGGAACGATGTAAACCAGTGGATACAAGTTGACCTCCATGCTGCCTTTAAGGTCACCGGAGTCATCACACAAGGCAGAAATCAGAGCTATAACCAGTGGGTCACGTCTTATCAAATCTCCTACAGCATCGATGGCCAGGACTGGACCTTGGTGGAAGACTGTGTGGAAGGACCAAGGGTGAGACTGTTAAAACATCATTCAGGGCCCACCATTAAGATTTAAGTTACTGTAATTTTTCAAGAGAAAAACAGAGGAAGAAAGTGAGAAATAAAGAGAGAGAGGGAGATAGAAAATGAGAGGAAAAGAGAGAGAGAGACATACAAATAGAATGGAAGGAAGAGAGAGACAGAGCAAATAAGAGAAAGGAAGAAAAAAAGAGGGATAACAATCAGACAGATAGAGAGGAGAAAAACGAATAAGGAGCTGCAAACAAGTGTACACTTATTTTTCTACCAACTAAGGAACGAGGATCACTAGATGAAGCAATCTGCATAATGACATAAAATACAACAACTACAAAGTACAGCTATCCGCTATAGCTCTACTCTCACGTCAGATTATGCAAGTTCCACTCAAAGAATATATCTAGAAAATTGAATTATAAAGAGTTGGGATCAATATCAAGTTGCAATCTTTCAATTCAACTCAATTATTTCCACTATCAAAGTGTGAAACACTTTGAAAAGTTGTATCTTGTCAGAATTTCTATTTCAGTAACCGTACTGATTTGAATTTGTTACATTCAAGATCTTTCCTGGTAATTCTGATCGAGATAGCCTGATTGAAAATGGTATCAGCCCACCTGTGACAGCTAGGTTCATCCGTCTCCAACCTGTAACTTGGAACATCCACATCAGCATGAGATGGGAACTAATTGGACAGGGTCCTATCACAAGTAAGCTCAAGAGAACTTTATTATGATGACTATTATTAAAATAAGTATTATTCATTTGACGCTTTGCTAAACTATAATACCAACAAACAATATAAAAGTGAGTCAGATTAATTGCAGAATTCCTTCCGTAGATCCAATCAAAACCCATGTATTGCAGAGAGCTTACAGGCTTTATTTTATATCACCTTTTGGAATTTTTGCACCTGATCCGGCAGCTAGGAAAGAATAAGACAACTGAATCAGCATGGCCTGTCCTCCTTTTCACACGTGTTGATTCTAGCATTGATGTTTTAAAATCCTCTCATGTATCATAGTTGCTCCTGTCTCCGGAAAGCTTGGCATAGAAGATGGTCGCATAGGTACTACCAGTCTCTGTGCGTCATCTTGCTGGGATAGCAACTATTGCGTCGCTCGCTCTAGACTCAATCAGCCACAAGAGGGAGCTCTAGGGGGAGCCTGGGTAGCCTCAGTGAGTAAATAGATTACATCCCACTGTCCTATCATTCGAGATTGCAAAATTACATGTACTCTCAGGCTTGTGTAGTGAGCAGAGTCATTGCTTTCCCATATGTTCTTTTGCTTTCCTTTGTGTTAAGTATTGAAAGTTGAACCGCATAAATACATAAAGGAAGATAATGTCAATGGAAAGTCCACAAAATGTGTTGACGGAACTTCTTGTGTCAATCACAAATTCATGGTGATGCATTGATAGCATTATTTCTTATGCAAACCTGCCCATTAAGACTCACTTTTATGTCAGAGGTGAAGAACAATCATATGTTTCGTAATTGTTTGTGATGAAAATAAGCACCTCATCCATTAGATAGGATTAGCAGATTTGCATTACCTGTTAGAGACTGTGCTTTGTTCAAATTGACCTGCATATAATCACAAGATCGGTTGGTCTTCACTTATTGTGATTCGCTCCATTCTACAGAGGAACGATGTAAACCAGTGGATACAAGTTGACCTCCATGCTGCCTTTAAGGTCACCGGAGTCATCACACAAGGCAGAAATCAGAGCTATAACCAGTGGGTCACGTCTTATCAAATCTCCTACAGCATCGATGGCCAGGACTGGACCTTGGTGGAAGACTGTGTGGAAGGACCAAGGGTGAGACTGTTAAAACATCATTCAGGGCCCACCATTAAGATTTAAGTTACTGTAATTTTTCAAGAGAAAAACAGAGGAAGAAAGTGAGAAATAAAGAGAGAGAGGGAGATAGAAAATGAGAGGAAAAGAGAGAGAGAGACATACAAATAGAATGGAAGGAAGAGAGAGACAGAGCAAATAAGAGAAAGGAAGAAAAAAAGAGGGATAACAATCAGACAGATAGAGAGGAGAAAAACGAATAAGGAGCTGCAAACAAGTGTACATTTATTTTTCTACCAACTAAGGAACGAGGATCACTAGATGAAGCAATCTGCATAATGACATAAAATACAACAACTACAAAGTACAGCTATCCGCTATAGCTCTACTCTCACGTCAGATTATGCAAGTTCCACTCAAAGAATATATCTAGAAAATTGAATTATAAAGAGTTGGGATCAATATCAAGTTGCAATCTTTCAATTCAACTCAATTATTTCCACTATCAAAGTGTGAAACACTTTGAAAAGTTGTATCTTGTCAGAATTTCTATTTCAGTAACCGTACTGATTTGAATTTGTTACATTCAAGATCTTTCCTGGTAATTCTGATCGAGATAGCCTGATTGAAAATGGTATCAGCCCACCTGTGACAGCTAGGTTCATCCGTCTCCAACCTGTAACTTGGAACATCCACATCAGCATGAGATGGGAACTAATTGGACAGGGTCCTATCACAAGTAAGCTCAAGAGAACTTTATTATGATGACTATTATTAAAATAAGTATTATTCATTTGACGCTTTGCTAAACTATAATACCAACAAACAATATAAAAGTGAGTCAGATTAATTGCAGAATTCCTTCCGTAGATCCAATCAAAACCCATGTATTGCAGAGAGCTTACAGGCTTTATTTTATATCACCTTTTGGAATTTTTGCACCTGATCCGGCAGCTAGGAAAGAATAAGACAACTGAATCAGCATGGCCTGTCCTCCTTTTCACACGTGTTGATTCTAGCATTGATGTTTTAAAATCCTCTCATGTATCATAGTTGCTCCTGTCTCCGGAAAGCTTGGCATAGAAGATGGTCGCATAGGTACTACCAGTCTCTGTGCGTCATCTTGCTGGGATAGCAACTATTGCGTCGCTTGCTCTAGACTCAATCAGCCACAAGAGGGAGCTCTAGGGGGAGCCTGGGTAGCCTCAGTGAGTAAATAGATTACATCCCACTGTCCTATCATTCGAGATTGCAAAATTACATGTACTCTCAGGCTTGTGTAGTGAGCAGAGTCATTGCTTTCCCATATGTTCTTTTGCTTTCCTTTGTGTTAAGTATTGAAAGTTGAACCGCATAAATACATAAAGGAAGATAATGTCAATGGAAAGTCCACAAAATGTGTTGACGGAACTTCTTGTGTCAATCACAAATTCATGGTGATGCATTGATAGCATTATTTCTTATGCAAACCTGCCCATTAAGACTCACTTTTATGTCAGAGGTGAAGAACAATCATATGTTTCGTAATTGTTTGTGATGAAAATAAGCACCTCATCCATTAGATAGGATTAGCAGATTTGCATTACCTGTTAGAGACTGTGCTTTGTTCAAATTGACCTGCATATAATCACAAGATCGGTTGGTCTTCACTTATTGTGATTCGCTCCATTCTACAGAGGAACGATGTAAACCAGTGGATACAAGTTGACCTCCATGCTGCCTTTAAGGTCACCGGAGTCATCACACAAGGCAGAAATCAGAGCTATAACCAGTGGGTCACGTCTTATCAAATCTCCTACAGCATCGATGGCCAGGACTGGACCTTGGTGGAAGACTGTGTGGAAGGACCAAGGGTGAGACTGTTAAAACATCATTCAGGGCCCACCATTAAGATTTAAGTTACTGTAATTTTTCAAGAGAAAAACAGAGGAAGAAAGTGAGAAATAAAGAGAGAGAGGGAGATAGAAAATGAGAGGAAAAGAGAGAGAGAGACATACAAATAGAATGGAAGGAAGAGAGAGACAGAGCAAATAAGAGAAAGGAAGAAAAAAAGAGGGATAACAATCAGACAGATAGAGAGGAGAAAAACGAATAAGGAGCTGCAAACAAGTGTACACTTATTTTTCTACCAACTAAGGAACGAGGATCACTAGATGAAGCAATCTGCATAATGACATAAAATACAACATTTACAAAGTACAGCTATCCGCTATAGCTCTACTCTCACGTCAGATTATGCAAGTTCCACTCAAAGAATATATCTAGAAAATTGAATTATAAAGAGTTGGGATCAATATCAAGTTGCAATCTTTCAATTCAACTCAATTATTTCCACTATCAAAGTGTGAAACACTTTGAAAAGTTGTATCTTGTCAGAATTTCTATTTCAGTAACCGTACTGATTTGAATTTGTTACATTCAAGATCTTTCCTGGTAATTCTGATCGAGATAGCCTGATTGAAAATGGTATCAGCCCACCTGTGACAGCTAGGTTCATCCGTCTCCAACCTGTAACTTGGAACATCCACATCAGCATGAGATGGGAACTAATTGGACAGGGTCCTATCACAAGTAAGCTCAAGAGAACTTTATTATGATGACTATTATTAAAATAAGTATTATTCATTTGACGCTTTGCTAAACTATAATACCAACAAACAATATAAAAGTGAGTCAGAATAATTGCAGAATTCCTTTCGTAGATCCAATCAAAACCCATGTATTGCAGAGAGCTTACAGGCTTTATTTTATATCACCTTTTGGGATTTTTGCACCTGATCCGGCAGCTAGGAAAGAATAAGACAACTGAATCAGCATGGCCTGTCCTCCTTTTCACACGTGTTGATTCTAGCATTGATGTTTTAAAATCCTCTCATGTATCATAGTTGCTCCTGTCTCCGGAAAGCTTGGCATAGAAGATGGTCGCATAGGTACTACCAGTCTCTGTGCGTCATCTTGCTGGGATAGCAACTATTGCGTCGCTCGCTCTAGACTCAATCAGCCACAAGAGGGAGCTCTAGGGGGAGCCTGGGTAGCCTCAGTGAGTAAATAGATTACATCCCACTGTCCTATCATTCGAGATTGCAAAATTACATGTACTCTCAGGCTTGTGTAGTGAGCAGAGTCATTGCTTTCCCATATGTTCTTTTGCTTTCCTTTGTGTTAAGTATTGAAAGTTGAACCGCATAAATACATAAAGGAAGATAATGTCAATGGAAAGTCCACAAAATGTGTTGACGGAACTTCTTGTGTCAATCACAAATTCATGGTGATGCATTGATAGCATTATTTCTTATGCAAACCTGCCCATTAAGACTCACTTTTATGTCAGAGGTGAAGAACAATCATATGTTTCGTAATTGTTTGTGATGAAAATAAGCACCTCATCCATTAGATAGGATTAGCAGATTTGCATTACCTGTTAGAGACTGTGCTTTGTTCAAATTGACCTGCATATAATCACAAGATCAGTTGGTATTCACTTATTGTGATTCGCTCCATTCTACAGAGGAACGATGTAAACCAGTGGATACAAGTTGACCTCCATGCTGCCTTTAAGGTCACCGGAGTCATCACACAAGGCAGAAATCAGAGCTATAACCAGTGGGTCACGTCTTATCAAATCTCCTACAGCATCGATGGCCAGGACTGGACCTTGGTGGAAGACTGTGTGGAAGGACCAAGGGTGAGACTGTTAAAACATCATTCAGGGCCCACCATTAAGATTTAAGTTAGTGTAATTTTTCAAGAGAAAAACAGAGGAAGAAAGTGAGAAAGAAAGAGAGAGAGGGAGATAGAAAATGAGAGGAAAAGAGAGAGAGAGACATACAAATAGAATGGAAGGAAGAGAGAGACAGAGCAAATAAGAGAAAGGAAGAAAAAAAGAGGGATAACAATCAGACAGATAGAGAGGAGAAAAACGAATAAGGAGCTGCAAACAAGTGTACATTTATTTTTCTACCAACTAAGGAACGAGGATCACTAGATGAAGCAATCTGCATAATGACATAAAATACAACATTTACAAAGTACAGCTATCCGCTATAGCTCTACTCTCACGTCAGATTATGCAAGTTCCACTCAAAGAATATATCTAGAAAATTGAATTATAAAGAGTTGGGATCAATATCAAGTTGCAATCTTTCAATTCAACTCAATTATTTCCACTATCAAAGTGTGAAACACTTTGAAAAGTTGTATCTTGTCAGAATTTCTATTTCAGTAACCGTACTGATTTGAATTTGTTACATTCAAGATCTTTCCTGGTAATTCTGATCGAGATAGCCTGATTGAAAATGGTATCAGCCCACCTGTGACAGCTAGGTTCATCCGTCTCCAACCTGTAACTTGGAACATCCACATCAGCATGAGATGGGAACTAATTGGACAGGGTCCTATCACAAGTAAGCTCAAGAGAACTTTATTATGATGACTATTATTAAAATAAGTATTATTCATTTGACGCTTTGCTAAACTATAATACCAACAAACAATATAAAAGTGAGTCAGATTAATTGCAGAATTCCTTCCGTAGATCCAATCAAAACCCATGTATTGCAGAGAGCTTACAGGCTTTATTTTATATCACCTTTTGGAATTTTTGCACCTGATCCGGCAGCTAGGAAAGAATAAGACAACTGAATCAGCATGGCCTGTCCTCCTTTTCACACGTGTTGATTCTAGCATTGATGTTTTAAAATCCTCTCATGTATCATAGTTGCTCCTGTCTCCGGAAAGCTTGGCATAGAAGATGGTCGCATAGGTACTACCAGTCTCTGTGCGTCATCTTGCTGGGATAGCAACTATTGCGTCGCTCGCTCTAGACTCAATCAGCCACAAGAGGGAGCTCTAGGGGGAGCCTGGGTAGCCTCAGTGAGTAAATAGATTACATCCCACTGTCCTATCATTCGAGATTGCAAAATTACATGTACTCTCAGGCTTGTGTAGTGAGCAGAGTCATTGCTTTCCCATATGTTCTTTTGCTTTCCTTTGTGTTAAGTATTGAAAGTTGAACCGCATAAATACATAAAGGAAGATAATGTCAATGGAAAGTCCACAAAATGTGTTGACGGAACTTCTTGTGTCAATCACAAATTCATGGTGATGCATTGATAGCATTATTTCTTATGCAAACCTGCCCATTAAGACTCACTTTTATGTCAGAGGTGAAGAACAATCATATGTTTCGTAATTGTTTGTGATGAAAATAAGCACCTCATCCATTAGATAGGATTAGCAGATTTGCATTACCTGTTAGAGACTGTGCTTTGTTCAAATTGACCTGCATATAATCACAAGATCGGTTGGTCTTCACTTATTGTGATTCGCTCCATTCTACAGAGGAACGATGTAAACCAGTGGATACAAGTTGACCTCCATGCTGCCTTTAAGGTCACCGGAGTCATCACACAAGGCAGAAATCAGAGCTATAACCAGTGGGTCACGTCTTATCAAATCTCCTACAGCATCGATGGCCAGGACTGGACCTTGGTGGAAGACTGTGTGGAAGGACCAAGGGTGAGACTGTTAAAACATCATTCAGGGCCCACCATTAAGATTTAAGTTACTGTAATTTTTCAAGAGAAAAACAGAGGAAGAAAGTGAGAAATAAAGAGAGAGAGGGAGATAGAAAATGAGAGGAAAAGAGAGAGAGAGACATACAAATAGAATGGAAGGAAGAGAGAGACAGAGCAAATAAGAGAAAGGAAGAAAAAAAGAGGGATAACAATCAGACAGATAGAGAGGAGAAAAACGAATAAGGAGCTGCAAACAAGTGTACATTTATTTTTCTACCAACTAAGGAACGAGGATCACTAGATGAAGCAATCTGCATAATGACATAAAATACAACATTTACAAAGTACAGCTATCCGCTATAGCTCTACTCTCACGTCAGATTATGCAAGTTCCACTCAAAGAATATATCTAGAAAATTGAATTATAAAGAGTTGGGATCAATATCAAGTTGCAATCTTTCAATTCAACTCAATTATTTCCACTATCAAAGTGTGAAACACTTTGAAAAGTTGTATCTTGTCAGAATTTCTATTTCAGTAACCGTACTGATTTGAATTTGTTACATTCAAGATCTTTCCTGGTAATTCTGATCGAGATAGCCTGATTGAAAATGGTATCAGCCCACCTGTGACAGCTAGGTTCATCCGTCTCCAACCTGTAACTTGGAACATCCACATCAGCATGAGATGGGAACTAATTGGACAGGGTCCTATCACAAGTAAGCTCAAGAGAACTTTATTATGATGACTATTATTAAAATAAGTATTATTCATTTGACGCTTTGCTAAACTATAATACCAACAAACAATATAAAAGTGAGTCAGAATAATTGCAGAATTCCTTTCGTAGATCCAATCAAAACCCATGTATTGCAGAGAGCTTACAGGCTTTATTTTATATCACCTTTTGGGATTTTTGCACCTGATCCGGCAGCTAGGAAAGAATAAGACAACTGAATCAGCATGGCCTGTCCTCCTTTTCACACGTGTTGATTCTAGCATTGATGTTTTAAAATCCTCTCATGTATCATAGTTGCTCCTGTCTCCGGAAAGCTTGGCATAGAAGATGGTCGCATAGGTACTACCAGTCTCTGTGCGTCATCTTGCTGGGATAGCAACTATTGCGTCGCTCGCTCTAGACTCAATCAGCCACAAGAGGGAGCTCTAGGGGGAGCCTGGGTAGCCTCAGTGAGTAAATAGATTACATCCCACTGTCCTATCATTCGAGATTGCAAAATTACATGTACTCTCAGGCTTGTGTAGTGAGCAGAGTCATTGCTTTCCCCATATGTTCTTTTGCTTTCCTTTGTGTTAAGTATTGAAAGTTGAACCGCATAAATACATAAAGGAAGATAATGTCAATGGAAAGTCCACAAAATGTCTTGACGGAACTTCTTGTGTCAATCACAAATTCATGGTGATGCATTGATAGCATTATTTCTTATGCAAACCTGCCCATTAAGACTCACTTTTATGTCAGAGGTGAAGAACAATCATATGTTTCGTAATTGTTTGTGATGAAAATAAGCACCTCATCCATTTGATAGGATTAGCAGATTTGCATTACCTGTTAGAGACTGTGCTTTGTTCAAATTGACCTGCATATAATCACAAGATCGGTTGGTCTTCACTTATTGTGATTCGCTCCATTCTACAGAGGAACGATGTAAACCAGTGGATACAAGTTGACCTCCATGCTGCCTTTAAGGTCACCGGAGTCATCACACAAGGCAGAAATCAGAGCTATAACCAGTGGGTCACGTCTTATCAAATCTCCTACAGCATCGATGGCCAGGACTGGACCTTGGTGGAAGACTGTGTGGAAGGACCAAGGGTGAGACTGTTAAAACATCATTCAGGGCCCACCATTAAGATTTAAGTTACTGTAATTTTTCAAGAGAAAAACAGAGGAAGAAAGTGAGAAATAAAGAGAGAGAGGGAGATAGAAAATGAGAGGAAAAGAGAGAGAGAGAGACATACAAATAGAATGGAAGGAAGAGAGAGACAGAGCAAATAAGAGAAAGGAAGAAAAAAAGAGGGATAACAATCAGACAGATAGAGAGGAGAAAAACGAATAAGGAGCTGCAAACAAGTGTACATTTATTTTTCTACCAACTAAGGAACGAGGATCACTAGATGAAGCAATCTGCATAATGACATAAAATACAACAACTACAAAGTACAGCTATCCGCTATAGCTCTACTCTCACGTCACATTATGCAAGTTCCACTCAAAGAATATATCTAGAAAATTGAATTATAAAGAGTTGGGATCAATATCAAGTTGCAATCTTTCAATTCAACTCAATTATTTCCACTATCAAAGTGTGAAACACTTTGAAAAGTTGTATCTTGTCAGAATTTCTATTTCAGTAACCGTACTGATTTGAATTTGTTACATTCAAGATCTTTCCTGGTAATTCTGATCGAGATAGCCTGATTGAAAATGGTATCAGCCCACCTGTGACAGCTAGGTTCATCCGTCTCCAACCTGTAACTTGGAACATCCACATCAGCATGAGATGGGAACTAATTGGACAGGGTCCTATCACAAGTAAGCTCAAGAGAACTTTATTATGATGACTATTATTAAAATAAGTATTATTCATTTGACGCTTTGCTAAACTATAATACCAACAAACAATATAAAAGTGAGTCAGATTAATTGCAGAATTCCTTCCGTAGATCCAATCAAAACCCATGTATTGCAGAGAGCTTACAGGCTTTATTTTATATCACCTTTTGGAATTTTTGCACCTGATCCGGCAGCTAGGAAAGAATAAGACAACTGAATCAGCATGGCCTGTCCTCCTTTTCACACGTGTTGATTCTAGCATTGATGTTTTAAAATCCTCTCATGTATCATAGTTGCTCCTGTCTCCGGAAAGCTTGGCATAGAAGATGGTCGCATAGGTACTACCAGTCTCTGTGCGTCATCTTGCTGGGATAGCAACTATTGCGTCGCTCGCTCTAGACTCAATCAGCCACAAGAGGGAGCTCTAGGGGGAGCCTGGGTAGCCTCAGTGAGTAAATAGATTACATCCCACTGTCCTATCATTCGAGATTGCAAAATTACATGTACTCTCAGGCTTGTGTAGTGAGCAGAGTCATTGCTTTCCCCATATGTTCTTTTGCTTTCCTTTGTGTTAAGTATTGAAAGTTGAACCGCATAAATACATAAAGGAAGATAATGTCAATGGAAAGTCCACAAAATGTCTTGACGGAACTTCTTGTGTCAATCACAAATTCATGGTGATGCATTGATAGCATTATTTCTTATGCAAACCTGCCCATTAAGACTCACTTTTATGTCAGAGGTGAAGAACAATCATATGTTTCGTAATTGTTTGTGATGAAAATAAGCACCTCATCCATTTGATAGGATTAGCAGATTTGCATTACCTGTTAGAGACTGTGCTTTGTTCAAATTGACCTGCATATAATCACAAGATCGGTTGGTCTTCACTTATTGTGATTCGCTCCATTCTACAGAGGAACGATGTAAACCAGTGGATACAAGTTGACCTCCATGCTGCCTTTAAGGTCACCGGAGTCATCACACAAGGCAGAAATCAGAGCTATAACCAGTGGGTCACGTCTTATCAAATCTCCTACAGCATCGATGGCCAGGACTGGACCTTGGTGGAAGACTGTGTGGAAGGACCAAGGGTGAGACTGTTAAAACATCATTCAGGGCCCACCATTAAGATTTAAGTTACTGTAATTTTTCAAGAGAAAAACAGAGGAAGAAAGTGAGAAATAAAGAGAGAGAGGGAGATAGAAAATGAGAGGAAAAGAGAGAGAGAGAGACATACAAATAGAATGGAAGGAAGAGAGAGACAGAGCAAATAAGAGAAAGGAAGAAAAAAAGAGGGATAACAATCAGACAGATAGAGAGGAGAAAAACGAATAAGGAGCTGCAAACAAGTGTACATTTATTTTTCTACCAACTAAGGAACGAGGATCACTAGATGAAGCAATCTGCATAATGACATAAAATACAACAACTACAAAGTACAGCTATCCGCTATAGCTCTACTCTCACGTCACATTATGCAAGTTCCACTCAAAGAATATATCTAGAAAATTGAATTATAAAGAGTTGGGATCAATATCAAGTTGCAATCTTTCAATTCAACTCAATTATTTCCACTATCAAAGTGTGAAACACTTTGAAAAGTTGTATCTTGTCAGAATTTCTATTTCAGTAACCGTACTGATTTGAATTTGTTACATTCAAGATCTTTCCTGGTAATTCTGATCGAGATAGCCTGATTGAAAATGGTATCAGCCCACCTGTGACAGCTAGGTTCATCCGTCTCCAACCTGTAACTTGGAACATCCACATCAGCATGAGATGGGAACTAATTGGACAGGGTCCTATCACAAGTAAGCTCAAGAGAACTTTATTATGATGACTATTATTAAAATAAGTATTATTCATTTGACGCTTTGCTAAACTATAATACCAACAAACAATATAAAAGTGAGTCAGATTAATTGCAGAATTCCTTCCGTAGATCCAATCAAAACCCATGTATTGCAGAGAGCTTACAGGCTTTATTTTATATCACCTTTTGGAATTTTTGCACCTGATCCGGCAGCTAGGAAAGAATAAGACAACTGAATCAGCATGGCCTGTCCTCCTTTTCACACGTGTTGATTCTAGCATTGATGTTTTAAAATCCTCTCATGTATCATAGTTGCTCCTGTCTCCGGAAAGCTTGGCATAGAAGATGGTCGCATAGGTACTACCAGTCTCTGTGCGTCATCTTGCTGGGATAGCAACTATTGCGTCGCTCGCTCTAGACTCAATCAGCCACAAGAGGGAGCTCTAGGGGGAGCCTGGGTAGCCTCAGTGAGTAAATAGATTACATCCCACTGTCCTATCATTCGAGATTGCAAAATTACATGTACTCTCAGGCTTGTGTAGTGAGCAGAGTCATTGCTTTCCCATATGTTCTTTTGCTTTCCTTTGTGTTAAGTATTGAAAGTTGAACCGCATAAATACATAAAGGAAGATAATGTCAATGGAAAGTCCACAAAATGTGTTGACGGAACTTCTTGTGTCAATCACAAATTCATGGTGATGCATTGATAGCATTATTTCTTATGCAAACCTGCCCATTAAGACTCACTTTTATGTCAGAGGTGAAGAACAATCATATGTTTCGTAATTGTTTGTGATGAAAATAAGCACCTCATCCATTAGATAGGATTAGCAGATTTGCATTACCTGTTAGAGACTGTGCTTTGTTCAAATTGACCTGCATATAATCACAAGATCGGTTGGTCTTCACTTATTGTGATTCGCTCCATTCTACAGAGGAACGATGTAAACCAGTGGATACAAGTTGACCTCCATGCTGCCTTTAAGGTCACCGGAGTCATCACACAAGGCAGAAATCAGAGCTATAACCAGTGGGTCACGTCTTATCAAATCTCCTACAGCATCGATGGCCAGGACTGGACCTTGGTGGAAGACTGTGTGGAAGGACCAAGGGTGAGACTGTTAAAACATCATTCAGGGCCCACCATTAAGATTTAAGTTACTGTAATTTTTCAAGAGAAAAACAGAGGAAGAAAGTGAGAAATAAAGAGAGAGAGGGAGATAGAAAATGAGAGGAAAAGAGAGAGAGAGACATACAAATAGAATGGAAGGAAGAGAGAGACAGAGCAAATAAGAGAAAGGAAGAAAAAAAGAGGGATAACAATCAGACAGATAGAGAGGAGAAAAACGAATAAGGAGCTGCAAACAAGTGTACATTTATTTTTCTACCAACTAAGGAACGAGGATCACTAGATGAAGCAATCTGCATAATGACATAAAATACAACATTTACAAAGTACAGCTATCCGCTATAGCTCTACTCTCACGTCAGATTATGCAAGTTCCACTCAAAGAATATATCTAGAAAATTGAATTATAAAGAGTTGGGATCAATATCAAGTTGCAATCTTTCAATTCAACTCAATTATTTCCACTATCAAAGTGTGAAACACTTTGAAAAGTTGTATCTTGTCAGAATTTCTATTTCAGTAACCGTACTGATTTGAATTTGTTACATTCAAGATCTTTCCTGGTAATTCTGATCGAGATAGCCTGATTGAAAATGGTATCAGCCCACCTGTGACAGCTAGGTTCATCCGTCTCCAACCTGTAACTTGGAACATCCACATCAGCATGAGATGGGAACTAATTGGACAGGGTCCTATCACAAGTAAGCTCAAGAGAACTTTATTATGATGACTATTATTAAAATAAGTATTATTCATTTGACGCTTTGCTAAACTATAATACCAACAAACAATATAAAAGTGAGTCAGAATAATTGCAGAATTCCTTTCGTAGATCCAATCAAAACCCATGTATTGCAGAGAGCTTACAGGCTTTATTTTATATCACCTTTTGGGATTTTTGCACCTGATCCGGCAGCTAGGAAAGAATAAGACAACTGAATCAGCATGGCCTGTCCTCCTTTTCACACGTGTTGATTCTAGCATTGATGTTTTAAAATCCTCTCATGTATCATAGTTGCTCCTGTCTCCGGAAAGCTTGGCATAGAAGATGGTCGCATAGGTACTACCAGTCTCTGTGCGTCATCTTGCTGGGATAGCAACTATTGCGTCGCTCGCTCTAGACTCAATCAGCCACAAGAGGGAGCTCTAGGGGGAGCCTGGGTAGCCTCAGTGAGTAAATAGATTACATCCCACTGTCCTATCATTCGAGATTGCAAAATTACATGTACTCTCAGGCTTGTGTAGTGAGCAGAGTCATTGCTTTCCCATATGTTCTTTTGCTTTCCTTTGTGTTAAGTATTGAAAGTTGAACCGCATAAATACATAAAGGAAGATAATGTCAATGGAAAGTCCACAAAATGTGTTGACAGAACTTCTTGTGTCAATCACAAATTCATGGTGATGCATTGATAGCATTATTTCTTATGCAAACCTGCCCATTAAGACTCACTTTTATGTCAGAGGTGAAGAACAATCATATGTTTCGTAATTGTTTGTGATGAAAATAAGCACCTCATCCATTAGATAGGATTAGCAGATTTGCATTACCTGTTAGAGACTGTGCTTTGTTCAAATTGACCTGCATATAATCACAAGATCAGTTGGTATTCACTTATTGTGATTCGCTCCATTCTACAGAGGAACGATGTAAACCAGTGGATACAAGTTGACCTCCATGCTGCCTTTAAGGTCACCGGAGTCATCACACAAGGCAGAAATCAGAGCTATAACCAGTGGGTCACGTCTTATCAAATCTCCTACAGCATCGATGGCCAGGACTGGACCTTGGTGGAAGACTGTGTGGAAGGACCAAGGGTGAGACTGTTAAAACATCATTCAGGGCCCACCATTAAGATTTAAGTTAGTGTAATTTTTCAAGAGAAAAACAGAGGAAGAAAGTGAGAAAGAAAGAGAGAGAGGGAGATAGAAAATGAGAGGAAAAGAGAGAGAGAGAGACATACAAATAGAATGGAAGGAAGAGAGAGACAGAGCAAATAAGAGAAAGGAAGAAAAAAAGAGGGATAACAATCAGACAGATAGAGAGGAGAAAAACGAATAAGGAGCTGCAAACAAGTGTACATTTATTTTTCTACCAACTAAGGAACGAGGATCACTAGATGAAGCAATCTGCATAATGACATAAAATACAACATTTACAAAGTACAGCTATCCGCTATAGCTCTACTCTCACGTCAGATTATGCAAGTTCCACTCAAAGAATATATCTAGAAAATTGAATTATAAAGAGTTGGGATCAATATCAAGTTGCAATCTTTCAATTCAACTCAATTATTTCCACTATCAAAGTGTGAAACACTTTGAAAAGTTGTATCTTGTCAGAATTTCTATTTCAGTAACCGTACTGATTTGAATTTGTTACATTCAAGATCTTTCCTGGTAATTCTGATCGAGATAGCCTGATTGAAAATGGTATCAGCCCACCTGTGACAGCTAGGTTCATCCGTCTCCAACCTGTAACTTGGAACATCCACATCAGCATGAGATGGGAACTAATTGGACAGGGTCCTATCACAAGTAAGCTCAAGAGAACTTTATTATGATGACTATTATTAAAATAAGTATTATTCATTTGACGCTTTGCTAAACTATAATACCAACAAACAATATAAAAGTGAGTCAGAATAATTGCAGAATTCCTTTCGTAGATCCAATCAAAACCCATGTATTGCAGAGAGCTTACAGGCTTTATTTTATATCACCTTTTGGGATTTTTGCACCTGATCCGGCAGCTAGGAAAGAATAAGACAACTGAATCAGCATGGCCTGTCCTCCTTTTCACACGTGTTGATTCTAGCATTGATGTTTTAAAATCCTCTCATGTATCATAGTTGCTCCTGTCTCCGGAAAGCTTGGCATAGAAGATGGTCGCATAGGTACTACCAGTCTCTGTGCGTCATCTTGCTGGGATAGCAACTATTGCGTCGCTCGCTCTAGACTCAATCAGCCACAAGAGGGAGCTCTAGGGGGAGCCTGGGTAGCCTCAGTGAGTAAATAGATTACATCCCACTGTCCTATCATTCGAGATTGCAAAATTACATGTACTCTCAGGCTTGTGTAGTGAGCAGAGTCATTGCTTTCCCATATGTTCTTTTGCTTTCCTTTGTGTTAAGTATTGAAAGTTGAACCGCATAAATACATAAAGGAAGATAATGTCAATGGAAAGTCCACAAAATGTGTTGACGGAACTTCTTGTGTCAATCACAAATTCATGGTGATGCATTGATAGCATTATTTCTTATGCAAACCTGCCCATTAAGACTCACTTTTATGTCAGAGGTGAAGAACAATCATATGTTTCGTAATTGTTTGTGATGAAAATAAGCACCTCATCCATTAGATAGGATTAGCAGATTTGCATTACCTGTTAGAGACTGTGCTTTGTTCAAATTGACCTGCATATAATCACAAGATCGGTTGGTCTTCACTTATTGTGATTCGCTCCATTCTACAGAGGAACGATGTAAACCAGTGGATACAAGTTGACCTCCATGCTGCCTTTAAGGTCACCGGAGTCATCACACAAGGCAGAAATCAGAGCTATAACCAGTGGGTCACGTCTTATCAAATCTCCTACAGCATCGATGGCCAGGACTGGACCTTGGTGGAAGACTGTGTGGAAGGACCAAGGGTGAGACTGTTAAAACATCATTCAGGGCCCACCATTAAGATTTAAGTTACTGTAATTTTTCAAGAGAAAAACAGAGGAAGAAAGTGAGAAATAAAGAGAGAGAGGGAGATAGAAAATGAGAGGAAAAGAGAGAGAGAGACATACAAATAGAATGGAAGGAAGAGAGAGACAGAGCAAATAAGAGAAAGGAAGAAAAAAAGAGGGATAACAATCAGACAGATAGAGAGGAGAAAAACGAATAAGGAGCTGCAAACAAGTGTACACTTATTTTTCTACCAACTAAGGAACGAGGATCACTAGATGAAGCAATCTGCATAATGACATAAAATACAACAACTACAAAGTACAGCTATCCGCTATAGCTCTACTCTCACGTCAGATTATGCAAGTTCCACTCAAAGAATATATCTAGAAAATTGAATTATAAAGAGTTGGGATCAATATCAAGTTGCAATCTTTCAATTCAACTCAATTATTTCCACTATCAAAGTGTGAAACACTTTGAAAAGTTGTATCTTGTCAGAATTTCTATTTCAGTAACCGTACTGATTTGAATTTGTTACATTCAAGATCTTTCCTGGTAATTCTGATCGAGATAGCCTGATTGAAAATGGTATCAGCCCACCTGTGACAGCTAGGTTCATCCGTCTCCAACCTGTAACTTGGAACATCCACATCAGCATGAGATGGGAACTAATTGGACAGGGTCCTATCACAAGTAAGCTCAAGAGAACTTTATTATGATGACTATTATTAAAATAAGTATTATTCATTTGACGCTTTGCTAAACTATAATACCAACAAACAATATAAAAGTGAGTCAGATTAATTGCAGAATTCCTTCCGTAGATCCAATCAAAACCCATGTATTGCAGAGAGCTTACAGGCTTTATTTTATATCACCTTTTGGAATTTTTGCACCTGATCCGGCAGCTAGGAAAGAATAAGACAACTGAATCAGCATGGCCTGTCCTCCTTTTCACACGTGTTGATTCTAGCATTGATGTTTTAAAATCCTCTCATGTATCATAGTTGCTCCTGTCTCCGGAAAGCTTGGCATAGAAGATGGTCGCATAGGTACTACCAGTCTCTGTGCGTCATCTTGCTGGGATAGCAACTATTGCGTCGCTCGCTCTAGACTCAATCAGCCACAAGAGGGAGCTCTAGGGGGAGCCTGGGTAGCCTCAGTGAGTAAATAGATTACATCCCACTGTCCTATCATTCGAGATTGCAAAATTACATGTACTCTCAGGCTTGTGTAGTGAGCAGAGTCATTGCTTTCCCATATGTTCTTTTGCTTTCCTTTGTGTTAAGTATTGAAAGTTGAACCGCATAAATACATAAAGGAAGATAATGTCAATGGAAAGTCCACAAAATGTGTTGACGGAACTTCTTGTGTCAATCACAAATTCATGGTGATGCATTGATAGCATTATTTCTTATGCAAACCTGCCCATTAAGACTCACTTTTATGTCAGAGGTGAAGAACAATCATATGTTTCGTAATTGTTTGTGATGAAAATAAGCACCTCATCCATTAGATAGGATTAGCAGATTTGCATTACCTGTTAGAGACTGTGCTTTGTTCAAATTGACCTGCATATAATCACAAGATCGGTTGGTCTTCACTTATTGTGATTCGCTCCATTCTACAGAGGAACGATGTAAACCAGTGGATACAAGTTGACCTCCATGCTGCCTTTAAGGTCACCGGAGTCATCACACAAGGCAGAAATCAGAGCTATAACCAGTGGGTCACGTCTTATCAAATCTCCTACAGCATCGATGGCCAGGACTGGACCTTGGTGGAAGACTGTGTGGAAGGACCAAGGGTGAGACTGTTAAAACATCATTCAGGGCCCACCATTAAGATTTAAGTTACTGTAATTTTTCAAGAGAAAAACAGAGGAAGAAAGTGAGAAATAAAGAGAGAGAGGGAGATAGAAAATGAGAGGAAAAGAGAGAGAGAGACATACAAATAGAATGGAAGGAAGAGAGAGACAGAGCAAATAAGAGAAAGGAAGAAAAAAAGAGGGATAACAATCAGACAGATAGAGAGGAGAAAAACGAATAAGGAGCTGCAAACAAGTGTACATTTATTTTTCTACCAACTAAGGAACGAGGATCACTAGATGAAGCAATCTGCATAATGACATAAAATACAACAACTACAAAGTACAGCTATCCGCTATAGCTCTACTCTCACGTCAGATTATGCAAGTTCCACTCAAAGAATATATCTAGAAAATTGAATTATAAAGAGTTGGGATCAATATCAAGTTGCAATCTTTCAATTCAACTCAATTATTTCCACTATCAAAGTGTGAAACACTTTGAAAAGTTGTATCTTGTCAGAATTTCTATTTCAGTAACCGTACTGATTTGAATTTGTTACATTCAAGATCTTTCCTGGTAATTCTGATCGAGATAGCCTGATTGAAAATGGTATCAGCCCACCTGTGACAGCTAGGTTCATCCGTCTCCAACCTGTAACTTGGAACATCCACATCAGCATGAGATGGGAACTAATTGGACAGGGTCCTATCACAAGTAAGCTCAAGAGAACTTTATTATGATGACTATTATTAAAATAAGTATTATTCATTTGACGCTTTGCTAAACTATAATACCAACAAAAAATATAAAAGTGAGTCAGATTAATTGCAGAATTCCTTCCGTAGATCCAATCAAAACCCATGTATTGCAGAGAGCTTACAGGCTTTATTTTATATCACCTTTTGGAATTTTTGCACCTGATCCGGCAGCTAGGAAAGAATAAGACAACTGAATCAGCATGGCCTGTCCTCCTTTTCACACGTGTTGATTCTAGCATTGATGTTTTAAAATCCTCTCATGTATCATAGTTGCTCCTGTCTCCGGAAAGCTTGGCATAGAAGATGGTCGCATAGGTACTACCAGTCTCTGTGCGTCATCTTGCTGGGATAGCAACTATTGCGTCGCTCGCTCTAGACTCAATCAGCCACAAGAGGGAGCTCTAGGGGGAGCCTGGGTAGCCTCAGTGAGTAAATAGATTACATCCCACTGTCCTATCATTCGAGATTGCAAAATTACATGTACTCTCAGGCTTGTGTAGTGAGCAGAGTCATTGCTTTCCCATATGTTCTTTTGCTTTCCTTTGTGTTAAGTATTGAAAGTTGAACCGCATAAATACATATAAAGGAAGATAATGTCAATGGAAAGTCCACAAAATGTGTTGACGGAACTTCTTGTGTCAATCACAAATTCATGGTGATGCATTGATAGCATTATTTCTTATGCAAACCTGCCCATTAAGACTCACTTTTATGTCAGAGGTGAAGAACAATCATATGTTTCGTAATTGTTTGTGATGAAAATAAGCACCTCATCCATTAGATAGGATTAGCAGATTTGCATTACCTGTTAGAGACTGTGCTTTGTTCAAATTGACCTGCATATAATCACAAGATCGGTTGGTCTTCACTTATTGTGATTCGCTCCATTCTACAGAGGAACGATGTAAACCAGTGGATACAAGTTGACCTCCATGCTGCCTTTAAGGTCACCGGAGTCATCACACAAGGCAGAAATCAGAGCTATAACCAGTGGGTCACGTCTTATCAAATCTCCTACAGCATCGATGGCCAGGACTGGACCTTGGTGGAAGACTGTGTGGAAGGACCAAGGGTGAGACTGTTAAAACATCATTCAGGGCCCACCATTAAGATTTAAGTTACTGTAATTTTTCAAGAGAAAAACAGAGGAAGAAAGTGAGAAATAAAGAGAGAGAGGGAGATAGAAAATGAGAGGAAAAGAGAGAGAGAGACATACAAATAGAATGGAAGGAAGAGAGAGACAGAGCAAATAAGAGAAAGGAAGAAAAAAAGAGGGATAACAATCAGACAGATAGAGAGGAGAAAAACGAATAAGGAGCTGCAAACAAGTGTACATTTATTTTTCTACCAACTAAGGAACGAGGATCACTAGATGAAGCAATCTGCATAATGACATAAAATACAACATTTACAAAGTACAGCTATCCGCTATAGCTCTACTCTCACGTCAGATTATGCAAGTTCCACTCAAAGAATATATCTAGAAAATTGAATTATAAAGAGTTGGGATCAATATCAAGTTGCAATCTTTCAATTCAACTCAATTATTTCCACTATCAAAGTGTGAAACACTTTGAAAAGTTGTATCTTGTCAGAATTTCTATTTCAGTAACCGTACTGATTTGAATTTGTTACATTCAAGATCTTTCCTGGTAATTCTGATCGAGATAGCCTGATTGAAAATGGTATCAGCCCACCTGTGACAGCTAGGTTCATCCGTCTCCAACCTGTAACTTGGAACATCCACATCAGCATGAGATGGGAACTAATTGGACAGGGTCCTATCACAAGTAAGCTCAAGAGAACTTTATTATGATGACTATTATTAAAATAAGTATTATTCATTTGACGCTTTGCTAAACTATAATACCAACAAACAATATAAAAGTGAGTCAGAATAATTGCAGAATTCCTTTCGTAGATCCAATCAAAACCCATGTATTGCAGAGAGCTTACAGGCTTTATTTTATATCACCTTTTGGGATTTTTGCACCTGATCCGGCAGCTAGGAAAGAATAAGACAACTGAATCAGCATGGCCTGTCCTCCTTTTCACACGTGTTGATTCTAGCATTGATGTTTTAAAATCCTCTCATGTATCATAGTTGCTCCTGTCTCCGGAAAGCTTGGCATAGAAGATGGTCGCATAGGTACTACCAGTCTCTGTGCGTCATCTTGCTGGGATAGCAACTATTGCGTCGCTCGCTCTAGACTCAATCAGCCACAAGAGGGAGCTCTAGGGGGAGCCTGGGTAGCCTCAGTGAGTAAATAGATTACATCCCACTGTCCTATCATTCGAGATTGCAAAATTACATGTACTCTCAGGCTTGTGTAGTGAGCAGAGTCATTGCTTTCCCATATGTTCTTTTGCTTTCCTTTGTGTTAAGTATTGAAAGTTGAACCGCATAAATACATAAAGGAAGATAATGTCAATGGAAAGTCCACAAAATGTGTTGACGGAACTTCTTGTGTCAATCACAAATTCATGGTGATGCATTGATAGCATTATTTCTTATGCAAACCTGCCCATTAAGACTCACTTTTATGTCAGAGGTGAAGAACAATCATATGTTTCGTAATTGTTTGTGATGAAAATAAGCACCTCATCCATTAGATAGGATTAGCAGATTTGCATTACCTGTTAGAGACTGTGCTTTGTTCAAATTGACCTGCATATAATCACAAGATCAGTTGGTATTCACTTATTGTGATTCGCTCCATTCTACAGAGGAACGATGTAAACCAGTGGATACAAGTTGACCTCCATGCTGCCTTTAAGGTCACCGGAGTCATCACACAAGGCAGAAATCAGAGCTATAACCAGTGGGTCACGTCTTATCAAATCTCCTACAGCATCGATGGCCAGGACTGGACCTTGGTGGAAGACTGTGTGGAAGGACCAAGGGTGAGACTGTTAAAACATCATTCAGGGCCCACCATTAAGATTTAAGTTACTGTAATTTTTCAAGAGAAAAACAGAGGAAGAAAGTGAGAAAGAAAGAGAGAGAGGGAGATAGAAAATGAGAGGAAAAGAGAGAGAGAGAGACATACAAATAGAATGGAAGGAAGAGAGAGACAGAGCAAATAAGAGAAAGGAAGAAAAAAAGAGGGATAACAATCAGACAGATAGAGAGGAGAAAAACGAATAAGGAGCTGCAAACAAGTGTACATTTATTTTTCTACCAACTAAGGAACGAGGATCACTAGATGAAGCAATCTGCATAATGACATAAAATACAACATTTACAAAGTACAGCTATCCGCTATAGCTCTACTCTCACGTCAGATTATGCAAGTTCCACTCAAAGAATATATCTAGAAAATTGAATTATAAAGAGTTGGGATCAATATCAAGTTGCAATCTTTCAATTCAACTCAATTATTTCCACTATCAAAGTGTGAAACACTTTGAAAAGTTGTATCTTGTCAGAATTTCTATTTCAGTAACCGTACTGATTTGAATTTGTTACATTCAAGATCTTTCCTGGTAATTCTGATCGAGATAGCCTGATTGAAAATGGTATCAGCCCACCTGTGACAGCTAGGTTCATCCGTCTCCAACCTGTAACTTGGAACATCCACATCAGCATGAGATGGGAACTAATTGGACAGGGTCCTATCACAAGTAAGCTCAAGAGAACTTTATTATGATGACTATTATTAAAATAAGTATTATTCATTTGACGCTTTGCTAAACTATAATACCAACAAACAATATAAAAGTGAGTCAGAATAATTGCAGAATTCCTTTCGTAGATCCAATCAAAACCCATGTATTGCAGAGAGCTTACAGGCTTTATTTTATATCACCTTTTGGGATTTTTGCACCTGATCCGGCAGCTAGGAAAGAATAAGACAACTGAATCAGCATGGCCTGTCCTCCTTTTCACACGTGTTGATTCTAGCATTGATGTTTTAAAATCCTCTCATGTATCATAGTTGCTCCTGTCTCCGGAAAGCTTGGCATAGAAGATGGTCGCATAGGTACTACCAGTCTCTGTGCGTCATCTTGCTGGGATAGCAACTATTGCGTCGCTCGCTCTAGACTCAATCAGCCACAAGAGGGAGCTCTAGGGGGAGCCTGGGTAGCCTCAGTGAGTAAATAGATTACATCCCACTGTCCTATCATTCGAGATTGCAAAATTACATGTACTCTCAGGCTTGTGTAGTGAGCAGAGTCATTGCTTTCCCATATGTTCTTTTGCTTTCCTTTGTGTTAAGTATTGAAAGTTGAACCGCATAAATACATAAAGGAAGATAATGTCAATGGAAAGTCCACAAAATGTGTTGACGGAACTTCTTGTGTCAATCACAAATTCATGGTGATGCATTGATAGCATTATTTCTTATGCAAACCTGCCCATTAAGACTCACTTTTATGTCAGAGGTGAAGAACAATCATATGTTTCGTAATTGTTTGTGATGAAAATAAGCACCTCATCCATTAGATAGGATTAGCAGATTTGCATTACCTGTTAGAGACTGTGCTTTGTTCAAATTGACCTGCATATAATCACAAGATCGGTTGGTCTTCACTTATTGTGATTCGCTCCATTCTACAGAGGAACGATGTAAACCAGTGGATACAAGTTGACCTCCATGCTGCCTTTAAGGTCACCGGAGTCATCACACAAGGCAGAAATCAGAGCTATAACCAGTGGGTCACGTCTTATCAAATCTCCTACAGCATCGATGGCCAGGACTGGACCTTGGTGGAAGACTGTGTGGAAGGACCAAGGGTGAGACTGTTAAAACATCATTCAGGGCCCACCATTAAGATTTAAGTTACTGTAATTTTTCAAGAGAAAAACAGAGGAAGAAAGTGAGAAATAAAGAGAGAGAGGGAGATAGAAAATGAGAGGAAAAGAGAGAGAGAGAGACATACAAATAGAATGGAAGGAAGAGAGAGACAGAGCAAATAAGAGAAAGGAAGAAAAAAAGAGGGATAACAATCAGACAGATAGAGAGGAGAAAAACGAATAAGGAGCTGCAAACAAGTGTACATTTATTTTTCTACCAACTAAGGAACGAGGATCACTAGATGAAGCAATCTGCATAATGACATAAAATACAACAACTACAAAGTACAGCTATCCGCTATAGCTCTACTCTCACGTCACATTATGCAAGTTCCACTCAAAGAATATATCTAGAAAATTGAATTATAAAGAGTTGGGATCAATATCAAGTTGCAATCTTTCAATTCAACTCAATTATTTCCACTATCAAAGTGTGAAACACTTTGAAAAGTTGTATCTTGTCAGAATTTCTATTTCAGTAACCGTACTGATTTGAATTTGTTACATTCAAGATCTTTCCTGGTAATTCTGATCGAGATAGCCTGATTGAAAATGGTATCAGCCCACCTGTGACAGCTAGGTTCATCCGTCTCCAACCTGTAACTTGGAACATCCACATCAGCATGAGATGGGAACTAATTGGACAGGGTCCTATCACAAGTAAGCTCAAGAGAACTTTATTATGATGACTATTATTAAAATAAGTATTATTCATTTGACGCTTTGCTAAACTATAATACCAACAAACAATATAAAAGTGAGTCAGATTAATTGCAGAATTCCTTTCGTAGATCCAATCAAAACCCATGTATTGCAGAGAGCTTACAGGCTTTATTTTATATCACCTTTTGGAATTTTTGCACCTGATCCGGCAGCTAGGAAAGAATAAGACAACTGAATCAGCATGGCCTGTCCTCCTTTTCACACGTGTTGATTCTAGCATTGATGTTTTAAAATCCTCTCATGTATCATAGTTGCTCCTGTCTCCGGAAAGCTTGGCATAGAAGATGGTCGCATAGGTACTACCAGTCTCTGTGCGTCATCTTGCTGGGATAGCAACTATTGCGTCGCTCGCTCTAGACTCAATCAGCCACAAGAGGGAGCTCTAGGGGGAGCCTGGGTAGCCTCAGTGAGTAAATAGATTACATCCCACTGTCCTATCATTCGAGATTGCAAAATTACATGTACTCTCAGGCTTGTGTAGTGAGCAGAGTCATTGCTTTCCCATATGTTCTTTTGCTTTCCTTTGTGTTAAGTATTGAAAGTTGAACCGCATAAATACATAAAGGAAGATAATGTCAATGGAAAGTCCACAAAATGTGTTGACGGAACTTCTTGTGTCAATCACAAATTCATGGTGATGCATTGATAGCATTATTTCTTATGCAAACCTGCCCATTAAGACTCACTTTTATGTCAGAGGTGAAGAACAATCATATGTTTCGTAATTGTTTGTGATGAAAATAAGCACCTCATCCATTAGATAGGATTAGCAGATTTGCATTACCTGTTAGAGACTGTGCTTTGTTCAAATTGACCTGCATATAATCACAAGATCGGTTGGTCTTCACTTATTGTGATTCGCTCCATTCTACAGAGGAACGATGTAAACCAGTGGATACAAGTTGACCTCCATGCTGCCTTTAAGGTCACCGGAGTCATCACACAAGGCAGAAATCAGAGCTATAACCAGTGGGTCACGTCTTATCAAATCTCCTACAGCATCGATGGCCAGGACTGGACCTTGGTGGAAGACTGTGTGGAAGGACCAAGGGTGAGACTGTTAAAACATCATTCAGGGCCCACCATTAAGATTTAAGTTACTGTAATTTTTCAAGAGAAAAACAGAGGAAGAAAGTGAGAAATAAAGAGAGAGAGGGAGATAGAAAATGAGAGGAAAAGAGAGAGAGAGAGACATACAAATAGAATGGAAGGAAGAGAGAGACAGAGCAAATAAGAGAAAGGAAGAAAAAAAGAGGGATAACAATCAGACAGATAGAGAGGAGAAAAACGAATAAGGAGCTGCAAACAAGTGTACATTTATTTTTCTACCAACTAAGGAACGAGGATCACTAGATGAAGCAATCTGCATAATGACATAAAATACAACAACTACAAAGTACAGCTATCCGCTATAGCTCTACTCTCACGTCACATTATGCAAGTTCCACTCAAAGAATATATCTAGAAAATTGAATTATAAAGAGTTGGGATCAATATCAAGTTGCAATCTTTCAATTCAACTCAATTATTTCCACTATCAAAGTGTGAAACACTTTGAAAAGTTGTATCTTGTCAGAATTTCTATTTCAGTAACCGTACTGATTTGAATTTGTTACATTCAAGATCTTTCCTGGTAATTCTGATCGAGATAGCCTGATTGAAAATGGTATCAGCCCACCTGTGACAGCTAGGTTCATCCGTCTCCAACCTGTAACTTGGAACATCCACATCAGCATGAGATGGGAACTAATTGGACAGGGTCCTATCACAAGTAAGCTCAAGAGAACTTTATTATGATGACTATTATTAAAATAAGTATTATTCATTTGACGCTTTGCTAAACTATAATACCAACAAACAATATAAAATTGAGTCAGATTAATTGCAGAATTCCTTTCGTAGATCCAATCAAAACCCATGTATTGCAGAGAGCTTACAGGCTTTATTTTATATCACCTTTTGGAATTTTTGCACCTGATCCGGCAGCTAGGAAAGAATAAGACAACTGAATCAGCATGGCCTGTCCTCCTTTTCACACGTGTTGATTCTAGCATTGATGTTTTAAAATCCTCTCATGTATCATAGTTGCTCCTGTCTCCGGAAAGCTTGGCATAGAAGATGGTCGCATAGGTACTACCAGTCTCTGTGCGTCATCTTGCTGGGATAGCAACTATTGCGTCGCTCGCTCTAGACTCAATCAGCCACAAGAGGGAGCTCTAGGGGGAGCCTGGGTAGCCTCAGTGAGTAAATAGATTACATCCCACTGTCCTATCATTCGAGATTGCAAAATTACATGTACTCTCAGGCTTGTGTAGTGAGCAGAGTCATTGCTTTCCCATATGTTCTTTTGCTTTCCTTTGTGTTAAGTATTGAAAGTTGAACCGCATAAATACATAAAGGAAGATAATGTCAATGGAAAGTCCACAAAATGTCTTGACGGAACTTCTTGTGTCAATCACAAATTCATGGTGATGCATTGATAGCATTATTTCTTATGCAAACCTGCCCATTAAGACTCACTTTTATGTCAGAGGTGAAGAACAATCATATGTTTCGTAATTGTTTGTGATGAAAATAAGCACCTCATCCATTTGATAGGATTAGCAGATTTGCATTACCTGTTAGAGACTGTGCTTTGTTCAAATTGACCTGCATATAATCACAAGATCGGTTGGTCTTCACTTATTGTGATTCGCTCCATTCTACAGAGGAACGATGTAAACCAGTGGATACAAGTTGACCTCCATGCTGCCTTTAAGGTCACCGGAGTCATCACACAAGGCAGAAATCAGAGCTATAACCAGTGGGTCACGTCTTATCAAATCTCCTACAGCATCGATGGCCAGGACTGGACCTTGGTGGAAGACTGTGTGGAAGGACCAAGGGTGAGACTGTTAAAACATCATTCAGGGCCCACCATTAAGATTTAAGTTACTGTAATTTTTCAAGAGAAAAACAGAGGAAGAAAGTGAGAAATAAAGAGAGAGAGGGAGATAGAAAATGAGAGGAAAAGAGAGAGAGAGACATACAAATAGAATGGAAGGAAGAGAGAGACAGAGCAAATAAGAGAAAGGAAGAAAAAAAGAGGGATAACAATCAGACAGATAGAGAGGAGAAAAACGAATAAGGAGCTGCAAACAAGTGTACATTTATTTTTCTACCAACTAAGGAACGAGGATCACTAGATGAAGCAATCTGCATAATGACATAAAATACAACATTTACAAAGTACAGCTATCCGCTATAGCTCTACTCTCACGTCAGATTATGCAAGTTCCACTCAAAGAATATATCTAGAAAATTGAATTATAAAGAGTTGGGATCAATATCAAGTTGCAATCTTTCAATTCAACTCAATTATTTCCACTATCAAAGTGTGAAACACTTTGAAAAGTTGTATCTTGTCAGAATTTCTATTTCAGTAACCGTACTGATTTGAATTTGTTACATTCAAGATCTTTCCTGGTAATTCTGATCGAGATAGCCTGATTGAAAATGGTATCAGCCCACCTGTGACAGCTAGGTTCATCCGTCTCCAACCTGTAACTTGGAACATCCACATCAGCATGAGATGGGAACTAATTGGACAGGGTCCTATCACAAGTAAGCTCAAGAGAACTTTATTATGATGACTATTATTAAAATAAGTATTATTCATTTGACGCTTTGCTAAACTATAATACCAACAAACAATATAAAAGTGAGTCAGAATAATTGCAGAATTCCTTTCGTAGATCCAATCAAAACCCATGTATTGCAGAGAGCTTACAGGCTTTATTTTATATCACCTTTTGGGATTTTTGCACCTGATCCGGCAGCTAGGAAAGAATAAGACAACTGAATCAGCATGGCCTGTCCTCCTTTTCACACGTGTTGATTCTAGCATTGATGTTTTAAAATCCTCTCATGTATCATAGTTGCTCCTGTCTCCGGAAAGCTTGGCATAGAAGATGGTCGCATAGGTACTACCAGTCTCTGTGCGTCATCTTGCTGGGATAGCAACTATTGCGTCGCTCGCTCTAGACTCAATCAGCCACAAGAGGGAGCTCTAGGGGGAGCCTGGGTAGCCTCAGTGAGTAAATAGATTACATCCCACTGTCCTATCATTCGAGATTGCAAAATTACATGTACTCTCAGGCTTGTGTAGTGAGCAGAGTCATTGCTTTCCCATATGTTCTTTTGCTTTCCTTTGTGTTAAGTATTGAAAGTTGAACCGCATAAATACATAAAGGAAAATAATGTCAATGGAAAGTCCACAAAATGTGTTGACGGAACTTCTTGTGTCAATCACAAATTCATGGTGATGCATTGATAGCATTATTTCTTATGCAAACCTGCCCATTAAGACTCACTTTTATGTCAGAGGTGAAGAACAATCATATGTTTCGTAATTGTTTGTGATGAAAATAAGCACCTCATCCATTAGATAGGATTAGCAGATTTGCATTACCTGTTAGAGACTGTGCTTTGTTCAAATTGACCTGCATATAATCACAAGATCAGTTGGTATTCACTTATTGTGATTCGCTCCATTCTACAGAGGAACGATGTAAACCAGTGGATACAAGTTGACCTCCATGCTGCCTTTAAGGTCACCGGAGTCATCACACAAGGCAGAAATCAGAGCTATAACCAGTGGGTCACGTCTTATCAAATCTCCTACAGCATCGATGGCCAGGACTGGACCTTGGTGGAAGACTGTGTGGAAGGACCAAGGGTGAGACTGTTAAAACATCATTCAGGGCCCACCATTAAGATTTAAGTTACTGTAATTTTTCAAGAGAAAAACAGAGGAAGAAAGTGAGAAATAAAGAGAGAGAGGGAGATAGAAAATGAGAGGAAAAGAGAGAGAGAGAGACATACAAATAGAATGGAAGGAAGAGAGAGACAGAGCAAATAAGAGAAAGGAAGAAAAAAAGAGGGATAACAATCAGACAGATAGAGAGGAGAAAAACGAATAAGGAGCTGCAAACAAGTGTACATTTATTTTTCTACCAACTAAGGAACGAGGATCACTAGATGAAGCAATCTGCATAATGACATAAAATACAACAACTACAAAGTACAGCTATCCGCTATAGCTCTACTCTCACGTCACATTATGCAAGTTCCACTCAAAGAATATATCTAGAAAATTGAATTATAAAGAGTTGGGATCAATATCAAGTTGCAATCTTTCAATTCAACTCAATTATTTCCACTATCAAAGTGTGAAACACTTTGAAAAGTTGTATCTTGTCAGAATTTCTATTTCAGTAACCGTACTGATTTGAATTTGTTACATTCAAGATCTTTCCTGGTAATTCTGATCGAGATAGCCTGATTGAAAATGGTATCAGCCCACCTGTGACAGCTAGGTTCATCCGTCTCCAACCTGTAACTTGGAACATCCACATCAGCATGAGATGGGAACTAATTGGACAGGGTCCTATCACAAGTAAGCTCAAGAGAACTTTATTATGATGACTATTATTAAAATAAGTATTATTCATTTGACGCTTTGCTAAACTATAATACCAACAAACAATATAAAAGTGAGTCAGATTAATTGCAGAATTCCTTCCGTAGATCCAATCAAAACCCATGTATTGCAGAGAGCTTACAGGCTTTATTTTATATCACCTTTTGGAATTTTTGCACCTGATCCGGCAGCTAGGAAAGAATAAGACAACTGAATCAGCATGGCCTGTCCTCCTTTTCACACGTGTTGATTCTAGCATTGATGTTTTAAAATCCTCTCATGTATCATAGTTGCTCCTGTCTCCGGAAAGCTTGGCATAGAAGATGGTCGCATAGGTACTACCAGTCTCTGTGCGTCATCTTGCTGGGATAGCAACTATTGCGTCGCTCGCTCTAGACTCAATCAGCCACAAGAGGGAGCTCTAGGGGGAGCCTGGGTAGCCTCAGTGAGTAAATAGATTACATCCCACTGTCCTATCATTCGAGATTGCAAAATTACATGTACTCTCAGGCTTGTGTAGTGAGCAGAGTCATTGCTTTCCCCATATGTTCTTTTGCTTTCCTTTGTGTTAAGTATTGAAAGTTGAACCGCATAAATACATAAAGGAAGATAATGTCAATGGAAAGTCCACAAAATGTCTTGACGGAACTTCTTGTGTCAATCACAAATTCATGGTGATGCATTGATAGCATTATTTCTTATGCAAACCTGCCCATTAAGACTCACTTTTATGTCAGAGGTGAAGAACAATCATATGTTTCGTAATTGTTTGTGATGAAAATAAGCACCTCATCCATTTGATAGGATTAGCAGATTTGCATTACCTGTTAGAGACTGTGCTTTGTTCAAATTGACCTGCATATAATCACAAGATCGGTTGGTCTTCACTTATTGTGATTCGCTCCATTCTACAGAGGAACGATGTAAACCAGTGGATACAAGTTGACCTCCATGCTGCCTTTAAGGTCACCGGAGTCATCACACAAGGCAGAAATCAGAGCTATAACCAGTGGGTCACGTCTTATCAAATCTCCTACAGCATCGATGGCCAGGACTGGACCTTGGTGGAAGACTGTGTGGAAGGACCAAGGGTGAGACTGTTAAAACATCATTCAGGGCCCACCATTAAGATTTAAGTTACTGTAATTTTTCAAGAGAAAAACAGAGGAAGAAAGTGAGAAATAAAGAGAGAGAGGGAGATAGAAAATGAGAGGAAAAGAGAGAGAGAGAGACATACAAATAGAATGGAAGGAAGAGAGAGACAGAGCAAATAAGAGAAAGGAAGAAAAAAAGAGGGATAACAATCAGACAGATAGAGAGGAGAAAAACGAATAAGGAGCTGCAAACAAGTGTACATTTATTTTTCTACCAACTAAGGAACGAGGATCACTAGATGAAGCAATCTGCATAATGACATAAAATACAACAACTACAAAGTACAGCTATCCGCTATAGCTCTACTCTCACGTCACATTATGCAAGTTCCACTCAAAGAATATATCTAGAAAATTGAATTATAAAGAGTTGGGATCAATATCAAGTTGCAATCTTTCAATTCAACTCAATTATTTCCACTATCAAAGTGTGAAACACTTTGAAAAGTTGTATCTTGTCAGAATTTCTATTTCAGTAACCGTACTGATTTGAATTTGTTACATTCAAGATCTTTCCTGGTAATTCTGATCGAGATAGCCTGATTGAAAATGGTATCAGCCCACCTGTGACAGCTAGGTTCATCCGTCTCCAACCTGTAACTTGGAACATCCACATCAGCATGAGATGGGAACTAATTGGACAGGGTCCTATCACAAGTAAGCTCAAGAGAACTTTATTATGATGACTATTATTAAAATAAGTATTATTCATTTGACGCTTTGCTAAACTATAATACCAACAAACAATATAAAAGTGAGTCAGATTAATTGCAGAATTCCTTCCGTAGATCCAATCAAAACCCATGTATTGCAGAGAGCTTACAGGCTTTATTTTATATCACCTTTTGGAATTTTTGCACCTGATCCGGCAGCTAGGAAAGAATAAGACAACTGAATCAGCATGGCCTGTCCTCCTTTTCACACGTGTTGATTCTAGCATTGATGTTTTAAAATCCTCTCATGTATCATAGTTGCTCCTGTCTCCGGAAAGCTTGGCATAGAAGATGGTCGCATAGGTACTACCAGTCTCTGTGCGTCATCTTGCTGGGATAGCAACTATTGCGTCGCTCGCTCTAGACTCAATCAGCCACAAGAGGGAGCTCTAGGGGGAGCCTGGGTAGCCTCAGTGAGTAAATAGATTACATCCCACTGTCCTATCATTCGAGATTGCAAAATTACATGTACTCTCAGGCTTGTGTAGTGAGCAGAGTCATTGCTTTCCCCATATGTTCTTTTGCTTTCCTTTGTGTTAAGTATTGAAAGTTGAACCGCATAAATACATAAAGGAAGATAATGTCAATGGAAAGTCCACAAAATGTCTTGACGGAACTTCTTGTGTCAATCACAAATTCATGGTGATGCATTGATAGCATTATTTCTTATGCAAACCTGCCCATTAAGACTCACTTTTATGTCAGAGGTGAAGAACAATCATATGTTTCGTAATTGTTTGTGATGAAAATAAGCACCTCATCCATTTGATAGGATTAGCAGATTTGCATTACCTGTTAGAGACTGTGCTTTGTTCAAATTGACCTGCATATAATCACAAGATCGGTTGGTCTTCACTTATTGTGATTCGCTCCATTCTACAGAGGAACGATGTAAACCAGTGGATACAAGTTGACCTCCATGCTGCCTTTAAGGTCACCGGAGTCATCACACAAGGCAGAAATCAGAGCTATAACCAGTGGGTCACGTCTTATCAAATCTCCTACAGCATCGATGGCCAGGACTGGACCTTGGTGGAAGACTGTGTGGAAGGACCAAGGGTGAGACTGTTAAAACATCATTCAGGGCCCACCATTAAGATTTAAGTTACTGTAATTTTTCAAGAGAAAAACAGAGGAAGAAAGTGAGAAATAAAGAGAGAGAGGGAGATAGAAAATGAGAGGAAAAGAGAGAGAGAGAGACATACAAATAGAATGGAAGGAAGAGAGAGACAGAGCAAATAAGAGAAAGGAAGAAAAAAAGAGGGATAACAATCAGACAGATAGAGAGGAGAAAAACGAATAAGGAGCTGCAAACAAGTGTACATTTATTTTTCTACCAACTAAGGAACGAGGATCACTAGATGAAGCAATCTGCATAATGACATAAAATACAACAACTACAAAGTACAGCTATCCGCTATAGCTCTACTCTCACGTCACATTATGCAAGTTCCACTCAAAGAATATATCTAGAAAATTGAATTATAAAGAGTTGGGATCAATATCAAGTTGCAATCTTTCAATTCAACTCAATTATTTCCACTATCAAAGTGTGAAACACTTTGAAAAGTTGTATCTTGTCAGAATTTCTATTTCAGTAACCGTACTGATTTGAATTTGTTACATTCAAGATCTTTCCTGGTAATTCTGATCGAGATAGCCTGATTGAAAATGGTATCAGCCCACCTGTGACAGCTAGGTTCATCCGTCTCCAACCTGTAACTTGGAACATCCACATCAGCATGAGATGGGAACTAATTGGACAGGGTCCTATCACAAGTAAGCTCAAGAGAACTTTATTATGATGACTATTATTAAAATAAGTATTATTCATTTGACGCTTTGCTAAACTATAATACCAACAAACAATATAAAAGTGAGTCAGATTAATTGCAGAATTCCTTCCGTAGATCCAATCAAAACCCATGTATTGCAGAGAGCTTACAGGCTTTATTTTATATCACCTTTTGGAATTTTTGCACCTGATCCGGCAGCTAGGAAAGAATAAGACAACTGAATCAGCATGGCCTGTCCTCCTTTTCACACGTGTTGATTCTAGCATTGATGTTTTAAAATCCTCTCATGTATCATAGTTGCTCCTGTCTCCGGAAAGCTTGGCATAGAAGATGGTCGCATAGGTACTACCAGTCTCTGTGCGTCATCTTGCTGGGATAGCAACTATTGCGTCGCTCGCTCTAGACTCAATCAGCCACAAGAGGGAGCTCTAGGGGGAGCCTGGGTAGCCTCAGTGAGTAAATAGATTACATCCCACTGTCCTATCATTCGAGATTGCAAAATTACATGTACTCTCAGGCTTGTGTAGTGAGCAGAGTCATTGCTTTCCCATATGTTCTTTTGCTTTCCTTTGTGTTAAGTATTGAAAGTTGAACCGCATAAATACATAAAGGAAGATAATGTCAATGGAAAGTCCACAAAATGTCTTGACGGAACTTCTTGTGTCAATCACAAATTCATGGTGATGCATTGATAGCATTATTTCTTATGCAAACCTGCCCATTAAGACTCACTTTTATGTCAGAGGTGAAGAACAATCATATGTTTCGTAATTGTTTGTGATGAAAATAAGCACCTCATCCATTTGATAGGATTAGCAGATTTGCATTACCTGTTAGAGACTGTGCTTTGTTCAAATTGACCTGCATATAATCACAAGATCGGTTGGTCTTCACTTATTGTGATTCGCTCCATTCTACAGAGGAACGATGTAAACCAGTGGATACAAGTTGACCTCCATGCTGCCTTTAAGGTCACCGGAGTCATCACACAAGGCAGAAATCAGAGCTATAACCAGTGGGTCACGTCTTATCAAATCTCCTACAGCATCGATGGCCAGGACTGGACCTTGGTGGAAGACTGTGTGGAAGGACCAAGGGTGAGACTGTTAAAACATCATTCAGGGCCCACCATTAAGATTTAAGTTACTGTAATTTTTCAAGAGAAAAACAGAGGAAGAAAGTGAGAAATAAAGAGAGAGAGGGAGATAGAAAATGAGAGGAAAAGAGAGAGAGAGACATACAAATAGAATGGAAGGAAGAGAGAGACAGAGCAAATAAGAGAAAGGAAGAAAAAAAGAGGGATAACAATCAGACAGATAGAGAGGAGAAAAACGAATAAGGAGCTGCAAACAAGTGTACATTTATTTTTCTACCAACTAAGGAACGAGGATCACTAGATGAAGCAATCTGCATAATGACATAAAATACAACAACTACAAAGTACAGCTATCCGCTATAGCTCTACTCTCACGTCACATTATGCAAGTTCCACTCAAAGAATATATCTAGAAAATTGAATTATAAAGAGTTGGGATCAATATCAAGTTGCAATCTTTCAATTCAACTCAATTATTTCCACTATCAAAGTGTGAAACACTTTGAAAAGTTGTATCTTGTCAGAATTTCTATTTCAGTAACCGTACTGATTTGAATTTGTTACATTCAAGATCTTTCCTGGTAATTCTGATCGAGATAGCCTGATTGAAAATGGTATCAGCCCACCTGTGACAGCTAGGTTCATCCGTCTCCAACCTGTAACTTGGAACATCCACATCAGCATGAGATGGGAACTAATTGGACAGGGTCCTATCACAAGTAAGCTCAAGAGAACTTTATTATGATGACTATTATTAAAATAAGTATTATTCATTTGACGCTTTGCTAAACTATAATACCAACAAACAATATAAAAGTGAGTCAGAATAATTGCAGAATTCCTTTCGTAGATCCAATCAAAACCCATGTATTGCAGAGAGCTTACAGGCTTTATTTTATATCATCTTTTGGAATTTTTGCACCTGATCCGGCAGCTAGGAAAGAATAAGACAACTGAATCAGCATGGCCTGTCCTCCTTTTCACACGTGTTGATTCTAGCATTGATGTTTAAAAATCCTCTCATGTATCATAGTTGCTCCTGTCTCCGGAAAGCTTGGCATAGAAGATGGTCGCATAGGTACTACCAGTCTCTGTGCGTCATCTTGCTGGGATAGCAACTATTGCGTCGCTCGCTCTAGACTCAATCAGCCACAAGAGGGAGCTCTAGGGGGAGCCTGGGTAGCCTCAGTGAGTAAATAGATTACATCCCACTGTCCTATCATTCGAGATTGCAAAATTACATGTACTCTCAGGCTTGTGTAGTGAGCAGAGTCATTGCTTTCCCATATGTTCTTTTGCTTTCCTTTGTGTTAAGTATTGAAAGTTGAACCGCATAAATACATAAAGGAAGATATGTCAATGGAAAGTCCACAAAATGTGTTGACGGAACTTCTTGTGTCAATCACAAATTCATGGTGATGCATTGATAGCATTATTTCTTATGCAAACCTGCCCATTAAGACTCACTTTTATGTCAGAGGTGAAGAACAATCATATGTTTCGTAATTGTTTGTGATGAAAATAAGCACCTCATCCATTAGATAGGATTAGCAGATTTGCATTACCTGTTAGAGACTGTGCTTTGTTCAAATTGACCTGCATATAATCACAAGATCGGTTGGTCTTCACTTATTGTGATTCGCTCCATTCTACAGAGGAACGATGTAAACCAGTGGATACAAGTTGACCTCCATGCTGCCTTTAAGGTCACCGGAGTCATCACACAAGGCAGAAATCAGAGCTATAACCAGTGGGTCACGTCTTATCAAATCTCCTACAGCATCGATGGCCAGGACTGGACCTTGGTGGAAGACTGTGTGGAAGGACCAAGGGTGAGACTGTTAAAACATCATTCAGGGCCCACCATTAAGATTTAAGTTACTGTAATTTTTCAAGAGAAAAACAGAGGAAGAAAGTGAGAAATAAAGAGAGAGAGGGAGATAGAAAATGAGAGGAAAAGAGAGAGAGAGCAAATAAGAGAAAGGAAGAAAAAAAGAGGGATAACAATCAGACAGATAGAGAGGAGAAAAACGAATAAGGAGCTGCAAACAAGTGTACATTTATTTTTCTACCAACTAAGGAACGAGGATCACTAGATGAAGCAATCTGCATAATGACATAAAATACAACAACTACAAAGTACAGCTATCCGCTATAGCTCTACTCTCACGTCACATTATGCAAGTTCAACTCAAAGAATATATCTAGAAAATTGAATTATAAAGAGTTGGGATCAATATCAAGTTGCAATCTTTCAATTCAACTCAATTATTTCCACTATCAAAGTGTGAAACACTTTGAAAAGTTGTATCTTGTCAGAATTTCTATTTCAGTAACCGTACTGATTTGAATTTGTTACATTCAAGATCTTTCCTGGTAATTCTGATCGAGATAGCCTGATTGAAAATGGTATCAGCCCACCTGTGACAGCTAGGTTCATCCGTCTCCAACCTGTAACTTGGAACATCCACATCAGCATGAGATGGGAACTAATTGGACAGGGTCCTATCACAAGTAAGCTCAAGAGAACTTTATTATGATGACTATTATTAAAATAAGTATTATTCATTTGACGCTTTGCTAAACTATAATACCAACAAACAATATAAAAGTGAGTCAGAATAATTGCAGAATTCCTTTCGTAGATCCAATCAAAACCCATGTATTGCAGAGAGCTTACAGGCTTTATTTTATATCACCTTTTGGAATTTTTGCACCTGATCCGGCAGCTAGGAAAGAATAAGACAACTGAATCAGCATGGCCTGTCCTCCTTTTCACACGTGTTGATTCTAGCATTGATGTTTTAAAATCCTCTCATGTATCATAGTTGCTCCTGTCTCCGGAAAGCTTGGCATAGAAGATGGTCGCATAGGTACTACCAGTCTCTGTGCGTCATCTTGCTGGGATAGCAACTATTGCGTCGCTCGCTCTAGACTCAATCAGCCACAAGAGGGAGCTCTAGGGGGAGCCTGGGTAGCCTCAGTGAGTAAATAGATTACATCCCACTGTCCTATCATTCCCGATTGCAAAATTACATGTACTCGCAGGCTTGTGTAGTGAGCAGCGTCATTGCTTTCCCATATGTTCTTTTGCTTTCCTTTGTGTTAAGTATTGAAAGTTGAACCGCATAAATACATAAAGGAAGATATGTCAATGGAAAGTCCACAAAATGTGTTGACGGAACTTCTTGTGTCAATCACAAATTCATGGTGATGCATTGATAGCATTATTTCTTATGCAAACCTGCCCATTAAGACTCACTTTTATGTCAGAGGTGAAGAACAATCATATGTTTCGTAATTGTTTGTGATGAAAATAAGCACCTCATCCATTAGATAGGATTAGCAGATTTGCATTACCTGTTAGAGACTGTGCTTTGTTCAAATTGACCTGCATATAATCACAAGATCGGTTGGTCTTCACTTATTGTGATTCGCTCCATTCTACAGAGGAACGATGTAAACCAGTGGATACAAGTTGACCTCCATGCTGCCTTTAAGGTCACCGGAGTCATCACACAAGGCAGAAATCAGAGCTATAACCAGTGGGTCACGTCTTATCAAATCTCCTACAGCATCGATGGCCAGGACTGGACCTTGGTGGAAGACTGTGTGGAAGGACCAAGGGTGAGACTGTTAAAACATCATTCAGGGCCCACCATTAAGATTTAAGTTACTGTAATTTTTCAAGAGAAAAACAGAGGAAGAAAGTGAGAAATAAAGAGAGAGAGGGAGATAGAAAATGAGAGGAAAAGAGAGAGAGAGCAAATAAGAGAAAGGAAGAAAAAAAGAGGGATAACAATCAGACAGATAGAGAGGAGAAAAACGAATAAGGAGCTGCAAACAAGTGTACATTTATTTTTCTACCAACTAAGGAACGAGGATCACTAGATGAAGCAATCTGCATAATGACATAAAATACAACAACTACAAAGTACAGCTATCCGCTATAGCTCTACTCTCACGTCACATTATGCAAGTTCAACTCAAAGAATATATCTAGAAAATTGAATTATAAAGAGTTGGGATCAATATCAAGTTGCAATCTTTCAATTCAACTCAATTATTTCCACTATCAAAGTGTGAAACACTTTGAAAAGTTGTATCTTGTCAGAATTTCTATTTCAGTAACCGTACTGATTTGAATTTGTTACATTCAAGATCTTTCCTGGTAATTCTGATCGAGATAGCCTGATTGAAAATGGTATCAGCCCACCTGTGACAGCTAGGTTCATCCGTCTCCAACCTGTAACTTGGAACATCCACATCAGCATGAGATGGGAACTAATTGGACAGGGTCCTATCACAAGTAAGCTCAAGAGAACTTTATTATGATGACTATTATTAAAATAAGTATTATTCATTTGACGCTTTGCTAAACTATAATACCAACAAACAATATAAAAGTGAGTCAGAATAATTGCAGAATTCCTTTCGTAGATCCAATCAAAACCCATGTATTGCAGAGAGCTTACAGGCTTTATTTTATATCACCTTTTGGAATTTTTGCACCTGATCCGGCAGCTAGGAAAGAATAAGACAACTGAATCAGCATGGCCTGTCCTCCTTTTCACACGTGTTGATTCTAGCATTGATGTTTTAAAATCCTCTCATGTATCATAGTTGCTCCTGTCTCCGGAAAGCTTGGCATAGAAGATGGTCGCATAGGTACTACCAGTCTCTGTGCGTCATCTTGCTGGGATAGCAACTATTGCGTCGCTCGCTCTAGACTCAATCAGCCACAAGAGGGAGCTCTAGGGGGAGCCTGGGTAGCCTCAGTGAGTAAATAGATTACATCCCACTGTCCTATCATTCCCGATTGCAAAATTACATGTACTCGCAGGCTTGTGTAGTGAGCAGCGTCATTGCTTTCCCATATGTTCTTTTGCTTTCCTTTGTGTTAAGTATTGAAAGTTGAACCGCATAAATACATAAAGGAAGATATGTCAATGGAAAGTCCACAAAATGTGTTGACGGAACTTCTTGTGTCAATCACAAATTCATGGTGATGCATTGATAGCATTATTTATTATGCAAACCTGCCCATTAAGACTCACTTTTATGTCAGAGGTGAAGAACAATCATATGTTTCGTAATTGTTTGTGATGAAAATAAGCACCTCATCCATTAGATAGGATTAGCAGATTTGCATTACCTGTTAGAGACTGTGCTTTGTTCAAATTGACCTGCATATAATCACAAGATCGGTTGGTCTTCACTTATTGTGATTCGCTCCATTCTACAGAGGAACGATGTAAACCAGTGGATACAAGTTGACCTCCATGCTGCCTTTAAGGTCACCGGAGTCATCACACAAGGCAGAAATCAGAGCTATAACCAGTGGGTCACGTCTTATCAAATCTCCTACAGCATCGATGGCCAGGACTGGACCTTGGTGGAAGACTGTGTGGAAGGACCAAGGGTGAGACTGTTAAAACATCATTCAGGGCCCACCATTAAGATTTAAGTTACTGTAATTTTTCAAGAGAAAAACAGAGGAAGAAAGTGAGAAAGAAAGAGAGAGAGGGAGATAGAAAATGAGAGGAAAAGAGAGAGAGAGAGACATACAAATAGAATGGAAGGAAGAGAGAGACAGAGCAAATAAGAGAAAGGAAGAAAAAAAGAGGGATAACAATCAGACAGATAGAGAGGAGAAAAACGAATAAGGAGCTGCAAACAAGTGTACATTTATTTTTCTACCAACTAAGGAACGAGGATCACTAGATTAAGCAATCTGCATAATGACATAAAATACAACAACTACAAAGTACAGCTATCCGCTATAGCTCTACTCTCACGTCACATTATGCAAGTTCCACTCAAAGAATATAATCTAGAAAATTGAATTATAAAGAGTTGGGATCAATATCAAGTTGCAATCTTTCAATTCAACTCAATTATTTCCACTATCAAAGTGTGAAACACTTTGAAAAGTTGTATCTTGTCAGAATTTCTATTTCAGTAACCGTACTGATTTGAATTTGTTACATTCAAGATCTTTCCTGGTAATTCTGATCGAGATAGCCTAATTGAAAATGGTATCAGCCCACCTGTGACAGCTAGGTTCATCCGTCTCCAACCTGTAACTTGGAACATCCACATCAGCATGAGATGGGAACTCATTGGACAGGGTCCTATCACAAGTAAGCTCAAGAAAACTTTATTATGATGATTATTATTAAGATAAATATCATTTATTTGACGCTTCACCAAAATACAATTCAAAAGTGGGTAAGCATAATTACCGAATTTGATTCGTAGATCAAATGAAATCTAATGCACAGAGTATGGTATTTATTATATCACCTTTTGGAATTTGTGCACAAGTTAACAACCATGGTCTGCCTTCCTTCCAACACGTAGTCGAGTTCAAGTATCTAAACATATATCAGATTTGTTTACAACATACAAAAGTATTACATTAAAATTGACAGTGAGAGGTTTGAACATGATATATATCCATATAGCTACATTGTGATCCAGAATGTAAGATAGATGGAGGGAGAATAAGAGAAAGGGACAGCAGAAGAAGGAGACTGCTAGAATCTGCAAACACCTGAACAAAATAATATTGGGACCCAAGCTTGAGAGCCTCATTACTTGTCCTCTTTGATGTAAACTTAACTCTCAGGTTGACTTTTTGTTTTTATTGTTCTACTTTTATAATAATAATAATAATATGTCTTGTTTACCCAGGGTAGCCTCATCAGTATTCATACTGTTCTCCCTGAGGGCCCTGCAATCATATTATTATCACGGTCATCGGATTCAGGCTTACCCGCACACAATGTATGCACATTCTCCACTCCCTGGGGAGCATTCCAGCCAGTGCATCATTTTTACAAGCGCACACTTGCTAATCTATGCACATTAGCTTTCGCATCCTATAGGATATACCGGGTACAAATTTAACACCTGGGTGGAGAGTGGCAAATGTAGATCAATATCTTGCCAAAGGACATTAGTGTCGCGGTGGGACTTGAACCGCGGACCTTGGGATCCACAGTCCGGTGACATATCCACTCGTCCACGACACCTCTGAGACTTTTGAAAACTTATTCGAATGTTTGCTTTATTCATTTGTAAGGTTGCATGGCACTTAACATTTGTTGTACGCAGATACAAATTATCTCCATGCTTAAGTGATGCTTTAGTTGCTAATCGTTTATACGTGAAATATCCTGCCTTCTTTAAACCGCAGCGGTTACCCATGTCGTGTGTGAATTAACACCCAAAAAAGCCACAATTGATCATTTTGCATGCATATCACAGCGACAGGTTTGTCTGAAAAGCTTGGACTTGAAGACTACCGCATCACTGATGGCGCCATGACGGCTTCAACGCAGTTTGATTCCAACAGTGGCCCAAGTCGAGCTCGGTTGAATCTTCCAGTGAGCGGAGCTCTTAAAGGCGGCTGGTCTGCACTTACCCTGGACCACAGTCAGTGGCTTCAAGTAGACCTGAGGGGGACCTATCGTGTGGCTGGAATCATTACCCAAGGACGGGCTGATGCTGACCAGTGGGTCACCAGCTCTAAGGTGGCTCATAGCTTGAATGGAATTGACTTCAACACAATTCAAATTGCTGCCTCCCAGCAAGAAAAGGTACAGTTTCAAAATAGCCTTCACTCTTCATATTATCAAACAATGGAACATTTAATACAGATTATTGACTATTGACATTGTTAGAGCAAGGGGGAATATCACTGACATCACAATATCGTCACTCAATCGTCACTCAAATAGATCTTTAAAGAGATAATAAATTTCCAGTTACATGCGGAAAACTACCCCCAGATTACAACCCTAGACCCACTCACATGTATCTGCTCCTTTTAGAATAATTTCCACTTGGACAACTACTTCATTGACAGCGACATATACTTTCTTTAGGAAAACGCTTTCCTCTGTGACTACCATCTTATTGATATACACCCATTCCCCTCCTACCAGGATGTATTGTAGGGAGTGGGGTAGATGTCTAAGCAATATAGCTAGATCACTGATCCTTATATCTGCAGGCAAACAGTCTTGATATTTCGCAATTGTTTCATCCATTCCATTTAAAGCACTCTACACTTTGTTCCATTGATTTACGGATATACAAATGCCATGCTTCATAAACGACCGTTTTGTACTTGACGTGTATTTAGGTCTTCATTGGAAATAGTGACCGAACCACCCAAGTGACTCACTACTTTTCCCCTCCATTGACTGCTCGTTTCATCCGAGTACTGCCCACTATGTGGTTTGGACACATCAGCCTGCGTATGGAACTCCTTGGAGCTGGACCTGTTGCAGGTGAGGGAATGAAGGTTTTATGAAACATGCTCTGATGAAAATAGCTCTTCGATCAATCAAAGTCCTAACTTCAACCCTAAAAAAACCCAAAACCTAATACCTAGCGTTCAGAAGTAGCTCGAAAACCACAAACCACAAATCAAGGAACGGCCGCACTTACCATTATAAGTAGATTGGTTCAAAATGCCTCCATATATATGTATCCACAGATGTTTTAAGCATGGACAGGTCTCCCCGAATGGCTTTTGACCCCCCTTCGAAGGAATACATCTACCTGTAGAATATATAATGTTTTGCCTCTGTATTAATGAGCAAACATCAAGTAGTTGTCTCGATGAGGGCCTTAAAAATTCCTACAAATAGCATTTGTGCTAATGCCCAGATTGTAACTACAGACTGGCTTAATGGTTTGTCCATCTGATTGGGCCATTTACTCACATTTGCCTATTTGACCCCAACTTCCTACATTTTGCTTTACGCACTCATTAACTCACAGTCATCTTGAATGACCCTGTCCCTCTGGGCCTTGAGAGTTATGTCATCCAGGATTCAAGTCTGACAGCTTCCAGTGAGTTTAATGCTGACCATGGTGCAAAGAGAGGTCGTCTTAACCTGGCCCGAGTCGGTAACCTGCGTGGAGCCTGGTCTGCACTAGCAAACAATGCCAACCAGTGGATCCAGGTAAGAAAGGTTTCTTAAGCCCAATTCAGACACGAAACATTTAGGCAACCCTTATTTCTATAGCATGGGTTCATATCTCACTGCTGTTATCGTATCATTAATTAAAGGGCCTTCAGTCAATTTTCATACCATGAATTCGTATCCCACCGCTGCCACCATGTCAATAATAAGAGTCACCAGTCATTTCTATACCATGGATTCATATCCCACCGCTGCCACCAGGTCATTAATGAAAGAGTCACCAGTCATTTCTATACCATGGATTCATATCCCACCGCTGCCACCAGGTCATTAATGAAAGAGTCACCAGTCATTTCTATACCATGGATTCATATCCCACCGCTGCCACTCTGTCAGTAATGAAAGAGTCACCTGTCATTTCTATACCATGTATTCAAACCCCACCGCTACCACCAGGTCATTAATGAAAGAGTCACCAGTCATTTCTATACCATGCATTCATATCCCACCGCTACCACCAGGTCATTAATGAAAGAGTCACCAGTCAGTTCTATACCATGGATTCATATCCCACCGCTGCCACCATGTCAGGAATGAAAAAGTCAGCAGTCATTTCTATAGCATGGGTTCATATCTCACTGCTGTTATCGTATCATTAATTAAAGGGCCTTCAGTCAATTTTCATACCATGAATTCGTATCCCACCGCTGCCACCATGTCAATAATAAGAGTCACCAGTCATTTCATTGGCTCCATTCACTAACATTGTTAAAATTATTATTATTGTCCACATTTTGAGGTGACTTATGGGTTCGCAGATTTTCTCTCCTCTGTGTAAGTAAAGCTACTATAAGATTGCCATATTCCTTTTTAAGGACATTATTGTATTTTTCGACATTACTCAGAAATGAGATCAATGCATCATTCAAATATTGCCGTTGTAGAAGCAGAACTGTTTGAAACCAAGGTAATGTCATTGATAGGTGAAAAGAAAGTAGCCGTTTTTATTATTAAAAACAAAATCATATAGAGTTGACACATTTTGGAACATGCTCATGCATTGGTTAAAAGATGATATATGAGGATAAACGCCCAAAATTCTTCATCCCATTTTTTTTCTTTTCTCCAAGGTGGATCTTTTGGACCCTTACCGTATCGTTTCAATTGCGACTCAAGGGCGAGAAGATGTAAGCCAGTGGGTTACAAGCTACAAGCTTGCTTGTAGTACTGATGGCACGACCTTTGACACTGTGCAGGGCATCTGCACAAACCCTGGCGCTGACAGAGTAAGTTTGTGCTCTGTTTGATCATTTCTAGATATGAAATTTACTCTTTTGTTGTAGGATTTTTAAAATATTTTTATGTTACAATAAAAAATAAATAAAGAGAAAGGCAATAGCTACCTGATGTTTTGTGTACTATTTACTATTCCGCATACACAATGTAAAGGAGGAGAAAACTACGGGTTGAATTAAAGAACTGTCTATATTTGTATTATATTAGAGCATGAAATGCACTTGAAGCAGACTTCTTCAATCCATTACATTATGTTTTACATTCCATAACTAGGTCTCTTAAATTAATATTGATGTAACCAGACTATAATATTGAATAAAAATGAATGAATAGGTAATGTAGAAGCAAAAATAACATTTTATTAGCATGCTATATCAGATTCTCATCGGTTCGATTGCAAACAATTCCAGAATCATTTGAGTCATAATTATTCAAAAGTGGGTTAATTTCCCTTTTTCATTGAAGATCTTCACCAGTAATGTTGACCGCGATACCATCGTGACCAACACTCTGCCTGTACCCCAGGTTTGCCGCTATGTCCGCTTGATGCCTGTCAGCTGGTTCGGCCACATCAGTCTTCGTATGGAGCTCTACGGTGAAGGCCCTCTCACAGGTCAGTTTTAAAGGTGGTGATACTCCGACATTGTTTTGCTCCATCAGTATTTTTTTCAGCGACAACTGATCTGGGCTTTATTTAATCAATGATAGAGGCATAGTGCTATGGTTATGACTGGGTTTCAGGTTAGGGTTAGGTATAGTGCTTGTTAAGATTTGAAGTTAAGATTTCGGTTAACATATGATATATGACAATTGGTGTAGATTAGTTTTGTAGAAGGCAATTGACCTGAGGCAGGGCTCCACATTATTCTTTTTAGAGAGGGTTAAGATTGAACTTTTGAGGATCTCTTTGCATGTACCTCCGTCCCCCGTGACAGAGTCGTCTGTGGGGATACATCTCAAAGGGTACATCCTGCTAGTGAGTAAGTAGTTCAGGGGATGGTAGACCAAGGAAGAGTAGTCTGTGGGGATACATGTCCAAGGGTACATCCTACTAGTGAGTAAGTAGTTCAGGGGATGGTAGACAAAGGAAGAGTAGTCTGTGGGGATACATGTCCAAGGGTACATCCTACTAGTGAGTAAGTAGTTCAGGGGATGGTAGACAAAGGAAGAGTAGTATGTGGGGATACATGTCCAAGGGTGAATCATCCTTGTGGGTAGGTTGTTTAGGGGATGGTAGACAAAGGAAGAGTAGTCTGTGGGGATACATCTCAAAGGGTACATCATCCTTGTGGGTAGGTTGTTTAGGGGATGGTAGACAAAGGAAGAGTAGTCTATGGGGATACATGTCCAAGGGTACATCCTACTAGTGAGTAAGTAGTTCAGGGGATGGTAGACAAAGGAAGAGTAGTCTGTGGGGATACATGTCCAAGGGTGAATCATCCTTGTGGGTACGTTGTTGAGGGGATAGTAGACCAAGGCAGGGTATTCTGTGGGGATACATGTCCAACGGTGCATTGTCCTGGTGGGTAGGTTGTCCAGGGGAGGGGTTCTTGTCTGAATCTAGAACAATCATTTTCGAAAGAATTTTGAACTACTGCGAATCATAGCGGTATTATTCTTTGTAATTTAACAAGTAAAGACTACTGTTTGCAGTCCAGGCAGTTTGTGGTCAATCTAGTTCATTATTTTATCATTCATATGTATATAGGCTAGGAATATTGTGTTTTGAGGTCAAACAAATTGCAATAAAATATTTTTCACTGCAATGCATTTTAGTAAGGTCCCCATAATGACATACTAAAAGTCCAAACAAATCCAAGTAGTGGAAGTGTCCCTAATTTGCATAAATCCAATATGGCCGCTATTTCGAGGTTTTTCACATAGATTTTGTCATATTTTTCAACTTGTATAGGATGTTGTGGTACTAAAGGAGTAGGAAAAGTGATCTGCTGTACATTTTGTATCAACTAAAATACCCATATACTACAGGTACATCACACACCTGAAACAAATCCCCCCGCACACCCACACTCACACAATCCAACATGTAATTTATGCTCAATTTATCACCTCAGCAGATGATGTTATTTCATTATGTACTAGACAAATATCATGTCATTTTAATTATATTGAAAAAACTAAAATATTCAGAAAAACTGGCCCTTATGAGTATCCGTACAAACACAAGAGCTGTTGGTATGGGTATTAGGGGTACAGCCTGTACCTTACATTATCCGTGTAGTGGACTAATTGTGTCTAATTTCCATGAATCCAAAATGGCCGTCAATTTTAGGGTTTCTCCTAGATTTGGTCACAATATTCACCATATATACCTTTTAGCATACTTTTAGTGTACTTTCAAAGTCTAAAATATTTCTTCCAAGAAATTTTCTGTTTGCATAAGGTTTCATATGCCCGGTTGAGTGTTTTAATTTGCTTAAATTCAAAATGGCTGCTAAATATTATTAAAAAATTTTGTAGAGAATGTATTATAATTATATTTTTTGTCCTATGTTACATTCAGACTTATTGCAACAACCACTATGAATATGACGAACAAAGAAAGCGGACAAAATATACAGTTCCTCAGGTAGACAAAGGAACATCCCTTCACTGCTATTATGTAAACAGGTGAATATGCATGTGACACCTGTTCTACACATTTTTTTTACATAATAGCAGTGAAGGGATGTTCCTTTGTCTACCTGAGGAACTGTATATTTTGTCCGCTTTCTTTGTCAGTCATGTTCATAATACTTATATATGTTGTACAAATATTTTTATATTTCAAATGTTTCATAATTAGGTTTTTTAATTTGCATATACACATACATTTTTCTTAAGTGGGTTAATTTGCATAAATTTGCATGTGTTGATTCTCAATTACAATGCATTTCAAAGCAGCTATGTCTATGTTGGTTTACAATCCCAGTGCAGTTGTTATTACAGGATGCAGGTCATGAGGCCTACAGTTAAGTATACATATTTTAATTCGATTAGATTTGGTAGTCTCCAACAAACAAACATGTATGTGGCATGCTGATCAGTAGTATCATCAAGTTCTAAGTAGGTCTATAATGGTGGTGAGTTGCTACAACTAGTGCCACGACAATCAGTGCAGGCTGTTTAACATTGGAGGCCATACTTCCGGCACGTGCATTTCTTGGCTGCACAATCTTTCTTGCATCCACATCTGATGACCTTAAGGTGTTATGCGGATGCTGGCTGTTTTATCAGTTTTTATTGGAAGATACTTCCCATCCATGACCTGCCAACTCAGTTTCCCAATGTCAGGCTGTCTGTCATTCGTTTTCATTCTAATATATGATAGTACACACGCAGACTGTGGAACTTTCCTGCTGCTGACGTTGGTTGCAAAGTCTTTGCTTCTAAGGCAGACAAGATTGGTGATACCTTAATTTTACACAATTTTCTATTGAGTCGCCACCATACAGGCATAACAGTGCCTTCTCTTCAGCTGGAATAATGGCCTCCATCCGGTCTGATGCCGGCTGACCAAATACCATGGCAAGCTCACAGAAGTCGTCATTCTTCATGATTTTCTTCAGTGCTACGCCTTCCCCTAGTCCAAATATGCGAGACGTTGTGTCGCAGTCCAGAAGCACATGGCAAAGAGAAAGTATAGTCACACACACTACTTCCTAGAGTTTCCTTCAGCCGTTTAATATTCCATGTTCGGTTCTTCTTGGAGTTGCCTTGGGCTCAGGTGCAATAAAAGAAGTCCTTTGCATTCAGATCAGCGTAGAAGATCAGCAAGATGAGAAGGTTTGTGTCATCACCGACAAGAACTGTTGCTTTAAACTTCTGCTGCATCACAATTAATTCCTGGAATCTGCTCTTCCTCAATTGCTACATCACAATGAAGATCAGGAAGATGGTGTCCGTTAGTAGTTGTTCGAAAGAGAACTTAAGTGGGCGAAATTAGCTACTCCACATGGAACACCTGGGTGCTGAACAACCTCTGGGCATTCCTATAGTGATCACTATATAGGAGCTTCCGGAGGTTGTTTGTACTCGTTGGCAGATGTACATTATACAAGTCTGGTATCAGCATGATATTTAGAGCAGCATCAACAAGTAAATGGCCCCGCACATGCAGCTCTAGAAATCATCGCCTTTCCACCCAGCATATATGGCATACACTACTTCAAGAAGTTCCTAGGGTCCTGAGCCCGTCATCAAATGCCTTGCAGAACGATCTGCTTCAAGTCACTGTCACTTGGCTGGCTCCTGATAGTTGTGAGTGCCTTCCACCATAGCAGCTTAAATATCAAACGTCAAAACAGGTGTATAGTTATACCGTTTAGCATGGGCACAAACAAAACACGTAGTAAACACATGCAGGATGGATCACTAGGATTCATGTCAAACAATGGGAGAAACAAAGAAGATGACTGATCAGGGTACTTGCCGTTGTTTTTATTATCTGTATCGTTCCGGATCGCCTTTGAAGGCCTTGGGGATCGCAGAAGTAAATATGTCTTCAACAACACATCAAGGTCAAATGTTGGATCTTCTGGTCCCCGATTCACAATCGGCTGGTAAACCAGAGGTTGTACAGTTGTATATGCCTTTAAGTATTCAAAGTTAATACGTCCAACAGTAGCAAAGTCCTCAGCGGATAGCGTTTATCTAGGTAGTACAGGCTTACAGTACTTTATCCCTGGGGTTTGGATAGCATTGTGCCCATCTGTGGAAAGTACCTGATCCATCAGGAGTGTCGATATTATTTGCAATATACTGAATGCACTCTTGAGAAATTGCCGCACTTCTTTTATATTTCTTAACCACCTGATAAGAGCATTATAATCATTGCGCATGCAGTGTGTCGATCAGAAATCGAGATGAGAATTGATGGCTTGCCCAATAGATGCCAGCATCACAATCTACCTTTTGGCCAGCAAACATGTTCCTCAATAGCAGTTGCAGGGAATCTGTGAGAAATGCAGGTAAACGCGTCACTTGACGTCATTCTTTATACGATGAGGCAGCAGTCTTGATGATCTTCATTTTCTCCTGCTTTGGTGTGTTGTTCTTTGGCAGCTTGTGGAATTCATACAGAATAGCACTAACTGTGCTACGAAATGTAACTTCATCATGCTTTCCTTTCAGTTCAGTTATACACCGAAGTACCCCTGTATTTTCTTGTTCATGTATACCCCATCGTCGGCATCATGATCTGTATCCAGAAAATACTCTTGCGTCTTAGTAACAAAATCAACTACTGTTGTTTGTTCCTCATCATTTTCCTCAAGGGACTTAACTACTTTTAAGAATGCAGTCAATTTCACCTAATGTTTAGGTTGGCCAGTTTTAGAAGTGCTTGTGCTCACAGAGTTTACCATTGGTATTTGTTTTTTTAGTTTTAAAGTTCACCATGCATATATAGTTTATGCTATACTGCATCAACTGCGGGAAGATCATTGTCAGATGGAAGTCTTCCAGACACATTTTGGGACCAAGTATCATTTCTTTTTATGCATATCTCTACTACAACTACATGAATAGCAAAACCAGTTCCACATCAACAACTAAAGCCCCCTTCCTATTAATGTAGCTAGGCTCACATGTAGGCTTGCCTTTTGTAGCACTGCATAGATCAGCGATCAAGAAAGATGTACATTCTGTGGCGTCATGAAATACAGGCTTTATTTGACCTCTGAATGATCTTAGATGAAGTGGGGATGTAGTGACAAACTTTGATTAGTTAATGTGTCTTAGTTGATTCTGATATCTTAATTAAAAAAATGTATTGTATTCTGCACATTATAAGTTTTCCATCGATATTATAATTTAACTATTATTGGGTGTTCTACTTTAAAGTTTTGCAAGGAATGACTATAAATTAGGCATCATGGATATCACATAATAAAAGCTTACGGGTCTAACATAGTTGAGTATTTGACAAAAATAGTGACTAGAGAGAACACTACCGCACTAATATGGATACTTGTACTGTGATGAGCCATTAGCATGCAATGTATGCTTCTGTTTGTCACCTCTCTAAAAATTAAGTAAACTGTTGCACTGAGAACAACTTTCAATTCCAATGGCCATGAGGATAAAGTAAGGTACAGGCTGTACCCGTAATATCCCTACCAACAGCTTTTGTGTTTGTACAGATACTCATAAGGGCCAGTTTTTCTGAATATTTTTATTTTAGTTTTTTCAATATAATTAAAATGACATATTTGTCTAGTACATAATGAAATAACATCATCTGCTGAGGTGATAAATTGAGCATAAATTACATATTGGATTGTGTGGGTGTGCGGGAGGATTCGTTTCAGGTGTGTGATGTACCTGTAGTATATGGGTATTTTAGTTGATACAAAATGTACAGCAGATCACTTTTCCTACTCCTTTAGTGCCACAACAGCCTTTACAAGTTGTAAAATATGATAAAATCTATGTGAAAATCCTTGAAATAGCGGCCATATTGGATTTATGCGAATTAGGGACACTTCCACTACTTGGATTTGTTTGGACTTTTAGTATGTCATTATGGGGACCTTACTAAAATGCATTGCAGTGAAAAATATTTTATTGCAATTTGTTTGACGTTAACCTAAAAAAAGACACAATATTCCTAGCCTATAGGTATAGTGCTTGTGCAAGGATTGAAGTTAAGCTATCAGTTAGCATATGATATATGGCATTTGGTGTGGAGGATTGTTGGACCTAAGAATTAGTTTTGTAGAAGGCAATTGACGTGTAACAATGTTAAATCTGAGATACACGGTCCTACGTGTTATCAGTGTCTGTGATATGGTGTAATATAGAAGCCCTAACAAAATTGCGCTTCAAAATGATCAAGAAGTGCCTCAAAAAAGTAAAAATCTTTGAGTGACCGGTTTTACCATACTAATTTTCCCCAATAGACTGTAGTGTTATGAAAACCGTCAGGCGAACGGTTTTCAAAATTTGTAATTCCAATCATAAATATCTTGATAATCAGGCAGGCGATCGGCTTGTAAAAGTCATGGGATTCCTGACTGACCTAAAGGTTTATAATTATCATTGCATCATGAGCTAAATCCAGAATTTTGTTTCAGAATCTGAGACAAAGTTACCGGATCCCTTTAAAGGCAGGGCTCCACATGATTCTTTTTAGAGAGGGTTGAGATTGAACTTTTGAAATCTCTTTGCAGGTACTCCAGTCCCCAAGAGGGTAAATTTCATACATGTAGTTGGCCATAGTTAAATTTTTGGGACAGTGTGCATCAGACACCTAGCTGTTACGATCAAGTTCATCCAGGATCCTAGATATCTGATGGGGACGGGGGAGGGGTGCATTGTCCTAGGAGGTAGAAATCCTAAAGATATAGGTCCAGAGGCAATCGTTGTAGGGGATATTGACAGGGGATTACAGAGTAGTCAATCTGTGGGGATTCTTGTCCAAGGGCAGTGACGGATCAAGGGGGGGGCAGGGGTGCTCACTACCCCCCTTACCCACTGAGCGAAATATCGGCCGGCGCGATTTTTCAATTTCAGCACATTAAATTTCAAATTGATTTCAAATTTGGGCCCCCCCCAAAAAAAAAAAAAAAAATCAAAATCGAAAAAAAAAAAAAAAAATCCTGGATCCGCGCCTCTCCAAGGGTGCATCATTCTAGTGGGTAAGTTGTCCAGGGGATGGTAGTTAGAGGTGTTCTTGTCTGAAGCTAGCACAATCATTTTCGAAAGAGTTTTGAACTACTGCGAATCATAGCCGTTTTCTACTGTGTAGTTTAACTAGTAAAGACTACTGTTTACAGGCCAGGCAGTGTGTGCTTAATCGAGTTCATTACTATCATTCGTCTATATATAAACTTTGAAAGATTGTAAATGTCTGTTTATTTTTTAGTGTGAATGGTCAACATAGCAGGCCTGATCAGAAGATTCAATTGATGGAAATATACCTGACGATGGATATCATTAGCAATTTCATTCATTAATATAACGGATACAGCAAGATGTTGACATTTTACTGTACTTTAATCTATTCATTCAAGGGTTTATTTGGGATATGTATTGTCTTCCAGCTTGTAATTGTTGTGTCATTTCTTTAAAGTTAGTAGTACATTAATGAGATCCGTGTCCTTATATTGATGACTAGATCTTAAAGGGGAATGATCGGGTCCTAGTGAACATAAAGAAAAAAGTTTACGTATAAGCATATTCACAGATCATATTTATTTATTTATTTATTTATTTATTTATTTCGCATCTTTATACAGAGTATCATGTTCAGCTACATAATCATTACGAAACATTGTTAAAAACATTAAAATAGACTGGTTTACAACAGGGCTCTGTTTAAAAGCAACATAAAAATGACAATGAACAATATTATGTATAAAGATGACAGGGGTAACGAAGGCTAACACACACACACGCGCACACACGCGCACACACACAAACACACACACATTATCATCACACTCACGCTTACTTCACATGCACTCAGGTATAGCTACTCTACCTGTTTACTACCTGTTCACCAAATACAAATTACATTAAAATCAAGCATAAAATGAATTTGACCTCACTGCAACCCCCCTCCTCCACCTTCATAAAAAAATGAGATATTAATTGCCAGGTTTGATAAGATTTTTAAAAATGGCTAAGGACTGGGCCGATCGGCATTCATCAGACAAACAATTCCATTCATTTATACTAACTGATACGAATGTCCTCTGATAATATTGAGTTTTACATTGAGGGATACGTAATAATAACATGTTAGTGCTTCGTGTTACACGTACATAGAAACATTGTCATTTAGAATAAATTTACTACATAACTGGGATGGTGCTATCCCACTTATACATTTATACACCTTGCATAATATTGACTTGTTAAACAGTTCTTTTAGAGTAGGCCAGGCTAGTATTCGAAAAAAACTGTTTCCGATGAGGTTTCCCAAGTAGATCCACTTACAATATATGCTGCGCGCTTGTGTAGCGTGTTAAGTATTTTGTAGTTTGATTCGGATGAAGATGACCAGACGGTTGAACAATATAATGCATGGGGGAGAACAAATCCCCAGTATAATCTTTTAAGTTGATCAACATTAAATATATACTTGTTTTTTCTAATTAAGCCAAGTTTTTGTTTCATGACTTTTGCAATAGAAGTAACATGAGAATGTCAGAGTATCATCAATCGACACCCCAGACACTTATATTCAGATACACATTCTAATAGGTACCATTAATTATAACAGATATTTTGTTTTTATCCTGCAATGTATTCAATCGTTGTCGAGAACCAAGAAGCATCACTTTCGTTTTTGTATCATTTAGTACCAATCTATTCTTAGATTTCCACTTGTAAACTTCATTCATTGCAGAATTTAGTTGACTTTCAACCGATTCTAGATTACTACCACTAACATACAGAAATGCATCGTCAGCAAACATGACAACTTTTCCTGACTTTATACTGGAAACCAAATCGTTAATATATATTGTAAACAACAGGGGCCGTAAAACCGAGCCTTGTGGTACCCCAGAGATAGTTGACCTTGTATTGGATAATTCACCCCCTATTTCTGTTAATTGATCTCTAAAGCAAAAGTAAGATTTAAACCATGCCAATGCATTCTCAGAGCATCCTTCTGCCTATTATAGAAAGTTTGTTAAGCAATACATCATAGTTAACAGAATCAAAGGCTTTACGCATAAAACGCTACCCCACAAAATGTACCCTATCAACTTCAGTTGCCCAGTCACCAACCATACACAATAGAGTACTTTCACATGAATGCTTTGGTCTAAAACCAAATTGGCTTTCACTGAAGAAATTGCTATTTAATAGGTATGTCTGTAGATGTTTTTTTGAAACAATCGACAATAAGGATATTGGTTGATAATTATCTATACATAATCGATAACCGCCCTTAAAAGTAGGGCAAATTTTGGCCAAGCACCATGCTTTTGGAAAATGGTCTTTTGACAAAGAAAGGTTAAAAATATAAATAAGACCATCCATTACTTTTGTGGCATATTTCATCATTTTCAACATTTAAACAGAGATGTCATCAGGCCCTGTCGCTTTTTTACGGAATGGCTATCAATTTATTTTACAACAAAATCGTAGGTGATTGGAGGAATATCAAACATTTGACGATCAACATGATCAAGGTCATCACAATTCTCCTGTGGCAATGGACAACCGACAATTACATCTGGACTTGTGGTTTCACTGACTCTCCAATCTGTATTTCCCAGGAGTTCTGAAACACTATCAAAAAAGTAGTCGTTCAGTTTTTCGGCAACAATTTCATGCTGATAAATTTCAACATGATTAATATTCAATTTTATGGAAAGCTGAATTCAATATGTGACAATAATATGAATATCGGTCTTATTTATAATACATGTATGTAAGAAATATGATGTACACCCAATAATAGGCAGTTTAAAGTGAATGAATTATTTTTTTGATTTTGATGTTGGTGTTTACAGCTTTTTAAATAATGATATGCCAAGTTGACAGACATGGCCAAGTTTTATTGATGGTAGCATGAGCTAAACTAGTCTCTGTAATATTTTTATCATTCTTTATCTTATGTAATATTCTATTGTGGAGGGTAAATGGCGTATAAACTCCATATGGATTCCTGATACTGTATTATCCTTCTAATAAATTTACGTTTCAATGGGAAAGAGTAAACTTTATTCGTTTTCATTATTTTATGTTTATGTTTTAGTATTTCTCCATTTCCTTAGTCTTTAATCAAATATTCAAAAATATACACGTAAGAAATTAAGCATTCCATATTCAGTAAGATGAGTTATCCATTTCCACATATCCATTTCCACATAATTATTCCATTACTCCATGGTCTAGAGTTTACCCCTGTGAAATCTAAGGAATACATAGCCTCTTTATGGTTAACTGGTTTCCAAATTAAAAAATTGTTACTTACATTTGTTTAAACAAGAAGATATATATATATTTTTTTTTTTTTTTTTTTTTTTTTTGGGGGGGGGGGGGGGGGTTGGCTGTGAGTAGGTCGTTGGTGATGGTGGATAAATCCTGAACAAATTGAAACAGTAGTAACGTATAGGCTATAACAAAACATGTAAGGACATATCTTTCAAAATTGCAAAATTTCAAATATGGATATCATATTAAAGTTTATTATACTTCTGATATTTAGTGTGTCTTGTTGTACACCGTGACTGCATGCATATGCAGGTGCAACCCATTAATATGGTATAGGATAAACAACAATATGTGTGCAAGGGTATGAGTGAGCGTGTGCGTGGGTGTGGGTGTGTGTGTGGGTGAGTGTATCACTCTCAAGAACTTAATAAAACACACAAAACACATGTCATATGCTGATTATTTTTTTTTTGTAATAAAATAACTCAACAATGTACAAAAACACAAATAAATAAGTATTTCCGGAGAGAGTTCAATTCTTTGGGAGCGTTTGCATTGTTTTTATGCAAGTGTGGAAGAATATCAGAGAACAAATTTTCCCTGATAAGCATGGCTCTTCAAATGCCTTCATATTCTGAATATGACACGCAACAGCTTAAAACGAGGACCTCATTTTTACGCCTCATGTTTGTGTAGTCCCATATACATCTTTCATAAAACTGATGGGACTCGAGGTTGCTTAGGCGACGAGCGAATGGAAATTGTCTAGTAAGAGGATACCATAACTCATATCTAATCTAGTGAAGACCCTGATAAGAAAAAAATGAAAAAACGATATTTTATGATTCACAGTTTAACATTAATTTATCAAAGATTGATAGGATATGATATATTTAAGGAAGTGTATCCCTTTTGCAGCCAACATCAAATGCTGTATAACTTTGCAGGAATAATGAATATGTCACGTATGTCCTATCTGTGAAATTTAAACTTTAGCAGTGTCCTAGTATTAAAATTATGCAAGGAACACCGTTTACTTTCTAGACTTCATTGTCAGAGACTTTTGAGTGACTCACTGACTTCTTCTTTTTTCTTTGGTAATAACATACATCAAATGAGCTGTAAAGGGTACATGAGCATTTGTACATACCAATAACCCAATTCTTGCAATGGCAAAAATTAAGCTGATTGGGCTGATACCGAAAGGGTGGGTAGCGTCGCACCGCGTTGCGTCGCGTTTACTTCAACGCGACCATTCGTCCAAAGCCCCCCGGTTTTGCCGAAAGGGTGCGTTGGGAGTGTTTCGTCGCGTCGCGTTAACTGGATCGCGATCATTCGTCCAAAGCCCCCCCCCCCCGGTTTTGTCGAAAGGGTGTGTTTAAAAAAAAGATGGAGAAGCAGAACTATGGTCATCGAACCATCGAATCGGTCCCTCCTCTGTGTGTTATATATATGGACCATTTTGACTGATTCGTCAGTTCGTGTGACCGCCGACCAATCATTTATTTGTGACGTGTTGTATCCACATATGTAATAATGTAATTTATTTTTAAATGAAAAAAAAGAGGAATAAGATGGTGGGTCTTAGTTTCGAAGATTTGTTTAAATTTCTATTTCTTTTGAAATAACCGGGTCTGGAGGAAAGACTACGCTCTATACCCATGTTATTCCACAGGAATGAGATGGTGAGGTCTTAGTTTGAAGATTTTTTTTTTAAATAACCGAGTCTGAAGTAAAGACTATCCTCTAATCCCATGCTTCATTACCGGGTCTTAATTTGGAAGATGGAGGGGTCTTAGTTTAAAAGGTTTTTTCTTTGTTTTGTTTTGTTTTGTTTTGTTTTTTGTTTTGTTTAACTTTTGAATAACCGGGTCTGGAGGAAAGACTACGCTCAATACTCATGGTCTAAATCTAATTTTAAAGGAATAAAAATCCTGAGAGAAGAGGCGTAAATATTCACTTCTGAATGAAAAACGCCTATAAATTAAAACAACAACAACAGGTCTTCCACAGGAATAAGATGATGGGGTCTTAGTTTTGAAGATTTTAAAAAGTTTTGAAATAACCGGGTCTGGAAGAAAAACTACGCTCTAAACCCATAGGCCCGTATTCTGAAGTCAGGTTTAGTTAAACCCAGGTTTAACTTTAAACCCAGGTTTAACTAAACCAGACTTCAGGTCTAAGTATCATTTCAGTTTCTGAAAGCCAGGTTTAGTTAAACCCAGGTTTAAGTCTAAAACCTAGGTTTAAAGTTAAGCCAAGGTTTAACTACCATGGAGATGTAGTCTGCTTCTACTGCACATGCTCAGTACAGCTCACCCATCTTCCAGGGTAGCTGCTAGCTAGCTGCATCCCCCTGCAACTGCACCTGGGCAACTGCACTAGCTTGCATTGAACTAAGTCTGCAGTAGGGTCTTGACAGGAAAATGGCAGAATCAAGCAAGAAGCAGAGAAGAGCGAATTGGGAAGTGACAGAGAAACATTATCTTCTGGAACTAATTGTTGAAAGTGTAGAGGTAATAGAGAACAAGAAGAATGACTACGAGGCCAATGTGGCAAAGAACAATGAGTGGAGCCGCATCCACCTAATGTTCCAGGCTCGTTATAGGAGGGAATTAAAAGAGCTCAAGGAGCAGTGGAAGAGGATGAAGCTGGTGGCTAAGAACGAATGGAGTGTATGGAGTTCGGGGAGGAGATTGACAGGGGGAGGGCCAGCTCCCAAATCTCCTTCAGCCATAACTACCTTCATTCACAATTTAATTCCCCAGGATTTTCGACAAATAAAAAACAGTTTTGATTGTGACGCAGAGATCACTGTTAACAATGAGGAGGCAGTGACGGCATTGCGTTACCTGGCAGGAGAAAGCCAGGAATTTACCTGCAGTTCTTTTGGGTAAGTAAAATAACCAAGAGCTGAATGATTAAACTGTAAGTTTACTTGGCCAGGGGCAGATCTAGGGAGAAGGGCACACGCCTCCTCCTTTTTCCTTCTGAAAAAAAAGGCCAAGAAATATTCACATCACATAGATCTAGGCTAGGTCTAGACTAGAATGTTCAGTTCAGGTTCACATTTATGCTCTGAAAGGTAAAGCTTCACATTTTGCACAATTTTGTACATTTAAAAATACACCCCCCCCCCCCCCCCTTCCCCATCTTGGCCTTGAAAAATCCTAGATCCGACCATCCCGTTGGGTAGATCTCTAGATCCAAGTTAGATCTACTAACAAGACTACAGACTTTCTAGGCCTATTATTATAGACTCTAGATCGAGTAGGAGTCGGACAAAATATGATTAATTTATTTATGAGTGTATTTGTCACCAACAAATCAGCTAGGCTAGTAGTAGTAGATCTAGATCTAGCTAGAGACAGAATACAAGTTAACATTTATTGCCACAAGTTTTGTCACTGATTACCCGATCACTACTACGGTATATAGACAGTAGACTGCACTTGTCACGGTATGGAACTGGGAAGTTTAACTTGGAATTTGATTTCTAGTCACTAGAAGGTCTAGAGATAGATGTCTAAATGAGTACTAGATCTAGACCCTACTACTGTACTAGACCCCTAGACCTATTGGCTAGATAAACATAGATCTAAATCAGTGACATAAAATGATTGTTTTTCATAAATATTTTTGTCTATTCTAATAATGGCCCAATGCCGAGTAAACTTTCAACAGAAATTCTTCGTTTCATTTGTGTAGTCTGCTCGTGAATTTATGCGATTCAAAAAGCGCGCTAGTTACGTTCTCGTACGGGGAGCTAGCCTACCCGAGGCCTGGCTGGGCGAAGCGGACCCTGGACGAAGAGCTGAACTCGATGCATGATGAAGCCGAGCTGAACTCTCGCATGCCTCGTGACGGGGATAATGAATTAACTATCAAAGCATAAGAAAAGAAAATGAATAAACACGTAATTTAAGAGTCTTACCTTCTCTAGAGATCTACATGTATATAATTATTGTGCTGTACACGAATAAATGTCATGATAAAGGAAGTCTGAAAGATATATCCGTTTTGGTATGTCAGAGCTAGAGCTGTACGAAGTAGTGCTTTAGATCATTCGCGCTTATATTAGTTTGACTTTGAGGCCTCGAACTTTGATTTGTTACTACAAAATGTGGTTTTTGCAATTACAGGATTTGTTCCGATTATGAAAATGAAAATTCCATAAAATGTTAATTATACATAGATCTATCTTTATTATTATTAATGTTCGTATCTCAATAATCAGTTGAATCAAACTATAAAATAAATATTCAACAGAAATGAGTCTCAAAATTAAGCCTAACTTACTTCAAGATTGATCGATTCATGAATTAATTGACGCCCGTTGACGGTAGGCATGAAACCATGGACCTACTTTCCACGACCACCCAGGGGAATCAAATAAAAGGAGAATGGGGGTGGGGAGTGGTGGCGTGGGGGGGGGGGGGGGGGTCTGGAATTTGACAGCATTTTCTAAATTTAAGGAACAGCTTCCAGGGTGTTGTTTGTTGTTTTTTATTTATTACGAAAGGCATTAAATACAGTTTATATACACAGATCACTTGAGATGAACTGAAGACCAACTTTATCATTGAAAAATCACATAAGTTAGAAAATTCATTTAAAACAGTGATGAAAGCAAAGATAACGTTTCAAAATTGAAACAAATGCCAGATTTTAAACCAGCTTGCAGGGCTAAAATGAATCCAAGGCCACCAAGGCCATTGCCTTGGATGCCCCTTTGAATGGCCTAAATGCCCCTCTCATTGGCCTTGGAGATTTTGTGTGCCCTTTTTAATTCTTCCTATTTGTGCTGTAATATAGGAATGTGCCCTACAGAAAAGTGGCCTTGCCCTAAAAATATTGAAATTTAAGGCCTGAGCTTGGACATCCAAAGACAAAATGCTTTCTGAATGTTATTATTCAAGTTCTAAATAGGGACAAGTTTTAAATGGGGGCTCGCTACAAGAGTCCTATCTCGCACCCCGGGGCAGCGTGTCTGACACGGCGGGTTGTAGCAACTATACTCCGAAGATCAAGTGACATTAATCTTGATCTAAGGAGACACGAACGAACGAGGGACATGCAAGTTGAAATTATCAAAATAGGAGTACATGTACTTTTATGAAATTCTCTAAATACATATATTGTTTCTATTATAGCATGGATGGCATTGAAAGCAATCATGACATGACACTCCTCCAGCTCAATGATCCCACAGATGACCCTATCATCACGCATCCATCCACCAGCACATCTTCTTCATCTAATCCATCCACCAGCAGCCTTCAGCCCTCAAAGCATTCAACAAGCATATCTCATAGATCACAGGCATCAACCAGCTCATCTACCACTCACACACCCCTACCAACTGAAAGGTAGTGATTTACATTTACTGTAATGTTTCTATTTATTTCAAACAAATCCTCATGAATATTATCTTGATCAAACGGGGAAATAATTAACTGTAGATAAGATTCAAGTAGATGGGGAAATAAATAACTCTAGATAAGATTCAAGTAAATGAAGAAATAAATAACTCTAGATAAGATTCAAGTAGAAAATTATGTATATCATAATTTATTAATAATTAATAGTAAGATAAAAAATGATTTATTTGAATTATAAATCATATTCTGCAACACACTTTGCATTATCTTTCCAAATGTTCAAGGACCAAGAGATCAGGAACCAATACACCGCCTCTTGCAGCCCAAGCATCCACCAGCAGCCTTCAGCCCTCACGTCATCTATTCCAGGCATCAACCAGCTCATCCAACACTCACACTCCCCTATCAGCTGACAGGTAGTGATTTACATTTACTGTAATGTGTCTATTTCTTTCAAACAAATCCTCATGAATATTATCTTGATCAAACAGGGAAATAAATAACTCTAGATAAGATTCAAGTAGAAAATTATGTATATCATAATTTATTAATAATTAATAGTAAGATAAAAAATGATTTATTTGAATTATAAATCATATTCTGCAACACACTTTGCATTATCTTTCCAAATGTTCAAGGACCAAGAGATCAGGAACCAATACACCGCCTCTTGCAGCCCAAGCATCCACCAGCAGCCTTCAGCCCTCACGTCATCTATTCCAGGCATCAACCAGCTCATCCAACACTCACACTCCCCTATCAGCTGACAGGTAGTGATTTACATTTACTGTAATGTGTCTATTTCTTTCAAACAAATCCTCATGAATATTATCTTGATCAAACAGGGAAATAAATAACTCTAGATAAGATTCAAGTAGAAAATTATGTATATCATAATTTATTAATAATTAATAGTAAGATAAAAAATGATTTATTTGAATTATAAATCATATTCTGCAACACACTTTGCATTATCTTTCCAAATGTTCAAGGACCAAGAGATCAGGAACCAATACACCGCCTCTTGCAGCCCAAGCATCCACCAGCAGCCTTCAGCCCTCACGTCATCTATTCCAGGCATCAACCAGCTCATCCAACACTCACACTCCCCTATCAGCTGACAGGTAGTGATTTACATTTACTGTAATGTGTCTATTTCTTTCAAACAAATCCTCATGAATATTATCTTGATCAAACAGAGAAATAAATAACTCTAGATAAGATTCAAGTAGATGGGGAAATAAATAACTCTAGATAAGATTCAAGTAAATGGGGAAATAAATAACTCTAGATAAGATTCAAGTAGAAAATTATATATATTATAATTTATTAATAATTAATGGACAAAATGGATAAAAAATAATTTATTTGAATTATAAATCATATTCTGCAACACACTTTGCATTATCTTTTCAAATGTTCAAGGACCAAGAGACCAAGAACCAGGACACCGTCTCCTGCACCGAACCCATCCCTTTCGTTTGATGCCTCACTTTTAGAGTTCGCTCAGAAAGAGCATGATCTGAAGGTTCAGCACCTTAACCGTGAGCATGAAAAGAGAATGGAGATCCTGGAGCTGGAGCAACGTTTCCATTCCAAGAAACTGGAGTTACTCGAGCTCTAAGTTGTACCTTTTTTCATGATATATATGATTTAACTGTGCATTTTTACATGTTTATTCCTTACAGGTGTTAAAATGCATGAGAAAAGTGCATAATAATTCTTTGAAATGTATTCAACAGAGGTACTGCATACTCTGCATACCGTTTATATGTCTAAATTATTCCAAGTACTCATCGGTGAAGAAAAGCAGAAAAATTCAAATAAATCAAGCTTATTTCAAAATGACCGAGCTAGTACTGGTAAGATGTAAATTGTCAACATAAATAAAAGCTCTAGGTTAAACCATCTCTAAACTGAGCCTGACTGTATATTCTACAATATGAACTATTTCAAATGTGCCATTTCCATACAATACGACTGGAATTTACAAAGTGTTTGTATTACTTGCTTGTTATAGTTTTAAATGCTTAATGTATATGGTGCCACATGTATCTGTAACATCTTTGCACTATCCAATTCAGTGAAGTACACTTGGATTATTATAAAAATAATAAATGAGTGCACATTGATACATTAACTCCTTGAACCAACTGTTTGATTTACATAAATGGTGTATGGAATGAGTGCTGTCTTTGTCCCTTCACACTACGCTAAAAAAGCTGAACATAAAGTAGTGCATAACAGCTCGAGACAGTCAATGGTAGATTATATTGTATATAATGGTAGTTGCCTATATCTGGAATTACTTGTCGGATTTTTGTCCGTTAAGAATTTCTTGACGAGTGTAAAAAAATACACCTAGAAAATACGCTGACCAAAGATCGAATCAGCTTAAATTTGACCATTACAAGAAGCAGGTTATTAACATGTACAAATACTCATGTACCCTCTACAACTCATTACCAAATTTAAAAAAAAGAGGCTGATCAGACACCCAGTAGTCTGACAATGAAGTCTAGAAAGCAAACTGTTTTCTTAATTTGAATGCTAGGATACTCCGACACTCCTAACGTTTCAATTTCACAGATAGGAGGCACACAACATATTTATAAATCCTACATAGGTTCACAATAGAAACTTGGCGATCTGTTACCTCCTTGAAGAATTAAGAATCAGCGTCATTTCACATAATAGATCAATGTAGAATTAATGATTCATTAAACTTTTGCTAATTGCTAATGAATAATGAACCTAATGTCAATGTTCCTAAACCACAGGAGAACCCCGGTGATCTGTTACCTCCTGATGGAGCTAACAACATAGCTTGTCAACTTAAAAAAGGCAGTAGCTAATTGAGCGTCATTCCTTCTACATTGATCTATTATGTGAAATGATGCTCAATTAACCACTGCCTTCATGTTGTTAGCTCCATCAGGAGGTAACAGATCACCGGGGTTCTCCTGTGGTTCAGGACCATTGACTTGAGGTTCATTAAGAATTAGCCAAAATTTAATGAATCATTCCTTAAAAAATTGATCTATTATGTGAAATGATGCTCAATTAGCCACTGCCTTCTTAGCTGACCAGCTATGTTGTTAGCTCCATCAGGAGGTAACAGATCACCGGGGTTCTCCTGCGGTTCAGGACCATTGACTTGAGGTTCATTTCTCATGATGGAGAGATTCCAGAGGACAGCAACGGCAACAATTGTCGTCAGTGTCGTTTCCAGTTTGAGCCTGAGCTGGTTGAGACATGGGAATCTCCTCTTCATCATCCCAAATGTACGTTCAATGATGTTCCGGCCTCTAATCTGCGCACGGTTGTATCTCTGCTGACTCCTGTCACGCGGGTGAAGTAGTGGTGTCATGACATATGGCTGGCAAGCATAACTACGGATTAAATTATTTTGGAAAAAAGGATAAAGGACAGTGATTTTTTGTTAATGTCATAGAAAAAGTTGCTAATGAGGCATCTCAAATTTATACCAAAGAAAAGACAATTTGTTAAAAGAAGAAACTATTACATCAGCATTTTTGTAATCATAATATTTTCAATTTTTTGTTTCCAGCGCAAACTCATATATGAAATGCAGGTAGGTTGTAGGTCTACTTTAAAAAGAGCTCTCCAAAACTCTGTTTAAACATTACTTATTCAAAAGTGTGTTCCATTACAATTATTACACTACATGGTACACAACATTCTTCCTATTTCATTTTTGTTTATAAGACCAACTTTGATGGGGTTTATCAGCTATAGATAGGCCTATAATCACCATGGCTGAAACTGTGGTTAGATAATCATCATGATATGCAAAATTGGATGTTAGGAGTTTTCTTTTTAGCTGCCTCGAAGAAGTGATGGGCTTATTAATATGGGATAGAATTTCCTAAAATTTGTTACAGAATATGAAAACACAAAATAATGTTAAGCCCTTCTTGACCCTGGACATTTGCAACATGCTATGTGCCCATTGACCAAACATGCTGACATACCCAGCGGTGGATCCAGCCAGTGGCGAGGGAGGGGGCCCAATTCAACAGAAAATATTTAGCAGCGGCTAAGCGGACGGGCCCATTGAGGGGGGGGGGGGGGGGGGGGTATTGAATGGTATTTTTTTTCTTTCCAGGGGAGGGGGTTGGGAAGAGATTCTTTTTTTAACCTGTTTTTTGGGCAAGGTGAGGGGCCCAGGCCCCAGGGCCCTCCCCCCCCCCTGGATTTGTCCCTGGACATAACAGCATGAAAATGACAATCTCTACTTCTCTTCCATTTTCTAAATATATATTTTTACTGTGCTACTCACCCGCTGTCCCCCAATAGCCATTTGGCCTCATGGCTAGCCTCTTGAAGAATCCTCTTGAGCCGCGATTCCCGAAAAATCCGTGAGTCATGGGACCCTCCCGGCCATCTTGCGACCACATCTATTATCAGCCCTTCGTGAGTGCATACTGCCTGAAATATGTGCACAAAAATACAGAAGCATTTTAAAAATTAATAATGAAAATACACATTGAAAAGGAATGCGGTGTCTGTCTCATCACGTCCACAAAGCATTTTGGTTCTTCACATCAAAATTTAACAACTTGGAAACTTGGAAAAAACTACTTAAATTTCAGAACTTGTTACAATGTAACATGGGTTATTCTGATAATGATTGCATGTGAAAATTTTTAATTCATACACTTTTATAATTTCTATGAATATCCTATTGCTATCAGTATCTTGCACATCATCATTTGCGTGTAAACATAGAATTAAAACATTTCCCTGTTTGCAATAACATAAAAATAAAGTAGATATCAATATCCAAAATTTGTAGCACAAATTTCACATGCAAATAAATTTACCCCTAATAACACCAAGCCAGACTTCAGAATACAGGCCTATGACTCTTACCTGCACATTTATAGAAAAGCGACTTTTACGATTGAGAAACCTCTGTGCATTGTCACCACCTGGGCTCCTTATATGAACATGCGTGCAATCAATGGCCCCTACTACCCCTGGAAACTGACAATAGTCAAAAAAACGTTGCTGAGTTTGCTGAATCTGGAGAGGTGTAGTTGGAAACTGGATGTACTGTGGACGTAAATGGGCGATTTGAATTGACACATCACTGATGATCCTGGAGAGAGATGCCTGTGAAAGGGTAGCCTCATCCCCATGCATCAGTTGGAAAGTGCCTGTAAAAAAACAGACAATTGAAAAATTGAAATTCCTAAACAAATATTTACAGATCATAGATCTGTTTTTTTTTTAAGTTTTGAAAATCATTGCAGAATTGGGTTTTAAATGAACAATTTTAACAGAAATTTCGCCATCATATTTCGGGGATTCCCATAACTTCAGAGGGGCTTTACAAATTTACATCTTATAGAATCACTTCAATTATGATTAATGCAAGTAGACTAGATCTAATAAGATAAACCTAGCTTGGTATGTTTTAGTAGGTTATCTCCATGCCGCAGTTACGGGTCAAATTTTGGATAGGCTTCTGAACTAGCGCCATGCCCATTTTGGGTTACATTATATCGTACTGGTATAAGCCTAACGGAATTTCATTCTCATAAAGCCTAGGTCAGTGACTAGGGTCTAGCTAGACCGAATTTTCCGTCTCTTTCGTTCGTTAGCCTCTTATTGGGGTAGGGTCGGCTCTCTCTTTAGAGACGGAAACCGTCTATACACATTCCCGTGATAACGCCACGGCCATTTCAGGTCGTAGGGTTATGCCCCCAAAATCCCCCAAAATGTCATTTTACCTCGAGCATGTTACATTGTAAATTAGGCCTAGGCTATAATAAATCAGTTCCACTTACCAACTTGACTGAAATAATCAGTTTAATAGTCCCTTTTTAGGAAATTATGGGTCAAAATCGGAATCCATGTTGAAAAAGATTTTCAAAATGGATTTCGATTTTGACCCATAATTTCCTAAAAAGGGACTATTAAACTGATTATTTCAGTCAAGTTGGTAAGTGGAACTGATTTATTATAGCCTAGGCCTAATTTACAATATAACATGCTCGAGGTAAAATTACATTTTGGGGGATTTTGGGGGCATAACCCTACGACCTGAAATGGCCGTGGCGTTATCACGGGAATGTGTAGAGACGGTTTCCGTCTCTAAAGAGAGAGCCGACCCTACCCCAATAAGAGGCTAACGAACGAAAGAGACGGAAAATTCGGTCTAGGGTCTAGCTAGCGCTAGTCAAAGAAAAGAGTTTTCAGAATATTAGAGTCTAGTATTAGGCTACTAGGCCTACGATCTAGATCTACTAGATACTGTAAGAGTTACGATTAGACTCATTCCCTACTTTTATTTGTCACAACAGGCCTTAAATTAATCCAAGGCCACCAAGGCCATGGCCTTGGAGATTTGTTGTGCCCTTTCCAATTCTTCCTATTTGTGCTGTAATATGGAATGTGCCCTACAGAAAAGTGGCCTTGCCCTAAAAATATTGAAATTTAAGGCCTGTCACAATTACTATTTGTTTCTCTAGTCTCTTCTACCCCATACATATTCATTTCACATGCTCTGTGGGCATGAGATAGGAGAGACTTTATAGGAGAGAGGACTTGTGAGTTTGGCAGTGATTTGTAATATTGGTGTTTAATTCAGTGATTGATTGGCAAGATATTATTTTATTAGTTTACAATACTACTAGATCTAGACCCTTCTAGGCCTACTATTAAATTGGACAGGAATACCGATTGCTGAGAACGCAGCATTCTTATAGAATCTCTTCTTCTTCTTCAGTTGAAGTATAGCCTATAGGCCAATTAATTAAAGGTAATCTCTGATCTTGCATTCACAGCTCAGCTCTGAGCTCAGCTTCAAAGTTCAAACTACGTGAACACAACGTCAAACTAAACGTATGGGGCTGGAAATAGATTTGTTTTCCTCTGCAAGAACGTGATACGTGTTGATTTACTTCGGGCCTTGGGCAACTTTTTAGTTTCAAGGATTGTCGTACTATACAAATCACACAAATTTACCGGAAATATAAATCCCTGAGATTCCGAAAATATTAAGCATTACATTTCAATCAGCAAATGAAGTATCCAAATTAATGTTCAAACTTACCGACAGCATAAAATCGCAAGGCGGTCAAAACTTGCAAATACACAGGCAATGCATCTGCACGCGATGTGTGTCGCTGAAGTGCTGGAGTGAGTTCGTCCGTGATAAAAACCGCCGTTTGTTTTGTAAACCGGTATCGGTGCAGAAATTCGTCGTCGCCATAAATGTGAAATGGGTTTTTCCTTTCCACAAGCGGTCTCTCGGGTCTCATTATTTGGTGTAATAATGCGTCGTAGTGGTGTCTTCTTCGCTGAATATCCAACAAATACGCCATTGCGAAGAAATATTTAGACCTGACTTAAGCCAGACTTAAACTAGGTGTACCCCAGGTTTAAATATGTGTACAATTTCTACAGAGTTAGACCAGGCTTAAACCCAGGTTTAAGTTAAACCTGACTTCAGAAACGCAGATTTAAGCCAAGGTTTAAATCTGAGAGTTAGGCGAGACTTTAAACCTAGGTTTAAAGTTAAACCTGACTTCAGAATACGGGCCATACTTTATTACCGGGTCTTAGTTTGGAAGATGGTGGGGTCTTAGTTTAAAATTTTTTTTTTTTTTTTGAACTTTTGAATAACCGTGTCTTGAGGAAAGACTACGCTCGATTCTCATGTTATTCCACAGGAAAAGGATTATGGGGTCTTAGTTTTGAAGATTTTTTAATTTTTTGAAATAACCGGGTCTGGAGTAAAGACTGCGCGCTATACCCATGCTTTATTACAGGGTTTTAGTTTTGAACAAATTCGACAAAATATCACTTCAAATTTATTACATTTGTGGGTAAAGTGGTTATTACATTTGAGGGTGAAATTATTACATTTGTGGGTAAAGTGTTATTACATTTGTGGGCGTTATTACATTTGTGGGTGTAACAGCCCCCCCCCCCCCCCCCCCTCCGCCCCCACCCCCAAAAAAGCTTTCGATTTCCCTAACTATTCTTTTCACGTTAACTACCTTTTGACTCTTTAGTTCTGTTTATATTTCTTTTTCTGACATCTCGGTCGGTACATCTGATATGACACCTTTCTTCAAATCAAGTTTTATATTAACCTTAACTGGTATGTTATCAATGATTTGTATGTCAGACGATTTCTTATGATGTTTCGTATTCTTGCATTTGACGAGGATTCCATTCCGGGTAGACTTTATAAATTATGGCGATGAGCCGATACAGTTTTGGATATATTTTGCCTATTTTAACATGCTAATGTTTCTTAGGGGACTTTTTCTATATCAATAGGTGTAATGAAAAGCCTAAAGTCAGTTGCTATTATTGAATTTTGGTTACGAAATACTGAGCTTTGGGATTCGATATTACCAGAGGACGAATCCACTTTTAGTGATAGGTTCTCAACACTGATACGTCCTTCACGTATCTTTCTTTTTTCTTCGAACACTTCTTGCAGACATGACTGTCTGGATTCCGTCCTTTGATTCGGTTTCTAAATCTTTGGCTTGGTTGCCTGAATTTATATCTGCCATAGCGTTATTGGAGTCGTCGGAATTCTTGGTCCGCGCCGCGTGCGGCGGGAGATTTAAATCTACTTTAATTTGTTAACTTATTTATTGTGCATAATTATGTGTAAAATGAGCCCAAATGTTTCGCTTCCCCTATAATGCCCGCGTCACACTGTCCCGAAGTTACCAAAAGATGGACACACGATGAAGGAACATTTCAAATTCGGCTCTGATTGTAAACACATCGGGCCATATCGGGCCATTCGTGATGGCATCTGAAGCAATCGCATGACCGCCGCCCGCCGGTGGATTTTTCAGGCTCCGGCAGCAACTTCATGAGCGATGGCAAAATCTTTGGCGTGCCAAAGAATTGCCCGAAGACCTTGCGAAGGTTCATTTTCGTGTTGTATTCGTGTGTCCATGTCGCCCTTCGTAAGGCCATCGTGAGGGCATCTTGTCAAATCGTGTCATCTCCCTAATTACTTCGTGTGATCATCGGTGCCATCGGACATTTATCGCCTCACGAAGACAATACGAAGGAAACAAGAAGCTGCCCGAATGTCTTCGGAAGGCAACACGACTACGTGAAGCCCTCGCAATGCCACCGTGTAGCCATCGTATTATAGTACGATGACATCAGATGGGACCACGGTGTTGGCGAAGACAGCCGAATTTAAGTAGCTCAAGCGTTTCCAATCTGTCATGGTAACGTGGACATATGTTGCAATGAGCTATATTTCTCGTATTTATACTGATTTGTTTTCCAAATATAATATATCATGTTATGCAGTGTTATATATTACATTATGTGTTTTTAATTTTGTTTGTAAACTTGCGTAATTCGGCTAAACGCCTTGATGAAAGTTTTATTTGAAATAAACCAATTTGAATGAATGAATAAATGAATATACAAAGCCAGCGTCATAGCCAGAGGCTTTTTCAAGTACCCCAAAAGTGCCCTTTCTTACGTACGAAAAGTGCCCCTATAATTTCGTAAGCTGTGCCCCATTTATTAGGAAAGGGGCACATTTTACCTTAAAAAGTGCGCCTATTACTTTTCTCCCAATGATAAGTGCCCCTTTTATTTTGACACGTGCCCCTTTTCCTTCAACATGTCCCTATTTCAAGTTTGACCCTTCACCTCTGATAATTACCCTTTTCAAATTTGAGAGGTGCCCCTTTTACTTCATAGGAAGTGCCTCTTTCCCTTTTAATAACTACCAATTTTAACTCCGATAAGCCCACCTTTTATTTTCACGTGTGCCCCTTTTCCAATCTAAAAAGTGCCCCCTTTTCTTTATGATAAGTATCCCAAATTTAAAAAAAAAGCTCCTTCCCCGTCTTATAAATGCCCCTGTTCACCTATTACAAGTGTCTCTTTTCATTCTCATAAGTACCCCTTTTCATATCTGGTCAGTGCCTCTTTTCAAGGGCGATAAATGCCCCTTTACACCTCTGGCAATTTCCTTTTTAACAATGATACGTGCCCATTTTCCTTTCTAATAAGGGACCGATCCCCTTTTCATAAATGCCCCTTTTCAAATCTTATGAATGCCTCTATCAAAATATGATGGGTGCCCCAAATCCGTTGACAAAATAATGCCCATTTACCATTCTCATAAGTGCCTTTTCCAATCCATAGTGAGTGCTTCTTTTCAGGTATAAGAAATAGATGTCTTATCCTTTTCGATAAATGTCCCCTTTTTTTCTCTTTTTAAACGTGCCCCTAATTTAAAGTGACTAAGATCAATTTCCCCCAAAGCTCGCTTGCTACACTTACTCGCATTTATAGATAATATAATTATGTACCTTATCAAAGTTCTTTTCAGTCTTCCGTTATGAGAATGTGAGTATAACCCCATCAGGATTGTTTTTTGTCTTCTTGTTATAAGATGTAATTGTTTGCACTACGACCTCACAAATCTTAACAATTTTCCTCGCTCGCATATGAATATTCAGACCATCACACCCAACTGCAAGTTATGATGCTTACACAATATCTTGTATGATGTACAAAGATAAATAAATATTGGAAGCATCCCAGTTAATGTAACCACAATGTAGGGGTATATACCAATGTCTAACAAATTGTATATTTTCGCTCGGCCAGTCTCTAGACTGCGTAGACATCCCCGTCGACTTGACAGCTCATATATGTAATGTCTCTGTCGCTGACTCCCCGCTCCTTGACCACGGATAACATGCAGGCAAGTCGAGCTCCTTATTGACGAGTGTCCAATACTTCAATCAGGAACATGGCAGCTTGGGCTCGCATCTCGCCCTGACGTGAAGATCTCTCAGAAGAAAATGTTTCTGCTGCCCTACTAAATAAATCTACCTCGTGCATTAAACGTCTGCAACATACCACTGACTTGAATGGTTCTCTCCATTATTCCAAAGCAATATCCTCTTTACCCTTTCCTTTGCAAGGTCCTTAACGTCCAAACCTCCCAAGTATGCCAGATATTTCTATTTGCATTCAATAGCCAGCCCAAAAGCATGCAATAACACAAATCCCATAGACTGTGTGTCTTAAATGCAAATTTATGCAATAATGCATTCTACGCTTGACTATCTCTAACTGACCTTGGAGTAGTACATTTCCTTTGAGTAGTACATTTCCCTTCTCGCCTGAAAAATTCCTTTCATGACAATAGGCTCATACATGAAATTGATTATCATTTTGAGTCTATGTATAGTCCCGTGGCGTGGCGACAGGAGGGGGGGGGGGGGGGTAGATGCCCCCACTCGAATGACGGAGTGGAAAAAGGAAAAGAAAGGAAGTAATATTAATAATGTATAGCGCCTATACGAAATATCTTCTTGTTATATTAACGAGAAGAAAGAGAGAAAGAGAGATAGAGAGAGAGAGAAGTAGAAAGAGAGCCAGAGACAGATAGAGAGATAGAGAGATAGAGAGAGAAAAGGAGAGAAAGAGAGGGGAAGAAAATGGAAAAAGGGTGAGAAAATGAGACGATAAGATCCCCTCCTCTACCACAGCCAAGGAAAAAAAAACCTTTATCAGAGTGCGACCAGTACATTTTCCATTAGGTACCCCCCCCCCCCTAAAAAAAAAAAAAGAGAGAAAAAAAAAGAAAAGTGTATCCAACCATTCTTTGCGGAACAGCAAATTTTACAACGTGTCGTGACATTCACTATGATTAATGACGAACATATGGTAAGTAGAAATAAACAAATCAACTCCATGCTGAATTGGTGATGAATTGCACTTATGTTGGGTTGAGAGGGAAAATGGGATATCAGAGAGATGGTTGTTGAATACGATTTAACCACACGCCCCCCCCCCCCCCCAAATCCCTGGGAATAGACGCTACATAAATTCTACGGCACATCCCTGTGAAACTTGGGGGATAATATTAAATTTAATTTTGCTTTGCTCATTAGTAAAAGTTACATTGTTTGTATATACGGTTAGTGACATAAATGTACAGGGATCACAGTTTTTTATTAGAGAAATTAAAACGTCATAATTATTATCTTTCACATGAATTGACACAAAGTGAAATACTCTATGCAATCTAGAAACAAATATGAGGATAATCTCGACGCACAAGATTTAGGATCGCGCTGTCAACAGATGTAACATATACGGAACAAACTTCTGTAAATATAATAACTTGGTAAACAAATTGTATCATTCAATTGTAAAACGTCAATACATGTCTTTAAAAACTAAGGTGTATTCATACGTGAAGCGCTTCAAAATAAAACTAAGTAGATACTCTTTTTTTTCACCGATCATCCTTTTTGGGTTGACTATAAAAATCAATATGTTTATAATATTAATGTTCGGCTTAACCGGTCTTCATGTAAGCTTTTGATACATGCAGTGCACAAGTTTTGCTTGATCGAGTCCAGTATGTTTTAGATTTTGTATAGAAGGATATATAATATATAAACTCTATCATGTCTATGCAATATTATACTTAGTGTTTAACATAAAGTGTGTTACTATGTTTAATGCTAATCAATATATTGATATTTCATGATTGCATTGTCGAATGTTGACTTTGCATGTTTCCATATGGATAAGACGTCTCAATAGGTGTTTTGACAGCTAGAGAGATCAATTAATTGTAAACGCCAGTGTATGAGTTCTAAACATATGGTCATACAACACAACATGTTTTTGTTCTGTAATCGTGACACGTTTGCAGGAATTCATTCTCTCCGTCGATTTTGTGCATTTCGGAGTCCCCTTCCAATGCTCGGTAAGTCGTTGTTGTATCTCTATACATTTGAAATGTTTATATCTTTACTTTTGTTTTTCATTATTCAGAACCATGATGGAAGACAGCTTTGGTGATCACGTTTTTATCATGTATAACTATGTTTCAACGAATAAAAATAAATACTTTCCTCCGAACTAGTTCACCGATTCCTGTTTTTTTTTTATCACCACATTAATTCTCTTTATATCTACGATTGAATCATTTGATTAATGCACTTTCTATTTATTGCAATATCTATTCCTGCTTTTCATTTTAATGAATCTATTGATTGGAATAATAATGAAATGAGTATTATTTTATAAATACAGACGTCTTACTATTTGATTTCTAAAATGTCATTTATTCAGGTAAAAGATGGTTAACATGGCTCGCCTGCTATTATGTGTGGCATACGTCTTATGTCTGTCTTCTCTTCCCCTGACTATTTGTCATCGGACGAAAGGTAATAAATGGTTTCAGTTGTTATATTTTAACACAATCAAAATATTCATCAGTCTGAACTATTAAGGGACATAATACTAGAATGATCGTCAATTTGGAGTTTTCGTGATCGAAAGGTTCGTCGTTTTGAAAGCTTCAACATTATAAACCATGCTTCTATAACTTCACATGTCTGTTTGATTATGAATAAAATTTGAGTCAGTCAAGTAACAAACTTATTCCATTGCCATGGAAACGAAATGTTAAAGAGGTTTTGATTTGTTAACCACGTCCCCTCCAAAAATGTGAATAAATGAACCTAATCAATACAAGGGAACATTGGAATATATATTTTGAATAAAATAAAATAAAAAAGAAGTAAGTATATAATACAATCATGACAACAGATATAGGTTTACCTTTATTTGCATCTGGCTCGAGTTGTGCTAGGGTATTTGAAACTGGAGGATTAACGTGGACAATGTGCCCTTCTTTACATGAGCGCATTATCTTTTATTCATTTAGTTCCAATGTTTTCTTACTGTTTTCAAGACAATATCATGTTTGTCGATCATAGTTCTATGTAGCTTGATGTTTCATGTAAATTTTTTAGGGAGAAGCAATTTAAGCAACGGATTCTGAACTTTAGCGAAAATCATTCGCCATTAATGCTTTTCAATACTACTTTGACATGTAGTAACAAATTGAAATTTCAGGACTCATGATAATTCGTTTAACATTTTATTCCACTCGGTTGATTCTATTTTTCGGAATGTTAAGCAGAGACAGCTAGAAGATGTTATTTGGATGACTAACGACCTTGCAATATTTTTTCTTATTTTTTAATCGTCTCTACGATGTCATAGAATCTTTATCTAGAGCCCCTTATACGTCTTATCATGGTAGCCAGGCTATAAAAGCCAGGTTAATATAATTCATGCGCCTCAACATAATTTAATGGCGCAATATGGCACAATATAAGTGCGTTATATTATAACCTCTGTCTTTCTCCATACCTATCTACTTCGCCCTCTCTCTCTCTCTCTCTCTTTCTTTCTCTCCTACTCTTTCCATCTCTTCGTTAACACCATAGATCATTTGGAATAAAATAGGCAGACCACCTCATTCATCTTCATGTGACGAAATTCATCTCGTAATTTAATCTGGTCTGTAATATACATGTGTACTTGTAGCACACAGTCACACTCTAGCAATAGCTTACACCACCAGATCCGCACGAAGAATTGGTTGATCATCTATAATAATACCAGTTTTCGCCAATCACAGAACTGGAAAAGTCGACGCCCCTTGTTAGCGTTGATCATGCTAAAACTCTTGCAAAATTACTAAGGATTGAAATAGTGACGGATACCACGCGCATTTTTCTTTTACTAGAAATGTCATGTTTGGCACGAAAATTGAAAGAATGTCAAAAATCATGATATGTTAAACTTTTTAAAACCAAATATGTATCATCTGATAAGGAGCTTGCAATTGATATTATTTTATTGTTTAGGTTAAAAGTTCTAAACCGGGTTAATGTACATTTACATTTGAACGTTGAATATTACACACATAGGCCTATACTATGTATGACGTAATGAAACATAAACGTGTGACTTACCAAGAATATGGGGTAATAAAAACTGTCTGTATTTTAAAGCTTTTTAGACACCATAAATCTGTCCATTGAAACACTTTTTCTTGATTAAATATACAGTGCGACCCAGAAAAAAACGAAACCGAGAATTATCGATGTTTTATCATTGTTCGTTTTAACTGGCTGCCTGCCGTAGCAACAAGCAGAACTGACAAAAGATTTAACTCCGTTTTATTGACAATCAGCCATGCATGAAGTCTTTCGTCTATGTCTGATCATCAACGAAACGGAGTTTTAAAAGTCTTTTGTCAATAGGCCATTTTCGTAATGTAACCAAATTTAATGCAGCAGTCTTTGTGAAGTGCCTCAATACAAATTATTTAATTCACTTGCTAAGAAGAATAGTATTTCAATAGACATAATCTTAACTGCATACATTACTTGTTGCCAGATTGTACAAACATAATGGCTTGACCTACCTAGCAACACTTATTATATGCCGTTTGCATTCTGACTATTGAAATACTACTATTCTTATCAGGTGAATAAAATAATTTGTATCGAGGCACTTCACAAAGACGTATGCATTCAATTTGGTTACATTACGAAAATGGCCTATTCCGTTTGTTGCTACGGCAGGCAGCCAGTGAAAACGAATTTGTTTAATCAAATTAGGGAAATTCAAGCATCACTTTAAGCAAACAGAACTTTGATATTCCTGGCTTTTTTTTCCTGATTGAGGTGTCATATGAAAGAGCAGAAAATGAACTTTCTAGAAATGTGAATTTTTCTTCTAAATTCAGATACCGCGCGCCAAATGACATTTTGGTTTCCTTCCTTCAAATTGCTTTTATTCACTCATGCGTGAAATATGCATCATATGAGTTGCATCAAATGAAAGAAGAGGATCTGAGCTTTACAAATATGTGTCATTTATTAATGATAATTGTGATTAAGTTATGATAAAACATCGATAATTCTCGGTTTCGTTTTTTCTGGGTCGTACTGTATAATATATGTTGTCGTGCCACACAGTAAATAAATGTTCAGAAAACGTGCTGGATAAGTAATTTTATGTGATCCACATTTAATTGATTACATCTACAGCGTACATGTACCGTACGGCAATGCTCACGAGAATGAGCAATATTAGTCCTTTGGCCAAAATTGAAATGGGTCCCACCCCTTAGACACAATCGAGTGATGTTTTTCTATTGGTTAGAACCCGTTGGATATCAGAATGTGCTTTTTTTGCCTTCAGGTTTGTTGTGGATGTATCCACTGTATACGGCCGCTATAGTTCAGTAGACGGTACCATATACCATGTCCATGACCTGGAAAAGTTGATAAGTACAAGGTTTTGTTGTTGATGTGTTCTAGATGGGTATTGAAGTAAATTCAGCTTGGTTGCCAGTTTGGCAACCTTGGGCAACTTTTTGAATAGCCATATTAGCATAATCATCTAATTAGCATATGTGCAATATGTAATAATGTTGCTAATCTCAATCCAGGAAGCCTGAAAACATGCATAATACGACTTTTCAAGGGTCTTCTATGACGAGGAATTCATTTATGACACCAATTTTTGATGCCAAGTAAAGCAATTGTCTTAAAAAGCATAATTAGCATATATACAATGTATGGACTTCATTGTCATTGTTTATCTATATAAAGCCTAAAAATGGTGCAATGCAATATTGTAAATACCTTATAAATAATAATAATTAATTCATAAGAAGATATTCCATGTAGATGTAGTATAATTGACCTAATTAGCATATATGTGCAGTATGTAATAATGTTGCTTATCTTAATTCAGGAAGCCTGAAAACATGTATAATGTGACTTTTCAAGGATTTTCCATGACGAGGAATTCATTTATGACACCAGTAGTTATTTTTAAGTAATGTAATTGTCTTAAATAGCATAATGAGCTAATTAGCATATGTACGATATATGGACTTCATTGTCATTGTTTATCTATAAAGCCTAAAATGGTGCAATACAATATTGTAAATCATTTTTGAAATACTACACTTTAATTCATGAGAAGATATTCCATGTAGATGAGGTATAATTAGCCTAATTAGCATATACAATGTATGTGCAATATGTAATAATGTTGCTAATCTTAATCCAGGAAGACTGAAAACATGGATAATATGAATTTTCCAGGGTTTTCCACGACGAGGGATTCATTTGGGACACCAATTTATATGTTCAAGTCATGCAATAAGCTTAATAAGTAATTATGGTACTAATAAGCCTTATTAGCATATTTGTAGAATATCAATTATTTAGCTTCACATATTGTTTGTCCAATGAACAGTGGGGGTTATCTTGGTCGCAAGGCAATGTTGTCGAACCTCATAAAATGTCTACGAAATTACGGGGCATCATACGCATTGATGATTGGGCTTCGGTCATTGGATTTAGAGAGATTGTCGAAAACACACTGAAGATGGTTAAAGCAGATGTTTATGATGACATTAATGATGTGGTGAGACAAGTACAAGTACAGGTGAGACAGGGATGTTGAATACAACAGTGCAAACTATGATCTGTCTATGTTTACCAAAGCCAGAACCATTGAGAGTACAAGCCTGACATGGCTCAAGCTTGTGGCAGAATTCCTGGAAAATTCATATTATCCATGTTTTCAGGCTTCCTTGATTAAGATTAGCAACATTATTACATATTGCACATATATGCTAATTAGATTATTAGGCTAATTAGGCTAATTATACTACATATACATATTTTAAAAAAATAACTTCTCATGAATTAATGATTAGTCTTTCAAAAGTGATTTACAATTTTTAGGCTTTATATATAAGCAATGACAATGGAGTCCATACATTGTAAATACAGGGCTAATTATGCTATTTAAGACAATTACATTACTTGGAATCAAAAACTGGTGTCATGTATGAATTCTTCGTCATGGAAAACCCTTGAAAAGTCGTATTATCCATGTTTTTAGGCTTCCTGGATTGAGATTAGCAACATTATTACATATTGCACATATATGCTTATTAGATTATTATGCTAGTATGGCTATTAAAAAAAGTTGCCCAAGGTTGCCAAGCTGGCAACCAAGCTGAATTTACTTCAATACCAATCTAGAACACAAATCAACAAAGAAACCTTGTACTTATCACCTTTTCCAGGTCTGAAAAACTTCTACAGGACTACTATTAAAATAGTAACGGATACAAAAAACATTATAATTTTAGAAAATGCCATGATTATGTAATTTAAAATGTATATTCAACAGGTTAATTACTTCAAAGGTCTTTTTGAAATAACACTTATTTGGTCAAAATATAACAACATTTTGAATTTTCAAATTCTTTCAAATTTCGAGCTAAAAGGTACTTATTTAATATTTTTAAAATGCATGTTGCGTTCACCTCTATTTTTTTAATGGGACTTTTTCCAAGCGTTTTAGCATGCTATATGCTTACCCCCGAAGCCGCCAGAAGTATTAAAAATAAAATCACGTCTGGGCTTTTTATTATTTGTTATTATGTGAACAAATACACAATGATACGACAGTTCCGCATGGCGCTAGACAATAGAACTTTAAATGATTTACACAAATTAAACATTAACAAAAAGTCAATCAACAGGCCCTGTCAGGCGCGGATCCAGGATTTCTTAGAGGGGGGGGGGGGCCAAATTTGAATTATGCAAGCCAAATATTGGTATGTAATGGTGACACCGGCAGTAGCTAAATGAGCAAAAACGTTTGGGGACGGGCAGGGGGGAGAAAAACCACCCCACTCTTACATGCAGGCCCCTCTGAACATTTCTCTAAGTAGGTGGGGAGGGGGCGGGGGTAGGTATTTACAATCAGGTAGAGCATTGCATAAATTGGCGTGGGGTATATAAGGGCGAAGCCCCTGCGGGGGTCAAGGGGTGGAGCCCCCAGATGCTCAGGGGGTATTGGCATTTAATTACGGTCAGATGAGCATATTTTGATACCCTATTTGTGACACCGGCAGGACACAAATTGGTTTGGGGTCCAGGGAGCGAGGCCCCCTAGAAGCTCAGGTTTTTTTGAAATATATTACCGTCAAATGAGCATATTTTGAAACGTTATTTGTGACACTGACAGGTCACTAATTGGCGTGGGTCCAGGGGGCGGAGCCCCCGGAAGCTCAAGGGTTTGGGGCAATTAATTAAGGTCAGATGAGCCTATTTTTATACCTTATTTGTGACACTGGCAGGTCACGAATTAGCGTGGGGTCCAAGGGGTGTAGCCCCAGAAGCTCAGGGGGTATATGCATTTAATTACGGTCAGATGAGCATATTTTGATACCTTATTTGTGACACCGGCAGGTAACGAATTGGCGTGGGGTCCAGGGGGCGGAGCCCCCAGAAGCTCAGGGTTTCTTTACATTAAGTTACCGTCAGATGAGCATTATTTAAAACCTTATTCGTGACACTGGCAGGACACAAATTGGTGTGGGGTCCAGGGGGCCGAGCCCCCTGAAGCTCAGGTGTTTTATACATTAAATTGCCGTCAGATGAGCATATTTTGACACCTTATTATTTTGTGACAAGGCAGGTCACTACTAGCCTTTCCTTTTTTCTTCATGAATTTGCCATTTTCCAACAAACGCATGAATGCCTTTTGGGCCCCTCCTTCCGAACTACAACGTGTTGGCGGGAAAATTGCAACTGACATCCCCTTCTTTTCTTCTTCCTCTTTTTTCCTTCCCTTTTTCTCCTCTTTTTCCTTTCCCTTTCCTTCCTTCTCTTTTAAATTTTGAACGGGGGGAGGGAGGTAACAGCTGGGAGGCAAGGCCCTTTCGGCCCCTGGATCCGCGCCTGGGCCCTGTAGAGCAAGGTGCTAATAGTGTGAGATCCATTGGCAACCTGATTTTTAAGACAATAGCACGTGCGTGTGCTCTAGCCCCACCCCATCCCATTAACCTAATATTCATTTTTGATTGCCTCCCTCATGTGTTCTATACGGCACGGTGGTTACACTTTGGCGTCTAGATATGTTTTAGTGATAGTTTTTTGGTCTACAACTAGTTCGTCTTATAATCATTAAATGATTATTATTATTAATTGTTAAATGATTATTAGACCATATGGATAATAGACAAAATTGGCATTATTATAACTTACATTTAAACGGGCCATCTGGCAATTAGATTAATAAGTGATAGACGCAAATGGTAGTAGCCGTATCGGAGACTAGGCAAAATGGAAATTAGACCAAATTACCATTAGCTTAAATGGTCTTTACATCAAATGATACGTATCTACGAAATGATAATGAAACCATGTTGATAGTATTAAAATAGTTCATGTTAGTTTCCCTTTACTCCTCTACACAACTCTCATATGATAGCATGGTGGAAGCTTCTTGCAGCACAGTCTCCTAAATGTTAATCAACAAATATGTTTTAGAGTTTTGGCTTTAGAACTAATGTTTTGTATATGGCTTTGCTGTCAGATCTGAACAGCAGAGCAATGAGTTTAGAACATCACGTTCACAACGGTTCTAGGAAAATTACTCCCCGGAAAAATTACCCCATGTCCATGTTTTGCTGAGAAAATGTTCACTATTCTTGCTTTATGCCCCTCTCATACAATTTGATAGGGGATTTTGGAGATTTTGGGCAAGAATAAAATGAATCTGGGGCGACGTTTCCTTTAACTTTTGGGTTTAAATGATTTTTTTTTAATAATTTCCGATTACTTCTCTAAGCGACTCTCATAAATATGAGAAAAACACAGACAGTCTCATAAATTGTAATCACCAAATACATTTTAGAGTTTCGGTTTTAGAACTAATAACGTGCTAATGGCTTTTCTGTCAAATATGAACACCATACTTACAACATATGGTGCAGTGCAGTGCAGTGGAGGGCGCATGGCCAGCAGAATAAGTGTAGTCCAACAACAACCATGGTAACGTGGTAAGGGAGCAGGGGCGTACGCAGGGGGGGGGGGGGTTTGGGGGTTCAACCCCCCCCCCCCCTTTGGTATATTAATGTATGTAAACCCCCCTAAAAAAACCTAAAACCCCCCCCCCCCCCCTTTGGTTTTTTTTTTTTTTTTTTTTTTTCATTATAAACAAAAAAAAAAAAAAAAAAAAAATTATACCCACGGCTAACCTAAATAAGGTGACCTCCCCCCCCCCCCCCAACGAAAAAAAAATGTCAAATTTTGAAATTTTGAGACCAAAAAAAAAGTGTCCGCTTACCCCCCCCCCCCCCCCCCCCCCCCCCCCCCCCCCCCCCCCCCCCCCCCCCCCCCCCCACTGAGCGACTTTTCGGCCGGCGCGATTTTCAAATTTTCGGGAGCAAAATATTTTAAAACCCCCCCCTTGAAAAAATCCTGCGTACGCCCCTGTAAGGGAGAATCATGTTATTCATGGTAATCATTGTACCGAACGATGGTAAATCCCCGTCCTACATTTTACACAGCCGTACTCTAGTTTGACCAACTGAACTGGTAGGCATTAATTTATAACCAGTGGAGTTATACTTTCCTTAAAAAGCCAAAATCATCAACCTTACCCTACCTGATGCACATGAAACTGTATGCAAATGGCTGCAAATGAGCTATATAACATTGTGGCTATTTTTGAGAAACATGCCTCTACGATTGATTAAATGATCCCGGTGGTAAGTTTAGTCGTTCGTCCACGATGCTATGCGAAACGAACTTTCAGCCAATTGTTATCTCAATGTCGATGGACCAATGAACGGTTCAATTCACTAGCCCAAAGACTATCCGAAAGTAATTTTTCCATTTTTTCCGAGATCGATCCGAGCTATATAGAGCGTACAGTGCCGTTCAGTCATCCTTAGCAGTACAATCATGAAAACGGTATCATTAGACTTGGTATTATCTCCTTTTTACAATAACAAATGGTTCAAAGTAACGTAAGTTACAACGTTTAATTTCAAAGCTACCAAAGTTGGGTACACTTTTTTTGTATACGCAATGTAGTACACCATGGCCAAGGACTTGACCCTGTTCCTCTGGGCCTTGAGAGTCATGTCATCCCAGATTCAAGTCTGACAGCTTCGAATGCGTATAAAGCTAACTATGGTGCAAAGAGAGCTCGTCTTAACCTGGCCCGAGTCAAGAACCTACGTGGAGCCTGGAGTGCACGAGAAAACAATGCCAACCAGTGGATCCAGGTAAGATAGATTTCTTACGGCCAATTCAGACACGAAACATTTAGGCAACCCTAATTTCTAGGGCATGGGCTCATATCCCACTGCTGCCACCGTATCAATAATGTTACGGCCAACAATCACTCATTAGGCCATAGTTTAATTTATTGATGCACTGCCACAAAATAAGAATCACCAGTCAATTCTATTGCACATGGGTTCATATCCTACCGCTGCAACCATGTCAGAAATAAAAGAGTCACCAATCATTTCTACAGCACTCTTCACTTACACTGTTTAAATAGTTTTTTATTTGCCACTTTTTTAGGTGACTTAAGGGTTCGAATTTGTTTGCCATTTCTATTTAGGTAAAGCTACTATAAGATTGTCGGAGTTAACTGATTATTCACATCCAAGTCAGCACTTGTTTCCTTTTTAAGGACGTTAATATAACTGTCCGATATTACTCAGAAATGAGATCGTTAATTAAAGCAACATTGTGAAGAACTTCTAATTTAGATATTGACCTTGGAGGAGCAGAGCTGTATTATACCGAGTAATACGATTGATATGTGCAAAGAAAGTAACCTTTATTATTATTTGTTGAAAATCATAAGGATTAGACAAATTTTGGAAACTGCTCCATTGGTTAAACGTTTCGCCATGGAGATGCACAAATTAGATGATTATGAGGATTAACATCAAGGATGCTTCCTCCGATTCTTTTATTTCTACAGGTGGATCTTTTGGACCTTTACCGTATCACTTCAGTTGCGACTCAAGGGCGAGAAGATGTAGACCAGTGGGTAACAAGCTACAAGGTTGATTGTAGTACTGATGGCAGGACCTTTCACACAGTGCAGGGCATCTCTACAAACTCTGGTGCTGACAGGGTACGTTTGTTATCTGATTATTCATTTTTTAATATTATATTGACTCTATTCTTGTAGAGCTTCGAAGGCATTTGAGATCTTATTGAAAACAGTTAAAATTTGTTCATGTTATAATAATTTCTTTTAAAAAGAAAGGCAATTGTTACCTTAGGAACGTAATCATATTTATGTATGGTATACTATTTACTATTTCGCATACACAAAGTTTAAGAGGAGAAAAATATGAGATAGGATTAATTTTTATTCTATATTTGTAAATATATTAGAGCAAAGGAGGCACTTAAAAAAGAGTTATGTCATCAGAATAAAAATTCAAATAGAAACAAATGAAGAGGCATTGTAGATGCAAAAGTATTCTTTTATTCGGCATGTTACTTTGGATTCTCATGGGTTCGATTGTAATTAGCTGCGGAATCATTTAAAACATAATTATTGAAAAGTGGATTAATTTTCCTTTGTTATCTTCTTTATTATCTTTAAGATCTTCACCGGTAATGTTGACCGCAACACCATCGTAACCAACACTCTACCTGTGCCCCAGGTTTGCCGCTATGTCCACCTGGTGCCTGTCAGCTGGCATGGCCACATTAGTCTTCGTATGGAGATCTATGGTGAAGGCCCTCTCAGAGGTCAGTTTTAAACTAGTGATCATCCAACATTATTTTCTCCATCTTCAATTTCTCCGGCGACAATTGCTTTAGGCTTTTTTCATCTATGATAGAGGCATAGTGTTATGGTTGTGATTTGGTTTTAAGATAGGTTCAGGGTTAGGGTAAGGTATAGTTCTTGTTCAAGGATTAAAGCTAGGATTTCGATTGGCATATGATATGAGGCGTTTATTGTGGATTGTTGTTTAACATCATAATTATATTAGTTTATTAAGGCAATTAACCTAAGGCAGTTCTCCTCCACATTACTCTTTTTTCAGAGAGGGTTGAGAATCACTTTTAAGGATCTCCTTGCATATAGCCGGTCCCCCGGGATAAATTTCTAAAGTGTTGTTGTCCAGAGTTAAGATTTTGGGACAGTGTGCACAAGAAACCAGTTATCGTCAAGTTCACCAAGGGTCTATTATCCTAGATATCTGATGGGGGTAGGGGTACATTGCCCTAGTAGGTAGAAATCCTGAAGAGATAGATGTCCAGGGGCAACCGTTTTAGGGATATTGACCTAAGGGATGGCAGAGTAGTCTGTGGGTATTCATGTCCAAGGGTGCATTCTCCTAGTGGATATGTTGTCAGTGAATGGTAGTTGGAGGGGTTCTTGTGTGAATGTAGAACATCCTTTACTAAAGATTTTATAATATACTGCCAATCATAGCCGTATTCTACTTTGTACTTTAACTATAGAAAATACTCCCTTTTACAGTCCAAACAGTTTGTGGTCAATCTAGTCCAATAGTCTATCACTGATCTACATGTAAACACTGAAAGAAATTGAAGGTATTTATGAAACATGCTTTGTTATAAATAGCTCTTTGATCAACCAAAGTCAACTTTAAACATAAAAATAACCAAACACCCAATACCAAACATTCAGTACTAGCGCAAACCCTATCTTTTCATGGCATAATGCCATTTGTTCTCACACCAAAATGGTTATTTTAATGTGGTTTGTTTTGAACACCGTTAAAGGAATGACCGCATTAAACACTAACAGTAGACTGGTTCAAAATGCCTCAATTCATATCTACAGATGTTTGAAGCATGGACAGGTCTCCCCTAATAGCTTTTGATTCCCCTCTTCACATGAATACATCTATCTTTGCTTGTGTATTATCAGGCAAACATTCAGTAGTTTTCTCCTACAAATAACCTTTTTTCTGATCATGCCCAGATTGTAACTACAGACTGGCATTTTGGATGTGATGTGATATGACCATTCACTTTAATATTTGCCTATTTGACCAACGCTTCCTACATTTTGCTTTACCTTTCCACGCTTTAACTTACAGCCATCTTGGATTACCCTGTCCCTCTGGGCCTTGAGAGTTATGTCATTCCAGATTCAAGTCTGACAGCTTCCAGTGAGTTTAATGCTGACACGGGAGCAAAGAGAGGTCGTCTTGACCTGGACCGAGTCGGAAACCTGCGTGGAGCCTGGAGTGCACTAGTAAAAAATGCCAAACAGTGGATCCCGGTAAAAGGGTTTCTTAACGCCAATTCAGACACGAAACATTAAGGCAACCCTTAGTTCTATGCCATGGTTTCATATCCCACTGCTGCTACCATGTCAGCAATGAAAGAATCACTGTTCATTTCTATGGCACCATTCACTTACACTGTTAAAATTGTTCTTGTTTGCCACTTTTTGAGGTGACTAACGGGTTCGTAGATTTTTGTTTCCTCTCTTTAAATAAGGTAAAGCTACTATACGGTTGCCATAGTTAAATTATTATTCACATGCAAGTCAGAACTTGATTTCTTTTTAAGGACGTTAATATAAATGTTTGATATTACTCAAAAATGAGATCGTTATTCAAAACGACAATGTGGAGAACTTCTAATTTAAATATTAACCTTGGAGGAGGAGAGCTTATTGATAGCGAGGTGATATCTTTCATATGTGCAAAGAAAGAAGCCGGTAATTTTTTTTTTGCTAAAATTAAATAGATTTGACACATTTTGGAACCTGCTCATTGGTCAAAGGTTTTGCCATGGACATGTCAAAGGTTTTATCATGGACATTACAAAGTTAGATGATTTTGAGGATGAACATCAAGAATTCTTCCTCCGATTCTTTTATTTCTATAAGGTGGATCTTTTGAACCTTTACCGTATCAGTTCAGTTGCGACTCAAGGGCGGCAAGATGTAAACCAGTGGGTTACAAGCTACAAGCTTGCTTGTAGTACTGATGGCACGACCTTTCACACAGTGCAGGGCTTCCCTACAAACCCTGGATTTGACAGGGTAAGTTTATTTTCTTCATTTTCGTTATAGCATTGACTCTATTCTTGTAGAACTTTGAGAGGCATATGAAATCTTTTCGAAAAGAATCAAAATAGTTTCATGTTAGGATAATTTCTTTTAAACAGATAGGCAATCGTTACCTCAGGAACATAATTATATTCATGTTTGGTGAACATACTATTCCGTATACTCAAAGTATAGGAGAACAAAATTATAAGGTAGGATTTAAGAACTGTCTATATTTGTAAAAATATAAGGGGAAGAAATACACTTTTCATTTGGTTTCTCTTTCATTACTAGGTCTCTAAAACTAGAAATTGGTGTCATCAGAATAGAAATTCAAATGGAAACAAATAAAGGGGGACTGTGGATGCAAAAGTATTCTGTTGGTCAGCATGCTACATCAGATTCTCTTTGGTTCGATAGCATCTAACTGCAGAATCATTTAAAACATAATTATTACATTATTATTATTAAAGATATTCACCGGTAATGTTGACCGCAACACCATCGTGACCAACAATCTGCATGTGCCACAGGTTTGCAGCTATGTCCGCTTGATGCCTGTCAGCTGGCATGGCTGCATTAGTCTTCGTATGGAGATCTATGGTGAAGGCCCTCTTACAGGTCAGTTTTAAAACAAGTTAATACTCCAACATCTTTTGATTTCTTATTTTACAGAAAAACATCTACCTGTAGAACTAAAATACTTGGCATGTATTGATGAGCAAATATCGGTACTTGTGTCGGTGAGGGTGTATAATTTCCTACAAATAACTCTTTTTTTGCTCATGCCCATATTTTATTTTTCAAACTGGCTTTATGTTGGATGTCCATCTGATTGGATCAATCACTCATATTTGCCTTTTTGACCACCGCTTCCTACATTTTGTTTTGTTCCATCTTCAATTTCTCCGGTGATACTTGCTCTAGGATATTTTCAACATTGATAGGGGCATAGTGCTATGTTTATGATTGGGTTTAAAGTTACTCGGTAACATTGTTGAAGGTTGATGAAAGAATTGCGTGTTTTTTGCATAAGATGTTACTTATTATATTCGTTATACTGAACTAAACCTCTAACATGCAACAAAGCCTGAACAAATTCTCAATTCACAAAGATATATATAGTTTTCTTTAAATGTGTCACTCTACGACAGTTTTCCCAAACGTTTTTCCATGAAAAAAAAGATATAAGACAGAATTTTACGAATATGTTATCACTTAAATGTCTGGAATGGTATATAGACCCAATACATTGCTTTGTGACTATTTAAATTCACCTAAAGTACAATTAAATTGTAATAATATTGTTGGGTGAAATAAGGAATCAATTAGTTCAGTTTTTTTCTAATTAATAATGGTCTGTTTTTACTCAAACTTTCAGATTATCTTTAATTTACAACAAGCATTGAAGTCACTACCTTAGCATCATTTTCTCTCATCTGAAAAATGTTACCAAATCCCTTGAAGTTGGGTTCAGAGTTAGGGTTAGGTATAGTCCTTGCTCAAGGATTGAACCTAAGATTTCGGTTGGCATATAATATGAGGCAGTTATTGTGGATTGATGTTTAACCTAAGAATTAGTTTCATTAAGGCAATTGACCTAAGGCAGTTCTCCTCCACTTTATTCTTTTTTTCAGAGAGGGTTGAGATGTATGTACCTATTCCCCCGGGGTAAATTTCTAAAGTGTAGTTGTCCAGAGTTACGATTTTGGGACAGCGTGCACAAGAAACCAGTTATCGTCAAGTTCACCAAGGGTCTATTATCCTAGATATCTGATGGGAGTGGGGGTAGGGGTTTATTGTCCTAGGAGGTAGAAATCCTAAAGAGATAGATGTCAAGGGGCAATCCTTTTAGGGATATTGACTTAGGGGATGGCAGAGTAGTCTGTAGGTATTCATGTCCTAGGGTACAATCTCCTAGTGGGTAGGTTATCTATGGACTGTAGTCGAAGAGGTTCTTGTGTGAATGTAGAATATTCATTTCCGAAATAATTTTTGATCTACTGCCAATCATAGCCGTATTCTACTTTGCAGTTTAACTATAGTATAGTATTAATGACTGCTTTGAGAGAAATAGTTGTTTTTATACGCTCAAGGGAAGGTTAGAATTGTGCTATTACCCGAGGCGTGCCGAGGGCAATAACCCAATTGTAACCTTCCCGAGAGCGTATAAAAACAACTATTTCTCTCAAAGCAGTCATTAATACTATATTATATCCTGCATCAAAAATTTGTTGGCTTTTGATTAGTTGAGAGCTTGTCACATGACCAGAAATATTTGACCTATTTTTAGAAAGTACTATATGAGAGTACTATTTTGGTTTACTATTTGGAAGTTGAAAACAAAATGTGATTTTTTTTTTTTGAATTGAATCAACAACAAAAATTCAAATCTTAATTTAATGAAAACAAAATATTTTAAATCTTTTTAGATAAAAATTGACATTTTTTTTGTTCTAAATTAATTTTTTCCCAAAAATGTTTTTTTTTTTTTTTTTTTTTTTTAGATAAAATTTTGATGCAGGATATAAAACAAATATACCATGCCTTCTATTCGAGGTACTGGTTAAACTATGGGCCTCGGTGACTCCAAAAGTACCATTTGCTTCGGGGCTGCGCCTCTCAGCAATAGTACTATTGGAGTCACCTCTTGCGCATAGTTTTAACCAGAACCTCTCAAGGCAGTGTATATTTGTATACTATTGTTTACAGTTCAGAAAGTTTGACGTCAACCTAGTTCATTAATCATCTGAATGTAAACGCCGTAAGGAATATAAGGTTTTATGATACATGCTCTGGTGAAAATATCTCTTTGATCAACCAAAGTCCTAAACTTCAAACCTAAAAATAACCAAACACCTAATACCTAACATTCAGTAGTAGCTCAAACACTATCCTTTCATGCCATAATGCCATGTGTTCCCAGACCAAAATAGTTATTTTAATGTGGTTTGTTTAGAACACTTTTCAAGGAATGGCCGCGCTTACCACTATAAATAGAGTGTAAATGCCTCCATATATATCCACATATGTTTTAAGCATGGACTTCTTCTTTAATATCGAGTCACTACACAAGTCCCGTCCAGTGTTCCACACAGACTTTGGCACGGCAGTTCACGGCTTCCAGGTCATCTTGGATGCGTGGCTCTGGCAGGAGTGGGCAGATTAACAGGTCTTCCATTGTCTGTTACTGGCCGCATTCACGCTGTTTGTTCGTCTCCTAGACCCCACCTCTCCATTAGGACTCCGCATCGTCCGTATCCAGTTGAGGTTGAGGCTTAGCCAGGTAGGACAAGTCTCGCTGGAGCCGGATGCGAGAGGTTCCTTCGGGCTGAGGGAGAGTTTATGTGAATGGTCTGAAGGTGGTTTAGCCACAAATTCATCCTTTGGTTGTAAGGGCTAGTATTAAGGGGCTGTACAGTATGTAGGAAGATGTGTCTGGATTGAAGCCGCTTGCCAAGTGGCTCTTGTGGAAGAGTGGGTGGAGTGGATTGTTTTATTGTTTGTTCTTTTCTTTCTGGGACAAGACCAAGCTTCTGACGTGTGGTAGGGCAATACCGTAAAACAGGTAACGGTTTTCTACTTTAATTGGCCTAAGGCATTTAGTGATCGGGCTGCAGGATGAATTTAGAGCTGGGTCGACCGTGGGCCGACCTACTCCATACTGGTGATGCATACTCCGCAGTAGAGAAGCAAAGCGCAAGGGTTGTAGTCCGGATTGTTCTGGCATCAGTCCCTCAGTTGGTGATGGCTAGCTTCTTGAGGATGCTATTGCGGGATCCAACTTTTGCCTTTGTGTTGGCAATGTGGTTCTTGTAGGTTAGGGAGCGATCCAGTGTGACGCCTAGGTAGACTGGGTTGAGTATGTGCTTCAGCCTCTTCCCATACCAGCTGATCCGTAGTTGATAGTTGGCATCCCTGTTCTTGAGATGGAATGCACTTATCTGAGATCTCATGTAGTTGGTCTCGTAGTATAGGATGAATCCAGCCAGGGCATCACTGAGGGACTCCTCCAGCTTCACAAATGACTGGTTCTGGGTGGAGATGCAGAAATCATCGGCGTAGAGGAAGCTCCTGGTGTTTGTTTGGATTGGTTGGTCGTTCGGGGACACGTTAAAGAGCAGCGGTGCAAGCACACTTCCTTGTGATAGGACATTTTCTGCCTGGGCCATCTGCTACGATTGTTGTTCAGGACCACAACAAATCGCCGATTGTACAGCAACGTCTGGATGAATCCAGTCAGTCTCACATCCTTTGTCAGCTCAAAGATCTTCCTGGTGAGGATTCTGTGATTAGCTTACCCTCATAGCCATCATCAATGAACTGAGTGAGGTTTAGAAGTTGGCCAGTGCATGAATTTCCTGGCCTAAACCCTGCTTGTTCAGGAATGAGATGTTCTTCCACGAATAGGGCGATGCGGTTGAGGATAACCCGCTTGAACAGCTTATATGTATGGCACAGTAAGGAGATGGGTCTGTAGCCAGGCTTCAGCAGGGCAATAACTTAGGATTTCCTCCAGGGCTTTGGGATGTTGTTGGTGCCCAAACATTCGTTGAACATGTTGAAGAACCAGTTGAGGGCACCTGTTCTAATTTTATTAATCTGCTCACAGAGGATGTCATCAAGTCCAGCAGCTTTGTTGTTTTTCATTGGTTTGATGGCAGCAAGCAGGTCGTTCATGGTGAACAGTTTAGTTAAGCCTGGGACATCTTGAGAGCTTGGAGCGTCTGGGACCTTGGGGAGCCTGGCTCTTCTGGGGGAGATTGTCAGGGTTTCCCCGGCCATTCACTAGGAGTTGGTGGGCAACTTAGTTGGCAGTGACTTGAAATCTTGGTTGGGCCTTTGTAAAGTAGTTTCCCAGTATCTGGATCGTTTTCAATGCTTTCCTGCTGGTATGTGTCATGTCAGTGGATTGTATGAATTCCTGCCACTTCGTCCTTCTAGATTCACCAATTTCCTTGGTCAGATTTTCTCCAGATTCCAGTGTCTCCTCACTAAAGAGGTCCATCTGGAAGTGCTCGATGTAGTCTTCATACATAGCCTTCGAGCGGTCCGTCAAGCCTTGAATGTAGCTTGTGCGACAACCTCGGGGGATGTTACGCCTTGAAGATTTCTTCACCAACTCTACAAAGGTGTCGTAGTTTTTGGGATGGCAGGTAGGTCCTGGATGGAGGAGTCAAGGTCCTTTGCGAAATTTTCCAAGTTTGCCTTCCTCAGATTGAAACGACGTCGGACGGGTACTGCTCGTGGAGTAATGACTGCATTAACCTTAAGCCATATTGGTCGATGTTGAGAGTGAGGGATTGGGTCGAGAACGACTTTCTCGCACTGGTTAGCAATCTTGGTAGACGTAAATGTCAGGTCAGGGTTGTAGCCTCGTCTCCACCTTGCGCTTTTGAAGGAGGCAGGAATTAGTGCCATGGATGAGGGACAGCTGATGAGCATTTGCCCACGTCTCAACAAGTTCACTATCTTCGGTCATTTCACTATATCCCACATTCATCCTTCCGTCAGTAGCTCTGCCGGTCAGGTCGAAAGTCTCAAGAGGTGGCTTGTACACTGAGCTTATTGTGATTGCCATTAGATCAATAGAAAGGACTTCAATGTTATTGCCGTCTGATAGGGAAGATTTGTCCGCAGCAAGACCATTACGGGCAAAGATTGCATTTCCGTATTGATCAGGTGGTCTCTCTGCGATTTAGGGTCATTCTGGAGATTCGAGGGCAAGCTCGTGTAGGCCCGCGATGAGTCTCCTGGAGGCTGAGAATGTCACAATTGGTTGTTATACATAGGTCAGCCAAGAGTTCTTGCTTTGCGCCTGATAGACCTCCAATGTTGGATGAGATGATACTCAGGGCCGGTCCTGACAAGGACCCATGAGTTCGACCCTGAGCCTCAGCAACAAATTGGTGATCATTTTCATAGGTAGCCATGGTGTTGGTTGTGGTAGTTACTAAAAGAACTTGAGTAGTGTGGTTGAAGGATTCGCAGATTTTTATTTGACAGGAACCGTGTCGTAAACACTCCTTCAATGACCCCTAGCATTGACTGATCTCCCCGAATTGCTTTTGATTCCTTATTTTACAGAAAAACATCAACCAAAATGCTTGGCATGTGTATTGATGAGCAAATATCGGTACTTGTGTCGGTGAGGGCGTAGAATTTCCGACAAATAACTTTCTTTTGCTCATGCCCATATTTTAATTTCAAACTGGCTTTATGTTGGATGTCCATCTGATTGGATCAATCACTCATATTTGCTTTTTTTTAACCACCGCTTTCTACATTTTGCTAAACATTGTCACGCATTAACTTACAGCAATCTTGAATGACACTGTCCCTCTGGGCTTTGAGAGTTGTTTTATCCCAGATTCAAGTCTGACAGCTTCCAGTGCGTATAATACTAACTATGGTGCAAAGAGAGGTCGTCTTAACCTGGCCCGAGCCAAGAAACTGCGTGGAGCCTGGAGAGCACGAGTAAACAATCTCAAACAGTGGATCCAGGTAAGAAAGGTTTCTTAGGGCCAATTCAGACACGAAACATTTAGGTAACCCTTATTTCTATGGCATGGATTTATATCCCACTGCTGTTACCGTATCAGTAATGTTAGGGTCAACAGTCATTGTTAGGCAATACTTTAATTTGTATCCATATACTGCCACAATGTCTGCAATAAGAATCACCAGTCAATTCTGTTGCATATGGGTTCAAATCCCATTGCTGCCACCATGTCAGTAATGGAAGGTTCACCAGTCATTTCTAAGGCACCATTCACTTACACTTACACTGTTAAAATTGTTTTTATTTGCCGCTTTTTGAGGTGACTTGTGGGTTCGTAGATTTTTGTTTTTCTCTCTTTAGGTAAAGCTACAAAAAGATTGCCATAGTTAAATGATTATTCACATCCGAGTCAGCACTTGTTTCATTTTATGGACGTTAATTTAATTGTTTGATACTACTCAGAAATAAGATCGTTCATTAAAGCAACAATGTGGAGAACTTCTAATCTAAATATTGACCTTGATGGAGCAGAGCTGTGTGATAACAGCGAGGTAATACCATTGATATGTGCAAAGAAAGTAGCCGTTATTATTTATTGAAAGTCATATAGATTTGACATATTTTGGAACCTGCTCATTGGTCAAAAGTTTTGTCATGGAGATTATGAAATTAGATGATTTTGATGATGAACATCAATAATTCTTCCTCCGATTCTTTTATTTATACAAGGTGGACCTTCTGGACCTTTACCGTATCCTTTCAGTTGCGACTCAAGGGCGACAAGATAAAGACCAGTGGGTAACAAGCTACAAGCTTGCTTGCAGTACTGATGGCACGACCTTTCACACAGTGCAGGGCATCCCTACAAAAACTGGAGCTGACAGAGTTAGTTTGTTCCCTGATTTTTCTTTTATTAAATAAATAGTACACTGACTTTATTCTTGTAGCATTTTGAAGGCATTTGAAATTTTATTGAAAACAATTAAACTCTTTTCATGTTACGATAATTTCTTTTAAAAAGAAAAGCAATCGTTACCTCAGGAAAATAATTATATTCATGTTGGTGTACTATTTACTATCCGCATACTCAAAGCATAGCAGGAGAAGACTATTGATACGACTAAATAACAGTCTATATTCGAGAATATATTAGAGCAAGAAAAAGCATTTCAAATGAAAACAATCATCAATGCACTTAAATATTCTTTTTCTTTTATTACTAGGTATTTAAAGCTAAATATTGATGTCATCATAATATAAATTCAAATGGAAACAAACGAAGAGGCACTTTAAAGGCAAACTATTCTTTCATTCAGCATGCTACATCAGATTTTCTTTGCTTCGATTGCAATTAAGAGCAGAATCATTTGAAACATAATTATTACAAAAGTGGATTTATTTTCCTTTATTATTAAAGATATTCACCGGTAATGTTGACCGCAACACTATCGTGACCAACACTCTGCTTGTGCCCCAGGTTTGCTGCTATGTCCGCTTGATGCCCGTCAGCTGGTTCGGCCGCATTAGTCTTCGTATGGAGATCTATGGTGAAGGCCCTCTCACGGGTCAGTTTTAAAACTAGTGATACTCCTTTTTTTACTCCAACATTCTTTGCTCCATTTTCAATTTCTCCGGCAACAATTGTTCTTGGCTTTTTCACCAATAATAAAGGCACGGTGCTATGGTTATAATTAGGTTTTAAGTTAAGTTCAGAGTTCGTGTTAGGGACAGTCCTTGTTCAAGAATTGAAGCTAATATTTCGGTTAGCATATAATATGAGGCATTTGGTGTGGAGGGTTGTTGTTCCTAAGAATTAGTTGTATAGAAGGCAATAGACCTAACTCCTACACATTATTCTTTTTAGAGAGGCTTGGGATTGAACTTTAAAGGATCTCTTTGTATGTACCTACTCTCCCGAGGTAAATTTCTAAAGTGTAGTTCTCCAGAATTAAAATTTCAGGTTAGTATGCACAAGACACCTGTTGAGGTCAAGTTCACCCAGGGTCTATTATACTTGATATATGATGGGTAAGATGGTAGGGGTACATTGCCCTAGGAGGAAGATCCTAAAGAGATATATCCAGGAGCAATCGTTCTACGGATATTGACTTAGAGGATGGCAGAATAGTCTGTGGGTATCTTTGTCCGAGGTTACATTCTCCTAGTGGGTAGGTTGTCAGGATGGTAGTTTGAGGGGTTCTTGTAGGAATGTAGAACATTCATTTCCGAAAGAATTGTTGATCTACTGCCAATCATAGTCGTATTCAACTGTGTAGTTTAACTATAGTAAAGACTACTGTTTACAGTCCCGACAGTTTGTGGGCAATCTAGTTTATTAACCTATTTGTAGCCACTGAGAGAAACTGAAGGTTTTATGAAACATGCTCTGGTGAAAAAAGCTCTTTGATCAACCAACGTCCTAACTTCAAACCTAAAAATAACCGAACACCTAATACCCAAGGGCGTCGTTAGACCTTTATCAGTGTGTGTGTGTGTGTGTGTGGGGGGGGGGGGGTAGAGACGACCGATTACCGACAAAACTAGCCACCAATTTCCAACAAATACATTAATGCCAACGTCTACAAATTTAACCCTATGAATCCGGGGCGTGGGGGCCGGGAGCTATTTTTCCTGAGAACTATCTATACCCGTCATGCGCACATGGTCATTTTTCTTGACCTCATAAACTACGATTAATTGCGTCAAGACTAGTCAGCATCGTAGGTATATAACAAAATGTGCTTGACTTGTTGCAAATTTCTGTGTGCCGTGTTTGGCAAGAGCGGTACGTTTACACACAATTGTCCCGGGTTCGTAGCTCTATGATACGATTTTTGAACCCCTTTTATCTTTTTTCTTTTTTTGCTGATATCATAGTAAGGTTGACAATGATTTATAATGATGTCCCTTTTGCAGCCAACATCAAATTCTGTAGAACTTTGCAGGAATTATGAATATGTCATGTGTGTCCTATCTGTGAAACGTTAGCAGTGTCCTGATATTCAAATTATGCAAGAAAATCCGTTTACTTGCTAGACGTCACTGTCCGACATTATTTTTGGATTTGATTTGATTTTATTTCTGCATTTTTTCCAAATAAAATATAACTGAATAACAAAGAACATAATATACATTTAAGGTATAATACAACATAAACAAACAATAATTTCTTCATGTCAAAATGTTTTTTTACATAATATATGTACATATAATAACGAAACTTATTATTTCCATAACATATTATCATAAATTTAAAGTATTATCCTAACTATTATGTTGGAAAAGTGCAGGAGACCGCAATCATAAGCAAAGCTTGACAAGGATGGCGGCCTCAAAAAAAAAAACAAACAAACAAACAAAACAAGAAAAAAAAAATCTTAAGGTAAAACTTAAAATGAGTGAAAGACTAGTTTTTTTCTTCTTTGGTAATAACATACATAACATGAGCTGTAAAGGGTACATGAGCATTTGTCTACAACAATAACCCACTTCTTGCAATAGCCAAAATTAAACTGATTGAATCTTTGCGCAGCATAAAACCCGGCATAAAGACCTTTCGGTACAATGGTCTGAAAATCAGACGATTACTTACTGGCTCTATAACTCTGAAGTCGATTCGACAACTAATAGTCGTTATTTTCCAACTTAAAGACATTTCCAAGCCCCCCTCCCCCCCCCCCCCCCTGTTTAAGGGAAGTTCTCAATTAGTATTAACTTTCAAACGCCTTTGGAATTGAACCTTTTCCTTTTTTGGCCTGCAAATGGGACATAGTACCTTTAATATGGCACACGTGGATCGAGCAAAAATACAAACACAGCTGACCCGACACAGCAACATATCTATGCATATCTGTCTTGCTCCCCCGACGAGATGACTCCACCCATCAACCCCATCCATATCTCTCCTCTCTTTCATCCTCCCGTTTACTTGTTTCTTTTACCCCCTTATTTTGTTATCCTTTACTCCTTTTCGTTCTTTTCTTTCTTTTCACTCTCTTCCCTTCTTTTCCTTTTCCCCTCTCTTTTCTCTTTTTCTTTTTACTCTTTCTTTCTTCTCTTCTCTCTTTTTTCTTTTCAATTCTTTTTTTCTTTTCCTTTCGTTTTAATTCTATTCTTTTTCTTTCCCTCCCCTTGTTTTCCTCCCCCTTTCCTTATTTTTGCGACAGCAGCACAATTTAACCGACAATATCCTGGTGTTTGTGTGTGTGTGTGTGGGGGGGGGTGTCGCACCCCAACCCACTCTCTAGAGACAATCCTGCTACTACCTAACATTCAGGAGTAGCTCGAACCCTACCTATTCATGGCATAATGCCATGTGTTCCCAGACCAAAATGGTTATTTTTATGTGGTTTGTTTAAAACACCAATTAAGGAATGGCCGCTCTTACCACTATAAGAATATAGACAGGTTCAAAATGCCTTCATTATGTCAACATATGTTTTAAGCATGAAATGATCTCCAAGAATAGCTTTTGATTCCCTATTTTACAGGAAAACATCTACCTTTAGAACATAGAATGCTTTCATTGTGTATCAATTAACAAACATCGGTAGTTGTGTCGGTGAGGGCCTAGAATTTCCTACAAATAACCTTTTCTGCTCATGCCCAAATTGTTACTACAGACAGGGTTTATATTGATGTCCATCTGATGGTATCATTCACTCATATTTGCCTATTTGACCACCAATTCCTACATTTTTCTTCACATTTCCACGCATTAACTCACAGCCATCTTGAAGAACCCTGTCCCTCTGGGCCTTGAGAGTAATGTCATCCCAGATTCAAGTCTGACAGTTTCCAGTGAGTATAATGCTAACTATGGTGCAAAGAGAAGTCGTCTTAACCTGGCCCGAGTCGAAAACCTGCGTGGAGCCTGGTCTGCACGAAAAAAAAATGCCAACCAGTGGATCCAGGTAAGAAAGGTTTCTTACAGCCAATTCAAACACGACACATTTAGGCATCATTTTTTTTTCAGGCAGGGGCTCATATCCCATTGCTGCCACCGTATCAAAAATGTTTGGGTTCACAGTCAATTGTTAAGCCATATTTTAATATGTATTTATACACTGCCACCATGTCAGTAATGAAAGAGTCAAAAGTAATTTCTATGGCAGTCCATTCACTTATAATTACACTAACACTTACATTGTTAAATTTGTTTTTATTTGCCTCTTTTTTAGGTGACTTATTGGTTCGTAGATTTTTGTCTCGTCTCTTTAGGTAAATCAGAAATTAGATCGTTAATTAAAGCAACAATGTGGATAACTTCTTATTTGAATATTGAACTTGGAGGAGCAGAGCTATATGATTGCGAGGTAATCAGCAGGTAATACCATTGATATGTGCAAATAAAGTAGCCGTTATTATTATTTGTTGAAAATGATATAGGTTTGACACATTTTGGAACTGCTCATGGGTTAAAAGTGTTGTTATGGAGATTAAAAAATTAGATGAATATTAAAACGAACATCAAGCATTCTTCCTCCGATTCTTTTATTTCTATAAGGTGGATCTTTTGGACCTTTACCGTATCATTTCTGTTGCGACTCAAGGGCGACAAGATAAAGACCAGTGGGTAACAAGCTACAAGCTTGCTTGTAGTACTGATGGTACGACCTTTCACACAGTGCAGGGAATCCCTACAAACAATGGAGCTGACAGGGTAAGTTTGTTCCCTGATTTTTCTTTTTTTAAATAAATATTACATTGACTTTATTCTTGTATAACTCTGAAGACATTTCAAATCTTATTGAAAACAATTAAAATATGTTTATGTTAGGATTATTTCTGTTAAACGGAAAGGCAATCGTAACCTTAGGAACATGAATATATTCATGTTGGTGTACTATTTACTATACTGCCTACACAAATTTAAGAGGCGACAATTATTAGTTAGGATAAAAGTACCGTTTATATTTGTGAATATATAAGAGCAAGACAGGCACTTCAAGTAAAAAGTATTCTATCCATTTTTTTTTACTAGGTCTTTAACCCTTATAAGGCCGGGGGGCATTATGCCCCCCCCCCCTCCACGATTTTTCTGATTGCTCGAGAACGCATCTGGATGGCGCCCCGCCGCTCGCTGACTTTTTTCTTTCGAGTCTTGCGCAACTTTTAAAAGAATTTTTTTGAAAATCGGACCTACGGTTACAAGGTCACGTGACCTTTTGTCTTTGCATGTCAGCCCGAAAATCGCTCATTTTCGTGATTTGTGTACAAAACATATGGAAAAGTCATTTTTCCTAAAAACAGATTAAACATGGGTTATTGGGTCTTGTTTAAAGTTGAGGTGGTTGTTTTGGGAGTCAAAATAGTTGAATTGTAGTAAGAAATGAAATAAAACAACAAAAACAATGAAATACATAAGTTAAACAAACAATGAAATACATAAGAAATTATCAAAACAAGGGATAACATAAGGAATAAGCTGGCTCTTCCAAAACAAATTGTCGTACTATTATTCAGAATGGTCTAATGAATATATGTAGTGAAAACGAATGCTTAAATATGAATAATATATGATTTATGGGTAAAAATGTGATTTGTATGACTTTATTTGCATAAATTACCATAAATATGCAAATGAGTGAATTTTTCAAAAAATTGAAATTATCATATTATTCTATACACTTCACTTGACATGCGTGCACATTTTCGCGGCCGAGATCTTAAGGGGGGTTCATAATGCCCCCCCCCCCCCCGGCCGTACTAAGACCTCAAATAGCCCGGCCTTTTTCGGGTTAAAACTAGAAACTGATGTTATCGGAATATTTATTCAAATAGAAACAAATGAAAAGGTACTGTAGATGCAAAACTATTCTTTTATTGAGCATGTTCTATCAGATTTGTTTGGTTATATCGCAATTAACTGCAGAATCATTTGAAATATAGTTATTGAAAAGTTGATTAATTTTCGTTTATTAATTTCAGATCTTTACCGGTAATAGTGACCGCAACACCATCGTGACCAACACGCTGCCTTTGCATCAGGTTTGCCACTATGTCCGCTTGATGCCTGTCCGCTGGTTTGGCCGCATTAGTCTTCGTATGGAGATCTATGGTGAAGGCCCTCTCACAGGTCAGTTTTAAAACTAATGATACTCCATCTTTTTTTGCTCCATCTTCATTCTTTCGGCGACAATTGCTATGGGCTTTTTTCACCAATGATAGAGGCATAGTGCCATGGTTATGATTGTTTTAGTTGTTAAAAGTAAGGTTCAGAGTAAGGGTTAGGTATAGTCCTCTTTCAAGGATTGAAGGTAAGATTTCGGTTAGCATATGGTATGAGGCATTTGGTGTGGAGGGTTGTAGTACCTAAGAATTAGTTGTATAAAAGGCAATTGACTTAAGGCAGGTCTCCTACACATTGTTCTTTTTAGAGAGGGTTGGGTTTGAACTTTTAAGGATTTATTTGCATGAACCCAGTCCCCCGGGGTAAATTCCTAAAGTGTAGTATTCCAGAGTTAAAATTTTGGTACAGTGTGCACAAGACACCTGTTAAGGTCAAGTTAACCCAGGGATTATGATCATATATATCTGATGGGGATGGGGATAGAGGTACATTGTCCAAGGAGGTAGAAATCCTAAGGACGTAGATGTTTAGGGGCAATCGTTCTTGGAATATTGGCTTAGGAGATTGCAGAGTAGTCTGTGGGTATTCATGTCCAAGGATCTATTCTCCTAGTGGGTAGGTCGTCAGTGGATGATAGTTGGAGGGGTTCTTTTGTGAATGTATAACATTAATTTCCGAAAGAATTTTTGATCTACTGCCAATTGTAGCCGTTTTCTACTTTGTAGTTTAAGTGAAGTAAAGACTACTGTTTACAGTCCAGACAGTTTTAGGTCAATCTATACTCCATTAATCTATCATTCATCTGTACGTAAACACTGGAAGGAACTGAAGGTTTAGTGAACTGAAGGTCTAGTAAAAAAAACTCTTTCATCGACGAAAGTCCTAACTTCAAACCTAAAAATATACGAACACCTAATACGTAACATTTAGTAGTAGCTCGAACCCTATTTTTGTAATGGCATAGTGTCATGTGTTCCCAGAACAACTTATTTGTTATGTGGTTTGTTTAGAACAACATTCAAGGAATGGCCGCACTTGTTTATTTATTTTAATGTGGTTTATTTACAAAACCATTAAAGGAATGGCCGCACTTACCACTATAATTATGTAGACTGGTCAATAGGCCTCCATATACATATCCAAAGATGTTTTAGCATGAACTGGTCTCCCCTAGTAGCTTTTGATTCCTCCTTTTCTCAAGAAAATATCTACCTGTAGAACATAGAATGCTTTGCTTGTGTATCATTGAGCAAACATCAAACAGTTGTCTCGTTGAGGGCCGTAACATTTCCTATAAATAACCTTTTTTGTGCTCATACCCAGATTGTTACTACAGACTGGCTAATATATTGGATGTCCATCTGATCGTACCATTCACTCATATTCCCCTATTTAACCACCGCTTCCTACATTTTGCTTTACATTCCCACGCATTAACTAACATACAGCCACCTTGAATGACCCTGTCCCTCTGGGCCTTGAGAATTATGTCATCCCAGATTCAAGTCTGACAGCTTCGAGTGCGTATAAAGCTAACTTTGGTGCAAAGAGAGGTCGTCTTAACCTGGCCCGAGTCAAGAACCTGCGTGGAGCCTGGTGTGCACGAGTAAACAATGCCAAACAGTGGATCCAGGTAAGAAAGGTTTCTTAAAGAGCTAGTCCACTCCAAAAATAAATTACTTTCAATAGAAACACCAAAATCAGACAAACCAATCAAAACAAGTTTGAGCAACATCGGATAAGTTCTTCTTCTTCTGCTGCCTCTTCATCTTCCACTTCTTTTTCGTCTTCCTCTTCTTCAGCTTCTCCTACTTAGCATTATTATATTTTTTCTTTAGTTCTTATTCTATTTTTCTTTTCTTCTCAAATTCACTCTCCTTGTACATCTCTAGAATCTCATACTATACTACTCCGTTTTCGCCTCCTATAATACCTTTTAAATTCAGGCCTACTATATTGTGTTAATCAGTACGGGAGCCTCTTCACATCCAAGTTATGCTTTTTATTTTAATAGGCTCCCCATATTTTAGTCTTTTTTGTTTTACCTTGCCTGTCATATCTATATATTTCGAAACTTCGTACTTATCTTCCGTGCCTTATACTTGATTTGAAATCTTTAAAAAAAAAAAATTGTGCGTAATCTACGCTAATACAACAAAAGAATTTACAATTTTGTTAATGTAAATGTGGAACAAATAAATTTCAAACTTCAAACTAATAAGAAAGTTATTAATTTTTATTGACATGAAAAACTTTGAAAATCACAAGACATATTGGCAACTCACTCATGAGTCTGTGACGTCATTGCCTCACTATTCACTAATTGTTTTCTTTATAGTGATAATACAAATTTCCCATTTCCCCCCTAAGAATCTTATGTCTTCAGACCAGTATGCAAGTTGTATTGATAGTAAGCTGTTTTTGTGTGGGTGCACAAGTATGGAGTAAATCTTTTTTTCTCAGTTAAATCATGTAAAATGTGAATTTTTATCAACTTTTTAAGATAATACATATCTCAAATTATGAATATATATATTCAGAAAAAAGTATCAATTCTTCAAAGTTCATAAAAGATTTTCTGAAATGTCATGCACGCAATATCATACAAATCATTTAACCTGGGCAAAGGCATGGGGAAATCAAGTTTTGGGGGATAAAAAGGGAAATTAATGGGATTAAAATATATGAAGCAATTGATAAATAGTTAGAATATGACGTCACAAACTGATAACCAAATTGGCAATTTGTGTAGTGATTTCCATACTTTTTTCAAAAAATCATAACTTCCTGTTAGTTTTTCGATTTTACTCAAATTTATTTTGCTCTTTTTTTCTTGTTTTCTGCAACTATTAAAAGCAAATTAATTTTGGAGTGGACTTTAGTTTTTAAGGCCAATTCAGTACAACGAAATATATAGGCAACCCTTATTATTATGACATGGGTTCATATCCAACTGCTGCCACCGTATCAGTAATGTTATAATGGTCAATTGTTGGGCCATAGTTTAATTTGTATCTATACACAGCCACAATGCCTGCAATAAGAATCACCAGTCAATTTTATTGCATTATGGGTTGATATCCCACCGCTGCCACCATGTCAGTAATGAAGGGGTCACCAGTCATTTCTATGGCACCATTCACTTACACTTACACTGTTAAAATTGTTTTTATTTGCCACTTTTTGAGGTGACTTATGGGTTCGTAGATTAGTGTCTCCTCTCTTTAGGTAAAGCTACACAAATAATTTACTTTGGATGAGCATAGCTGGATGATAGCGAGGTAATACTATTGATATGTGCAAAGAAAGTAGCCGTTATTATTATATTTCGAAGATCATATATATTTCTTTTATTTTTACAAGGTGGATCTTTTGGACCTTTACCGTATCATTTCTGTTGCGACTCAAGGGCGACAGGATGTAAGCCAGTGGGTTAAAAGCTACAAGCTTGCTTGTAGTACTGATGGCACGACCTTTGACACAGTGCAGGGCGTTCCAACAAACCCTGGAGCTGACAGGGTAAGTTTGTTCAACATTACATTGACTATAATTTTTTTTTGAACTTGGAAGGCTTTTGAAATCTCATTGAAAACAATTAAAATATTTTTATGTTAGGATAATTTCGTTAATGCCCGCGTCACACTATCCCAAAGTTGACATAAGATGGACACACGATGAAGGAAATGTTCAAGTTCGGCTCTGATCGTAAAGATATCGGGCCATATCGGGCCATTCGTAAGGGAATATTGAGCCATCGTATGACCGCCGGTAGATTTTTCAGGCTCTGGCAGCAACTTCGTGAGCGATGGCAAAATCTTTGGCGTGCCAAACAATTGCCCGAAGACCTTGCGAAGGTTCATTTCGTGTTGAATTCGTGTGTCCATGTTGCCCTTCGTAAGTCCATCGTGAGGACATCTTATCAAATCGTTTCATATTTGTCTTGAATTCGTGTGATTATCGGTGCCATCGGGCATTTGTCGCCTCACGAAGACCATACGAAGGAAACAAGAAGCTGCCCGATTGTCTTCGTAAGGCAACACGATTACGTGAAGCCTTCGCAATGCCATCGTGTAGCCATCGTATTAGCGTACGATGCCATCGAGATGGGACCACGGTGTTGGCAAAGACAGCCGAATTTAACCCTTTGAGAGCGAGCTCGCGCACAGCGATTGTTTCCCCTGTGACGGAGCGATTTCGGTTACATTGCCAGTAATGGAAAATCAAGCGTTTCCCATGAAAAAGACAGCCTCAGAGCTACAGGCTTTTTCAAGTACCCCAAAAGTTCCCCTTCTTACACAGGAAAATTGCCCCTATAACTGCGTAAGAAGTGCCACTTTTTACATAGGAAAAGGGCCCATTTTACATTAAAAAGTACCCCCATTACTTTTCTCCCAATGATAAGTACCCACTTTTTAGGGCACGTGCCCCTTTTCCTTTGACAAGTCCATATATTCTTTGTAATATGTGTCCATTTCTTATTCTCATCAGTGCCCTTTTCAGGTATGAGAAGTGCCCCTTTTCACTTTTAATAAGTGCCCCCTTTACCTCTGATAATTACCCTATTCGCATTCGAGAGGTGCCCCTTTTACTTTGACAAGTGCCTTTTGTAGGAAGTGCTTCTTTCCCTTTTAATAAATTCGCATTTTGAACTCCGATAAGCGCATCTTTCATTTCCACGTGTGCCCTTTTTCTAATCTAATAAGAGCCCCCCCCCCCTATTAAAAGGGGTTCCTTTCCCCTTCTTATAAATTCCCTTTTTCATCTATTAAAAGTGTCCTTTTTTATTCTCATTAGTACCCCTTGTCATATCTGGTCAGTGCCTCCTTCAGGTGCGATAAGTGCCCCTTTACACCTCTGATAATTTCCTTTTTAACAATAAAACGTACCCCCTTTTCCTTTCTAATAAGGGACCTATCCCCTTTACATCAATGCCCATTTTTAATTTTTATGAATGGCCCTATCAAGAAATGATGGGTGCCCCATTTCCATCGACAAATGCATGCCCATCCACATTCTCATAAGTGCCTTTTTAATCCCTGGTGAGTGTCTCTTTTCAGGTATAAGAAGTGCCCCATTTTCACCTCTGATAATTACCCTTTGTACTTTAAAAGGTGTTCCTTTTCTTTTCTAATAGGTGCCTGATCCCTTTCGATAAATGTCCCCTTTTCTCTCCTTCTTAAACGTACCCCTAATTTAAAGAGACTAATGGCAATTTTCCCAAAGCTCGCTCGCTACGCTCACTCGCATTTATAGATAATATAATTATGTTACTTATCAAAGGTCTTCTCAGTCCTCCGTTATGAGAATATGAGTATAAAACCCATCATGATTGGGTTTTGTTCTCTTTATAAGATTCGACGCCCCTGCTCTGAGCATCATTAATCTCCGATTATACCATCTTCTTATACCATTGGGAGGTCACGTTACGCCTTCGTGGCCTAGTTCGAACGCATCGTACTCTCAATACGATATCGTGTGGCCTGCGGGTAAACTACTTAATAAAATTTCACATCTTCGTGTTGCATTCGTGTATGGTTCGGGTGCCATCGTGTGGCCGTCTGTGGGCATCGTACTTCCTTCGGCTGTTGATTGGCTGTTGACCAAGTTCGGGGCCATCTTCGTGCGAAATTCAAAATAACATATTCTCGTGTCCATCTGGTGTCAAATTCGGGACAGTGTGACACGGGCATTAAAAAGAAAGGCAAGCGCTACTTCAGGAACGTAATAATATTCATGTTTGGTGTACTATCTATTATTCCGCATACACAAAGTATAAGAAAACATTACTAGTTAGGATTAAAGAACTGTCTATATTTGTGAACATATAAGAGCAAGAAATGCTTTTCAATTAAAAAAATCATTAGTCTATTTCATTTGTTTTCTAATTTATTACTAGGCCTTTATAACTAGAAATTGATGTTATCAGATTATAAACTCAAATAGAAACAAATGAAGGGGCACTGTAGATGACCAACTATTCTTGTATTCATCATGCTACATCAGATTCTCTTTGGTTCGATAAAAATAAACTGCATAATTATTTAGTAGTGGTGGTGGTTATTTTACATGACTGCTAAGAAAGCATAATTGCTTGTTAATAAGCAACCAAATGATGATAGCTTTAGGTCCTCTCGGGGAAACCCGGTAATGAGGATTATTGCCTTACTAAAAGGAAGTAGCACAGCGCCTTGGTTTCGAACCCGGGTCGCTGGATAACGAGACCACTGCTCTACAACTAAGCTATCGCGCCTCCTCGATAATTTTAATTATTAAAAAATGGATTGATTTTCCTTTATTATTAAAGATCTTCACCGGTAATGTTGACCGCAACACCATCGTGACCAACACTCTGCCTGTGCCTCAGGTTTGTTGCCATGTCCGCTTGATGCCCGTCAGCTGGCATGGCCACATTAGTCTTCGTATGGAGATCTATGGTGAAGGCCCACTCACAGGTCAGTTTGAAAACTAGTGATATTCCAACATTTTTGGCTGCATCTTCAATTTCTCCGGCGACAATTGCTCTGGGCTTTTTTCACCTATAAAAGAGGCATATATGGTTATGATTGGGTTTTAAGTGAGGTTCAGAGTTAGGATTAGGTATAGTCCTTATTCAAGTTTTAAGGCGAAGATTTCGGTTGGCATATAATAAGAGGCTTTTGGTGTGGAGGGCTGTTATACGTAAGAAATATTTTTATAAAAGACGATTGAAGGAAGGCAGGTCTCCTACATATTGTTCTTTTTAGAGAGGGTTGAGATTGAACTATTAATGATCCCTTTACATGTACCTAGTCCCCCGTGGTAAATTTCTAAAGTGTAGCTTTCCGGAGTTACGATTTTGGGTAAGTGTGCACAAGACACATGTTAAGGCCCCAACAAACGAAAAAACATTTGGTTGTCCCCGATTGCTTTTCTGGAGAAGGGGCGGGCGGGCTGATTTTTTTAAATATTTGTTAGTTATAAATGTTTGTCTTTCTTTGTTTTTCCCCCCATTTTTTGTTATTTTTTTTTCCATAAAAAAAATAAATCAAAAAATCATTGAGATGTCAAGCTTTTAAAGAAATGAAGTCATTACAACACTTTCGTAAAATACTAGTTTAATATCATCTTTTAAAAATATGTACAATGAATATCAACACCAACACAGAAAGAATTATTAGCTTTAAAATACATTGTGTTGCCAGGCAAAACAGCGTTACGGGTGCGTGCATGCGTTCAAGTGCGAGTTTGCAAGGTTAAAAATGTATACGTGAAAATATTAAACCAAACTTTCTCGTGCTGAATGCAGCAAAAATTGCTTTAATTAATGTGTTAATATTAATGATGTTGTTGGGAAATAATTTCGGAAAATATCAAACTTAAGTTTAAAAAAGATATTTTCTCACGCTACTTTTAGTGTAAATATAACATTCATTTGCGTGTGCGGTGCATTTTTATTCAGTCATTTTAGTTTTAGTAGTCTCATCGGGTGCGAAATCTATACAATGGCCAGTATTTAAAACAGAATCGCGTACAAAAAAGATCAAACTGGCAACGGGACGCATTTCGATCTTTGCAAAATGCATAAATGGTATGTTTGGATTTTAAAATTGCTCCCACTAAAAACAAAATTACTATTACAAAAATTGTTGTTTTTTTTTGTTTTTTTTTTAATTCGAGCGGCCCGAAAATGACGAGCGGGCGGTCGAGGACAACCAAATGATTCGTTTTTGTTGGCCTAAGGTCAAGTTGACACACGATCTATTATCCTAGATATCTGATGGGGTCGGGGGTAGGGGTACATTGTCCTAGGAGGTAGAAATCCGAAAGAGATAGATGTTCGGGACAATCGTTCTAGGGATATTGACTTAAGGGATGGCAGAGTAGTCTGTGGGTATTAGTACCAAGGGTGCATTATCCTAGTGGATATGTTGCCAGCAGATGGTAGTTGGAGGAGTTCTTATGTGAACGTCGAACATTCATTTCCGAAAGAAGTTTTGATTTACTGCCAATCATAGCCGTATTCTACTTTGTAGTTAATTTATCTATCATTCATTTTCATGGAAACACTGAAAGGACTGACGGTTTTATAAAACATGCTATGGTGAAAATATTTCTTTGATAAACCAAAGTCCTAACTTCAAACCTATAAATAACCGAACACCTACTACCTTACATTTAGTAGTAGCTCGAACCCTACCTTTTCATTGCATAATGCCATGTCTTTCTATACCCGAATGGTTGTGGTTTGTTTAAAACACCATTCAAGGAATGTTCGCTCTTACCACTATAAGTAGATTGGTTCAAAATGCATCCATATATATATCCACATATGTTTTAAGCATGGACAGGTCTCCCCGAATAGCTTTTGATTCCTTTTCACAGAAATATATGTAGAACATAGAATTATTTGCTTTACTTGTATATCAATGTAGTTGTGTCGGTGAGGGCCTTAAAGTTTCCTACAAATAACTTTGTTCTGCTAATGCTCAGATTGTAACTACAAGCTCGCTTTATAGTAGATGTCCATCTGATTGGACCATTCATTGATATTCCCCAATTTGTCCACCGCTTCCTACATTTCATTTACAGCAATCTTGAATGAGTCTGTCGCTCTGGGCCTTGAGAGTAATGTCATCCCAGATTCAAGTCTGACAGCTTCCAGTGCGTATAATACTAACTATGGTGCAAAGAGAGGTCGTCTTAACCTGGCCCGAGCCAAGAAACTGCGTGGAGCCTGGGCAGCACGAGTAAACAATGCCAAACAGTGGATCCAAGTAAGAAAGGTTTCTTAAGGCCCATTTAGACACGCCACATTTAGGCAACCCTTTTTTTCTATAGCATATGGGTTCATATCCTACTGCTGTCTCCGTATCAGTAATATTAGGTCAACAGTTGTATTCGTTTTTGTTTAAAACATTTAATGAGCTAGCATCTAAATATATGAGTGATAAATTTGTTTTTAACGAAAAGTGTTACAGGCTAAGATATAATGAAAATGTAATGCTTTCGAAACCAAGAACCAATCAGTGTAAACGTACATTCTTGTATCGAGTATCCGTGTTAAACATCGAACTATCTCTTTAGCTCCATCAGTTAGGCACACTACATTGGTGCAACAAACATGTTCATAAATACTTTCATTATTTTGATATTTAAATTTCGCAATCCCATTGGCTATTGCCGTAAACATAATCACTGTAATAACATGATAAATTGGATAATGTTTAGAATATTTTAAAACTAATTATATCAATTGTTAGCAGGGTGGTAGATACGGGTGGGGTCGTATTCAATTACATTAGGGATGGTAAGGGATATTTGATTAGATTTTAATGAATTTTGTTTGTGTTTTTTGTTTCATCTAATTTAATTTAGTTTAGTTTAGTTCAAGTGCAATGTATTTTAGTTAAGCCTTACTGTTTTGATATAGCATTACTTATTATAGTATCATTATGTATATATTGGACTCCATGGAAGAACAGAGCCATTAGGTTAATGGCTGCGAAATGGACTAACTAATCATGCTATTATTGTTATTTAAGTCTTTGATTTTGTCATATTGTGTTTGTTTTTTTTAATGATGATTTTCGGAAAAACAAACAAACAAAACAGTCAATATTGTAAGGCCATAGTTATTTTTTACCCATTCACTGCCACAATGTTTGTAATAACAGTCACCATCCAATTGTATCGCATATGGGTTCACATCCCACCGATGCCACCATGTCAGTAATGACAGAGTCACCAGTTATTTCTATGGAACCAGTAAACAGAGTCACCAGTTATTTCTATGGAACCATTCCCATACAATACACGGTTAAAAAAAAAAATATTTGGCACTTTTTTAGGTGACTTATGATGCGTAGATTTTTGTTTACTCTCTAAAGGTTGCCATAGTTAAATGATTATTCACATCCAAGTCAGCACTTGTTTCCTTTTAAGGACGTTAATATAAATGTTCGATTTTATTCAGAAATGAGATCGTTAATTAGAGCAACAAATGTGGGGAACTTGTTATTTAAATATTGACCTTGGAGGAGCAAAGTCGTATAATAGCGAGGTTATACCATTAATATGTGCAAAGAAAGTAGCCATTATTATTATTTTTTGAAAAATCATATAGATTTGACACATTTTGGAACTGCTCATTGGTTAAAAGTTTTTTGATTGAGATAATGTGGTTTAAATGATTATGAGAATTAACATCAATAATTCTTCCTCCGATTCTGTTATTTCTACAAGGTGGATCTTTTGGACCTTTACCGTATCATTTCAGTTGCGACTCAAGGGCGACAAGATGTAAGTCAATGGGTAACAAGCTACAAGCTTGCTTGTAGTACTGATGGCACGACCTTTCACACCGTGAAGGGCATCCCTACAAACAATCGAGCTGACAGGGTAAGTTTGTTCTCTGATTATTCTGTTTTTTGTTATTCCATTGACTCTACTATTGTAGAAATTTGGAGGCATTTGAAATCTTATTGAAAACATTCAAATATTTTCATGTTAGGATAATTTCGTTTAAAAAGAAAGGCAATCGTTACCTAAGAAACATAATAATATTCATGTTTGGTGTACTAATTACTATTACGCATACACCAAGTTTAAAAGGAGGGAATGATTAGGCAGGATATTAAAGAGCTGTCTATAATAATTTTGTAAATATAAAAGAGCAAGTAATGCAATTACAGTAAAAAAAAATCTTCAATCCATTTTATGTGTTTTCTATTTTTATACTAGGTCTGTAAAACTAGAAATTTATGTCATCAGAATATATATTCAAATATAAACGAATGAAAAGGCACTGAAGATGCAAAACTATTATTTTATTCATCATGCTACATCAGATTCTTTTTGGTTCGATAGCAATTAACTGCAGAATTATTTAAAACATAATTATTAAAAAGTGATTTATTTTTCTTTTATCATAGAAGATCTTCATCGGTAATGTTGACCGCAACACCATCGTGACCAACACTCTGCCTGTGCCCCAGGTTTGTTGCTATGTCCGCTTGATGCCCGTCAGAATCATGGCACCGCCGCATCAGTCTTCGTATGGAGATCTATGGTGAAGGCCCTCTCACAGGTCAGTTTTAATAAACCTAGTGATACTGCAACATTTTTTGCTCCATCTTCAATCTCTCCGGCGACAGTTACTCTGGGATTTTTTCACCAATGATAGAGGCATAGTGCTATGGTAAAGATTATGTGTCAAGTAAGGTTCAGAGTTAGGGTTAGCAATAGTCCTTTTTCAAGGATTGAATCTAAGATTTCGGTTAGCATATAATATGAGGCATTTGCTGTGGAGGGTTGTTGTACCTAAGAATTATTTGTATAGAAGGCAATAAAACTATTAAGGCGTGTCTTCTGCACAATATACGTTTTAGAGAGGGTTGGGATTGAACTTTTAAGGATCTCTTTGCATGTACCCCAGTACCCCGGGGTAAATTTCTAAAGTGTAGTTTACCAGAGTTAAAATGTTGGTACAGTGTGCACAAAACACCTTTTAAGGTCAAGTTCACCCAGGGTCTATTATCCTAGATATTTGATGGGGGTGGGGGTAGGGTTACAATGTCCTAGGAGGTAGAAATCCTAAAGAGATAGATGACCAGGGGCAATCGTTCTAGGGATATTGATTTAGGGGGTGCTAGAGTAGTCTGTGGGTATTCATGTCCTAGGGTGCAGTGGATGGTAGTTGGAGGGGTTCATGTAGATATGTAGAACATTCATTTCTGAAAGACTTTTTGATCTACTGCCAACCATACCCGTATTCTTCTTTGTAGTTTAACTATAGTAAAGACTTCTGTTTACAGTTCAAACAGTTTGTGATCAATGTAGTTCACTCATCTATCATTCATCTATGTGTAAAAACTGAAAGAAACTGAAAGTTTCATGAAACATGCTCTGATGAAAATAGGTCTTTTGATCAACCAAAGTCCTAACTTCAACCCTAAAATAACCGAACACCTAATACCTAACATTCAGTAGTAGCCCGAACCCTATCTCGTCTATGCCATAAAGCCATGTGTTCCCAGACCAAAAATGTTGTTTTTAATGTGGTTTATTAAGAACAACATTCAAGGAATGGCACTTACCACTATTATTATAGTAGATTGGTTCGAACTGCCTCCATATGTATCGACAGATGTTTGAAGCAGGGATAGGTCTCCCCGAATAGCCATTTTTTTAAATGCAGGCTTTACTACTTCAGCTAGAAGGGATTGGACCACCCAGCGAGCCAGCGAGGTTACTGTGACAGGTGGCTAGTATCTCATTAACTCAGCTCTCATTTAACATAAGAAAAAGTGGATCATGGGGGACCAACAGGCACCGATTGGGGAAGTTTTCTATGTAGAGGGAACAAGTAGCTACAAGTAGGACAGTGTGCCTTTAAAAGGAATACATCTACATGTAAAACATTGAATGCTTTGATTGTGTATTAATAAGCAAATATCAAGGAGTTGTCTCGATGATGGCCTTGATATTTCCTATAAATAAACTTTTGCCCATGCCTAGATTGGAACTACAGACTGGCTTTATATTGGATTTCTATCTGATCAGACCATTCACCCATATTTCCATATTTTACCACCGCTTCCTATATTTTGCTTTACATTGCCACGCATTAACTTACAGTAATCTTGAATGACCCTGTCCCTCTGGGCCTTGAGAGTAATGTCATCCCAGATTCAAGTCTGACAGCTTCGAGTGCGTATAAAGCTAACTATGGTGCAAAGAGAGGTCGTCTTAACCTGGCCCGAGTCAAGAACCTGCGTGGAGCCTGGTGTGCACGAAAAGACAATGCTAACCAGTGGATCCAGGTAAGAAAAGTTTTTTAAGGCCAATTCAGATACGAAACATTTAGGCAAAACTTAGTTCTAGGGCACGGGTTCATATCCCACTGCTGCCACAGTATCAATAATGTTAGGATCAACAGTCACTTGTTAGGCAATAGTTTAATTTGTTTCCATACACTGCCACAATGTCTGTAATAAGAGTCGCCTGAAAATTCATATGCATATGGGTTTACATCCCACCGCTGCCACCATGTCAGGAATGAAAGCGTCACCAGTCATTTTTTATTTCACCATTCACTGACACTAACACCGTTAAAATTTGTTTTTATTTGCTACTTTTTGAAAATCATATATAACTTCTGAGTTCTTAGATTTGTGTTTCCTCTCTTTAGGTAAAGCTAGAGTTATATGATAATTCACTCCCAAGTCAGCACTTGTTTCCTTTTAAAGCACGTTAACATAATCGTTCGATATTACTCAAAAATATGATCGGTAATAAAAGCAACAATTGGAGAGCTTCTTATTGACCTTGGAGGAGCAGAGCTGTTTTACAGCGAGGTAAAAACATAGATATGTACAAAGTAATGCGCACAGGAAGTAGCCGTTATTATTATTTTTTAGAAAATCTTAAAGATTTGACACATTTTGTAACCTGCTCATTGGTTAAAGTTTTGTCATGGAGATAAAAAAAAAAAAATACAGATAATAATGAGGATGAACATCAAGAATTCTTCCTCCTATTCTTTTATTTCTACAAGGTGGATCTTTTGGACCTTGACCGTATCATTTCAGTTGCGACTCAAGGGCGACAGGATGTAAGCCAGTGGGTAACTTGCTACAAGCTTGCTTGTAGTACTGATGGCATGACCTTTGACACCGTGAAGGGCTTCCCTACAAACTCTGGACCTGACAGGGCAAGTTTGTTCTCTGATTATTTTGTTTTTTTGTTGTTATTGCATTTACTCTATTCATGTAGAACTTTCAAGGCATTTGAAATATTGACTTACTTAAGTGCACAGGACGGAGTGTCCCCTTGCGCTCCTACGGGTGGTCTGCCTCCATTCACTTCTGTCCTGGGCTTGGCGTTGGGCAGCCTCCAGGCTTAATCCAGAGTCTTGGTGGATTTGGTCTTTCCACCTCAAGGGAGGACGTCCTGGTGGCCTTGGTAAAGTGAAGTCATTGGTGTGGTCTTGTATTGGTAGGTGTTCCTGTGGCATACGTACCACATGTCCAAACCATTTCAGGCGACGGTTGGATATTTCCTCATTTATTGTCCTGGAGATTTTTAATGACTTCCTGCTATTGTCCGCAGACATCTCATTTCAAAAGTTTCCAGTTTATCCCGGTCAGTTTTCCTTAGCTTCCACGTCTCTGACCCGTAGGTGGCTATAGGACGAATGAGGGCATTATAAATCCTGACCTTCAGGGCTCTTGAAATATCTTGGTTGGTCCAAATATTGTTTCTCAGTCTGCCAAATGCCCAGGAAGCTAGATTTGTGCGTCTCTTGACATCCTTGGTAACTGAGGGGACTACACTTCCAAGGAAGACAAAGTTTTCTACCTTCTCTATAGGTTTGCCATCTATTGAAATCTCCTCATAATGTTTGTCATGATTCTGCATTTAGCTGTGTTGATTTTCATTCCCCATTTACCACAGACTTCCACCAGCTTGTTTGTAGATGTTTGGAGTTTGTCATAGATGAGTTCGAGTAGAGTGGTGTCATCTGCATAGCGGATGTTATTAATGCGTATGTCACCCATCTGAAACTCCACTGTCTAGGTTTTTGACATCTGACATCACAAACTCTAGGAAGATGTTAAACAGACTTGGGGAAAGAAGACAGCCTTGCCTGACTCCTGTCATAACTTGGAACTACGATGACAGCACATTCAGTCTGATCATACATATACTTAATGAGGTCAATCAGGTTCTCCTCAACTCCTATTGAAAGAAGGCACTTCCATAAAGCTTCCCTCCAGACAGTATCGAATGCTGCTTTGAAGTCCACAAAGTTCCAATGAATGGGGATATATCTCTCTTTGGCCTTCTCCAGCACTTGCCTGACAATGAAAATAGCATCAGTGGTTCCTCTGGAGCTCCTGAATCCACACTGCTTTTCTGATAAATGCTCTTCAATTGTCTCTTGGATCCTACTGAGCACCATCCTGCAGAAAACTTTAGCCGGCACTGAAAGCAGTGTTATGGCTCGGTAGTTAGCTTGGTCAAGTTAATCCTCCTTTTTGTACACATGGGTAATAAGGCCTTTGCTCCATTCAACTGGTGTCTTGCCTTGCGTAAAAGCAGTGTTGATGATCTTCAGCAAGATCTGTGCCATTGCTGGACCACCAGCTTTCAGTGTTTCAGCTGCTATATTATCAAATCCAGTTGCTTTGTTATTCTTTAGAGCCTCGATCGCAGCTTTAACCTCTCATATGGTAAAAGGTGTAGTCTGGTTTTCAGTAGGAGGAGGTTCAGGTATATAAAACTCTTATTGAAAATAATTAAAATATTTTCATAGAGGATGATTTCTTTGAAAAAGAAACGTAATCGTTACCTTACAGGAACATAATTTTATTTATGTTTGGTGTACTGATTACAATTCCGCATATACAAAGTATAAGAGGAGAATATTGTTAGGCAGGATTAACGTACTATCTATAGTTGTAAATATATTAGAGCAAGAAAAGGTACACAAATCTTCAATCCAGTTCATTTGTTTTCTTTTTTTATTACTAGGTCTGTAAAACTAGAAATTGATGTCATCAGAATATAAATTTAAATATAAACAAATGAGGAGGCACGGTAGATGCAAAACTTTTCTTTTAATCAGCATGCTTCATTTGATTTTGGGGGGTTTGAAAGCAGTTAACTGCAGAATTATTTAAAACATAATTATTAAAAAAGTGTTGTGATTTTCCTTTTTTATTAAAGATCTTCACCGGTAATATAGACCGCAACGCCATCGTGACCAACACTCTGCCTGTGCCCCAGATTTGCCGCTATGTCCGCTTGATGCCTGTCAGCTGGCTCGGCCACATTAGTCTTCGTATGGAGATCTATGGTGAAGGCCCTGTCGATGGTCAGTTTTAAAACTAGTGATACTTCAATATTTTTTGCTCCATCTTTATTTTTTTCCGGCGACGATTACTTTGGCATAGTGGCTATGATTGGGTTTTAAGGTTCAGAGTTAAGCAGGGCTCCAACTTAGCCGAGTTGGAGCCTCGAGTTGTGGCGAGCTGGCACGATCTTATGGCAAGCAGTTTTATCATTAAAACATATTTCTTGATATCAAGAATTCAATTCTTGATATCGAATTCCTGAAATCGAATTCCTGATATCACGAAATCGAATTCTTGATATCAAGAATTACCATTGCTTTACAACGTAGAATTATTTCTTGATATCAAGAATTGATTTCTTGATATCAGTTAATAATAAAACGGCTTGCCATAAGATCGCGCCAGCTGACCACAACTCGAGGTTCCAACTCGGCTAAGTGGGAGCCCTGCTTTAGGGTAAGGTATAGTCCTTTTTACAAGGATTGAAGCTAACATTTTGGTTAGTATATGATAAAAGGCATTTGGTGTGGAGGGTTGTTGTACCTAAAAATTAGTTGTATAGAAGGCAATTGACCTATTAAAGCCACACCGCATTACTCGTAGCTACTTGCGCCCTCTTTGTATATAACAAACAATGCATAATCGGTGACCATTGGTCCCCCATGAACCTCTTTTTCTTCTGTTATTTGAGAGCTGATGAGATAACCACCTGTCCGGTGAATTTACAGGGTGGTCCTTTAAATCCTTAACACTAGTAAAGATGGCCTTTAGGGATCGAATTTTTAAGGATCTCTTTGCGTTTCTAAGCGTAGTTGTCCAGAGTTAAATATTTGAGACAGTATGCACAAGTCACCTGTTTAGGTCAAGTTCACCCAGGATCTATTTTCCTAGATATATGTGGGGATGGTGGTAGGGGTACATTGCCCTAGGAGGTAGAAATCCTAAAGAGATAGATGTTCGGGACAATCCTTCTAGGGATATTGACTTAGGGGTTGCCAGAGTAGTCTGTGAGTAAATTCTCCCAGTGTGTAGGTTGTCCAGGAGATGGTAGATCACGGCAGAGTACTGTGGGTATTCATGTCCAAGGGTAAATCCTCCAAGTGGGTAGGTTGTCCAGGAGATGGTAGATCACGGCAGAGTACTGTTGGTATTCATGTCCAAGGGTAAATCCTCGTAGTAGGTAGGTTGTCCAGGAGATGGTAGATCACGGCAGAGTACTGTGGGTATTCATGTCCAAGGGTGAATCCTCCTAGTAGTTAGTCGTCCAGGAGATGGTAGATTACGGCAGAGTACTGTTGGTATTCATGTCCAAGGGTGAATCCACCCAGTAGGTAGGTTGTCCAGGAGATGGTAGATCACGGCAGAGTACTGTTGGTATTCATGTCCAAGGTTAAATCCTCCTAGTGGGTAGGTTGTCCAGAGGGTGGTAGTTCACGGCAGAGTACTGTTGGTATTCATGTCCAAGGGTTAATCCTCCTAGTGGGTAGGTTGTCCAGAGGGTGGTAGTTCACGGCAGAGTACTGTTGGTATTAATGTCCAAGGGTTAATCCTCCTAGTGGGTAGGTTGTCCAGAGGGTGGTAGTTAGAGGGGTTCTTGTCTGAATCCCGAACAATCATTTTCGAAAGAATATTGAACTACTGCGATTCATAGCGGTATTATTCTTTGTAATTTGACTATTAAAGACTATTGTTTACAGTCCAGGCAGTTTGTGGTCAATCTAGTTCATTAATCAATCATTCATATGTATACGAACATTTAAAAATTGTAAATTTGTGTTTATTTTTCAGTGTGAATGGTCAACATAGCAGACCTGATCTGAAGATTCAATTGATGGAATTATACCAGACGATGTATATCATTTGCAATTTCCCTCATTAATTGATGAATACAGCAAGATATGTTTTCCAGCATGCAACTGTTATATCATTTCTTTAAAGTAAGTTTAGTACATTAAAGAGATCCGTGTCCTGATATTGCTCACTAGTTCTTGTAGGGTAATGATTGGGTGCTCTAAGCATATTCACAGATCATATATATATATCTTATGAATTAAATATGTGAAAATAATATGAAGATTAGTCTTAAAGGTAATACAAAGTTTTGGGAAATTTTGGAAATTGGGTGGATAGTGATTCTTTACAATTTTAATATATTTGGATGCCCCTGTGGATGCATTATAAGCACTAGAAAATTTAGGTTCTAAAACACTTCTGCTTTCGAGAAAAATTGAATATAAAAATTTACCGGTGCTCCCGGTAAATTGTGATAAATTTCCAATAGCGGCTACGACCGTACAATGGTAGCTGCGACCATGACAATCTCAGAATATGTAGTTGTGATATATAATTTCAAAACGGGAATAGCTAATTGGTCGATTTTAGTTTAGAAATATTGTTTTATAGCTTAATTGATATCTTGACCTTGAGAGGGAGCTATACAACGTAAAGAGTGTATTATTTACAAGTTCATGACTTTGGACTCGATTTCAACCGCGACAACGATCACTGAATATTGTAGGATCGCATATGATTCCAATGTGTTCATTCGAACCAAATTCATGACCCCATACCAAAACTTTGTATTCCCTTTAACAAATATAATATGCAGTTGAGAATGGAGTAATTATTTTTTTTGATTTTGACGTTGTTGCTTACACTTTTTTTAATCATGATTAGCGAAGTTGACAGTCTTTGCAAAGTCTAATTCATATTACTAATAAGTTGTCACATTGTTAGTATAATCAAACCCACCTAACAAATGAGGACATAAGCTAAAATAGTCTTTGCATTGTTTTTTATGCCTCCGCCACCGAAGGTGGTGCCGGAGGCATCATGTTTTCGGGTTGTCCGTCCGTACGTCCGTACGTCCGTCCGTCCGTCCGTCCGTCCCGTTTGACCGTTATCACAATATCTCAAGAACCATTTAAGATTTAAACTTAAGACTCGGGAATAGTATTTATCACCATAGGAAGACGATCTGATTAGATTTTGGAGTACGTAGGTCAAAGGTCACAGGTCACAGAGGTCAACTTATGAAATTCCTTGTATTGAGTTTGTTAGCGCGATATCTCAAGAACCATTTGAGATTTAAACTTCAAACTTAAGGATAGTATGTATCACCATAGGAAGACGATCTGATTAGATTTTGGAGCACGTATGTCAAAGGTCAAGGGTCACAGAGGTCAACTTATGAAATTCCATACATTGAGATTGTTATCATGATATCTCAAGAACCACTGGAGATTTAAACTTCAAACTTAGTGATAGTGTGTATCACTATAGGAAAACAATCTGATTACATTTTGGAGCACGTAGGTCAAAGGTCAAGGGTCATAGAGGTCAACTTATGAAATTCCATACATTGAGATTGTTATCATGATATCTCAAGAACCACTGGAGATGTAAAAACTTCAAACTTAAGGATAGTATGTATCACCATAGGAAGACGATCTGATTAGATTTTGGAGCACGTAGGTCAAAGGTCAAGGGTCACAGAGGTCAACTTATGAAATTCCATACATTGAGATTGTTATCATAATATCTCAAGAACCACTGGAGATTTAAACTTCAAACTTAATGATAGTGTGTATCACCATAGGAAGACAATCTGATTAGATTTTGGAGCACGTAGGTCAAAGGTCAAAGGCCACAGCGCACATTATGAATGCAAAAACAGCTTGTGATCGCGTTATCTCAAGAACCGATTGATGGATTCATGCCAAAATTAGGTCATGTTTGTTACTTGCAGAGCCAATGAACTGAGTAGATTCTTGGTTCATAAGGTCAAAGGTCAAAGGTCATGGGCCCATTATGTATGCAAAAATAGCTTGTGAAAGCATTCTCATTAGAACTGACAGATGGATTACTATTTAACTCAGAACATCTTGCAGAGCCAATGAACTGAGTAGATTTTATGGTCATGAGGTCAAAGATCAAAGGGTCATATATGTATATGAGAAATTGCTTGTAATCACAATATTCTGAGAACCTGTCAATGGATTACCATTGAACGTGAATTCAATTTTTTTTTTCTGTTTTGGTTTGTAAAATTGCTCTATAACGGAGGCATCATTTTCGACTGCGCGCAGTCGAATTCCATCTAGTTTTAATTCTATATCTTATGTAATATTCTATTGTGGAGGGTAAATGGCGCATATACTCCATATGGATTCCTGATACTGTACTATTCTTCTAATAAATCTACTTTTAAATGGAAAAGAGCAGACTCTATCCGTTTTAATTTGTTTAAGTACTTCTCTTTTTCCCTAGTCTTTAATCAAACACTAAAAGATATACACGCAAAAAATCAAACATCTCAAATTTAGTAGGATTAGTCGTCAGCTTCCACAGTTACATAATTTTCTTTTACTCCATGGTCTGGATTTTACCCCTGTGAGATTTTAGGAAAAACATGGCCTCTTTATGATTACATGGTTTTCAAATTAAGTGCATTGTTACTTACATTTGCTTTGAAAAAGAAGAACTTGGTGGGTTGGCTGTGGGTAGGTTGTTGGTGATGGTGGTTAATTCCTGAAGATGAAACACTACGTGTAAGGAGATATTTTCAGGATCTAAAATTTCAAACTTGGAATATTGCAAGTGTGTCTTGTACACTGGTGTAAACATGTATACAGGTGCAACACAGTGCTATGAACTAAACAAAAATATGTATGTGTGGGCGTGTGTGTGTATCAGTGTGTGTGTATCACTCTCAAGAACTCATTAAAAACTCACAAAACTAATCGCAATAACACTCGGTTAGAAATAAATATCACATGTCATATGCTTATTATTTATTTTTTTAAATAAGATATCTTAACACAATTACAGTCGTACAAAATCAAAAAGCATTTAAACAGTATCATAAGTTTGTATAATAATATTTAAATGCTAAAAAAGTTTAATATCATAAATTGTATTTACATGTACATTCTGACTACCTCAAACGCCTGAAAATACCTTAGACACATTTTCTTGCAAAACTAGTACTCATAATTTGTATGAACTGTAGATAGAGTTCTTGTAACATTTCACTTAACATAACTTGTAGAGAGAAGAGCAGACTTAGAACATCTATCAAAACTCAAAGATTGGTGAAGAAGAATGAAGGAACATTTAATTCAAAGTGCATGAATCAACTTCATGGAAACAGATTTTGAGAAAGACTGATAAAAAGGGGAAAAAATGAAATGCATGAAAATAAAATGTTGGAATGTAAGGAGTAAAAAATGTAATCTCTTTTTACTTTCAGGCATTCAATGTCCATTCATTAATGCACCAACGTTTGAAGAAAAAAATCTCTTTGCAATACGGCTCGGGTTACAGTAAACCAAAGCACCATGTTTCATACAGTTAATTGTATTCAGGCAAATGAATTGATAAAAATGCTATTTTCAAAGTAGAAATTGATCCAAGGATCTTAAGGTAGGAAAGATACACATGGAGGCAATCCAACATGGCTTCCTCTTGTCCTCTCTTCAATGATGCAAAGATGGCATGTCCATGCTATATGTAACTATGTGGTGCATTGCATACATAGGCCCTTGAAATCTATATTAGCCATGAATGCAACATGACATCATATCGTATCACAAATATCACCATAATTCATTAAATTGATCCTTAAATAATTCCATTTACAGGCTTTATTTGTAATTCCTTCACAAAAGAGAAGTTCAATAATAATATAAAACTAGAAATATCGCAATCTGTATTGCCGCGCAATACAAATGTATCCCCCGGCAGTGGCGGCGATTTTGTGTTTTCCTTAAGTTTTGAGGGGGAAAAGATCCCCTCTCCCCTCCCTGAAACAAAAGGATGACGTAGCGATCGCCAATAGTGGCTCAGACTATTGTCAAGACTAGGAGCTGCATCACCAAAATAATATGTGTGTAGATTAGAGTATAATGCATCTCTGTAGAAAATTTGAAGAAATCTGTCAAGAAATGTGGCAGTTAGAGCGCACAAAAGACAGCCACCAAAATATGTCCTTTGACACTATAACAGACGGAACATAGGTGGCAGCATCACCAAAAACTATAGGTGCATAGATGTTACCAACAGACACTTCCATACTCAATTTAAAAGAAATCTTATAAAAAATGATGCAGTTAAATGAGTGCACAAGGACATCTATCAAAATATGACCTTTGAACCTATAAAAGACGGAACACAGGAGGCAGCATCACCCAAATCTATAATCTTGTAGATTATACCAAGATACACCTTCGTTCAACATTTGAACAAAATCCTTTGAAAAATGTGGCCGATAAAGCACACACAAACCATCCACAAAAATATGGCCTTTTAACCTACAGAAGACAGAACACTGGGGGCAGCATCACCAAAAGTTATAGGTGTGTAGATTATATATAGGCGGCGGCGGCGGCGTAACGCTGTTGCATCCAAAGAACCCGTCTAGCATACTGCCGGGGGCTACAATAATGCCTAGCCAGGGCTTGTTACATACTGATAATTAATGGAGAATAATTAAAATATTTATATGTATAAATATCATATATATATATTTTCTTGCACATCCCGTTTCAAACTACTTCTGGGGGATGTTTCACAAATATCCTAAGTTGAACTTAAATCTAAGTTGGACTTAACATTTATGGAAAGCCGTTGGCATCTATGAAAATATTTTGTAAGGCATAAAAATGTTGATTCAGATAACAAATATTTTCTATTACAAAAAGGGATTTTATGTTCTTGATGTGGAATTTATAAAAAGTCTAAAATACTTGAATTTTCGCTTTTGAATTTATTTCATTTTAAGGCTACAAAGGGCTCTTCATAATGTTTAAAGTCTAAATTAGAGTTAAGTTCAACTTAGGATCTTTGTGAAACACCCCCTGCACTGTAGTTGAATATCATTCGGAACAAAAAAAACAAAATATGCGCAATACATATACAGAAATATATTCACATATAAAAACAATACTGTGCACCATTACCATGGTTACATGACGTACTGTAGTAAATAAGATATATTTACATTAATTCCATACAGTACACAGAACTAAATTACAATTGTCAGTTCCATGAAGTACATTGTTCTTTCTTTACAATATGGTTAAGATAATGAGTGTGATATTTGCTTCACCATTTGCACAATACAATAAACAATTTGCATACATATATATGCATTGACTTGTAAGTTGTACCAGTAGAGATTTTGCTGTAAAGTGGCCATCTTAATGACCCTGTTGTAGAAGATATCATCTTTTTAGAGCGATAAGGGCATTAGCTAATACTACTTTACATGAAGCCAACACCCTTCTGGCTCTCAGCACATGATAGTATATGTTCAGTAATAAGTATCAACACAATTGCCTAATCCTTTATCAGTAACAGATACTAATTGAATAGAAAAAGAGGCAATAAGGCAGAAATTGTGACTTCTATCAACCTGATACCAGAGAAATACCATTTCAAAACTATAAGCAGAACAGAATATTCAACTTAACAGCAAGAAATCGCATCAATTTTAATATCCAATTTATTTTCCAGTCTTATTCAATCAAATGAATAAATTTTCTACTCTAAAACAAGAAATTTCTGTTTTGTGAAAAATTCCCCTGTATCGTAGATAACTCCTGTTTTTCCAGTATGAAATTTTTACAAATCCCGGCCACTCATGAACTTGAAAAAAATTATGCTTTCTGCATTTGTTTTTGTTTTGTTTCCCTTTTTCAGTATTCCATTTCATTGGATTTAATCTGCTGGTTTAGAATACGGGATATAAGTAATCTTATCCTTCATCACATGTTGAAGGAAAATATCAATTTCCAAATATCACATAGCATTTTTACATACCGGTAGTGGATAAAGTCGGATTTCAATGTAAAACAAAAGAGACAATATTCCTAAGATTGAAACTAAAAAAAGTAAACCCAGATAACAAAGAATAAAGTCTGATGAGGTGAGGTTACCATTTGATTTAAAGGTAATGCAACATTTTGGGAAATTTTGAACATTGGATGGATAGTAGTTCTTTAAAATTTTGATATATGTGCATGCCCCTGTGGATGTATTATAAGCCCTAGAAAATTTAGCCTCTAAAACACTTCTGCTTTCGAATGGAATAATCAAAATTTACCGGTGCTCCCTGTAAATTTCAAATAGCGCCTAAGGCCATTCCATTGTAGCTGCGACCATGAGAATCTCAGAATATGCAGTTCTGGTATATAATGTCCAAACGGGAATAGTAAATCGGTCGATTGTAGTCCAGTAAACATTGTTTTAAAGCTAAAGTAATATCAGTCTTGGGAGGAAGCTATACAACATAAAGAGTTTATTATTTACAATTTCATCACTTAAGACTCGATTTCAACCGCGCCAACGATCATTGAATATTATAAAATGGCATATGCTCCCAATATGTTCAATTGAACTAAATTCATGACCCCATACCAAAACTTTGTATTACCTTGAAGCACCAAAGATTCTACAATGAGAAATGATACATTCATCATCTGCCAAAGGGCATGTAAAACAGACAATTTGACAATAGGAGGGAAAAAAAGAAAGAAAAAAGTAGATTATACATTTTAACTTGCTGCAGAAATACATTCAATGAGAGATGAAGTCATTTTCACTGAAATGTCTAGGAATTAATGAAACCCATTTGAACAGGCAAAAAACAAAATATTTGGTAATATTCCATGCGTTTCCTAGTAACCCTAACGACAAGACAGTGGGCCTGTTGTTTTATTTATCTTGTTTTCCTTTGTGTTTGGATTGCATGATATTCATGCAAGCATTAATTGCAAAAATGCTAAGAGGCAAGTGCTGCTTATACATCTAAATGAAATAAATGACAAGCTGTTTGTAACACATCTGGAGCACTTGATCCCAGTTCCAGTAATTGATGGTAGAAAGAGAAGTAAATGTGGAATTTTCATTCTAAAAATTTGCTCCTACAGGTGTGTAAACAAAAAAGAGTAAAAATATCAAATTTGTTGTTTCTCTAAATTTCGGATACGCTAAGATAAATTGTCTGTTTAAATTGAGATAGATCACATCACATTACATAGACTTAATGATCTGCCCTCTCCAAACAGATATCAGGATATCTTCTTATAAAAACAGACAATGTCTAAAATCATGACCCTTTATGTGTTCCATTGATCACTCACAAAAGGATTAGGTATTATAGAGAGCCTTGCTGGCAGGGGAAAGGAAACATTTAACAAACAAAACAAACAGATTAGTTGTGCATCGGATCAGTAGTACACAATATCTTGGCAGCAAATTGTAATGTAGATATTTCTATTGTCTAGCTGTCAGGGTTTCTCTGGAGGTTCATTGGTTAAGGACTCCTGTATGTGTTCTGAAGATGGTGGGCCTTTCCTGCTGATTGGAGGTGTGTTGTTCAACGATCCTTTGATGGGTAGTGGAGGGGGTGCCTGATCCTGAAAACAAAACACACGTGACAAATTACAAACTGACAATGCAGCATTGTATTGAAGGGGGTTACTGGTCCTCAAAACAAAACACAAGTGACTCATTACAAAATGACATTGCAGGATTGTTTTACACAAGATATTACTAATTCAAAATTAATTAAAACATGATCTAAAAGTAAATGTTGTTAGAGTATACAGAGCGAGTCAAATAAAAGTTTACACCTAGAATATTGCTAATTATTCTAAAAATCATCTACGAACAGTGAATTATTATACATCTTATGAAAGAGAGTTTTATCCCAAATCATTTGGTACCATTTTTGTGTAGTATGTGTTCAGGCTTGGATGACCAGGAGACATTGTTTAAGAGAGTGCAAAAATCAACTTGCGCCAAACGGCGTATGTGATGTCTGAATAAAACAATTGGGAATTGGGTATTAAAGGCCAAGTCCACTACAAAAATAATTTGCTTTTAATAGATGCAGAAAAACAAGAGAAACAGAGCAAACAAAATCTGAGTAAAATCGGATAAATAATAAGGAAGTGATGATTTTTTTTTTTAAGTATGAAAAACTATGGAATTAAGAATATCACTACACAAATTCCTAATTTGGTTATCAGTTTGTGACGTTGTTGCCTCACTATTTATTGTTTGCTTTATATATTTTTATCCTATTAATTTTCCTTCATTTGCCCAGGTTTTATGATTTTTATCATGTTATATGATTTGTATCATATTGCATCATGGCCTTCTAATTGTTTTATAAGGTCATGGGTGTGTGCGAAAGTGTGCGAATCAGTAATAATAAATTTCAAATCACCAAAATCGTCTACTTTTCAACTTTGCTGCTCCCCATTGGGGATGTTTTTATTTAAGACACACTCTAATACAGAGCACACCATCCAAACAAAACCCAAGAGAGGGAAACTGCTCCTTTGTCAATGACCGAAAATGCACATAATCAGAAGGCGGTGACTCTCATTGGATCAAAGAAAGAATCAGGTCGACTGTCCATCCGTAATAGGTCCATGGTTTGTCTGATTTTTCTGCTTCTATTGAAAGTTATTTATTTTTGGACCGGACTTGCCCCGTAATTCGGTCTATGCAGATCCAAATAACATCCCTAACGAAATTAAACATGCCAAACATATCAAATATCAAATGTCAAAGAACGTTTGTGCGGTGTGTATGTGTGTGTGACTTTGCTGATGCAAAAAGCATATGCAATGCATCTCATTTGATACATTCAATTCTTTCTCTAACTTGAATACTTTTGCGCAAGTCGATTTTTGCACTCTCGCAAACAATGCCTCCTGTTCATCCAAGCGTGAACACATACCACACAAAAATGATACCAAACAATTCAGGATATAACACTCTTTCAAAACATGTATGATAACCTTTCGTTCATAGCTGACTTTTAAAATAAATGACAATTTTCTGAGTGTAATGTTATTTTTACTGACACAGTATTGTGAACAACTGTAGGCAGATTTGAGTGCCTACCACTTAACCAAATCACATCTCCCTGGCTCTTTTCGAAAATTGTGGGGGAAAATAGAATAATACTAATAATAGAGTATTTATGATGCACAAACTCCACATGAATGAGGTGCTCATGGTGCAAAAGAAAGTAAGAACATGAAAATACTCAACAGTGAGACAAATTGTTAGAAAGAACAAGCAGATCTACTGGCAAGAAATTTTGAAACGAAGAGTTTTGAGGGCATTTAAAAAACAATCTACACTTGAAATATTACAAATGTCTCTTCCTGATCTGGTCAACTAATGGAACAAACGCAGGTAGACAGCCATGCTCATTTTTTTCTCCAAATGCACCGTATCATATATCCCACACAATGTGATGAGGCAATCTAGGCAAGGAGTTAGACCGTACATGAGGCAATCTAGGCAAGGAGTTAGACCGTACCTTGTCCTTGAGTGACGTGAAAGCAACAGGGAATCCCGCTGGCTTAGGAGGAGGATTGTTTTGATCGATGACCTCTGTATGACTGAAGTCACCGGTGGACTGCTTAGGGGGTAATTTAGGGGGTGCATCACTGTCCCCATCTGATGACTGTAGAGATGACGTGGACGAGGACTGGTCTGTCGACGAAGAGAGGATCAAAAACATATAAGAGATCATTGCTTACTTAGGATTCTGAATCACACATTAAAAGATTTTTGGTCTTGTGAGTCTCTATGCTTAATCATGGCATGCATATTCATTGCTCTAATAGATGTGCATTTATTGTTCTTTTTTTTCTCTTGTTTTTCTGCATCTATTAAATGCAAATTGTTTTTGGAGTGGACTTGCCCTTTTAAACTATAAACATATACATATTCCTCACTCTAAGAGTTGTTTTTTCCTGAGACACATGAACTTTTATAAAGGGCTTCTAATACTACTGACATACATAGCCATTGTATCATACGTCTCTAGACTTACTTACTTATGAAATGTATTATGTTATAATGAGTTCTGCACTTCCACATGACATAAATTACAGACATACTATGATGGGAATCTATAATGGGTTTCTATAATTGGTTTCTGTAATGGTTTTCTATGTGTCTCCATACTGGTCCTACCTACATTATGTTGTTATAATGGGATTGTATACGTAATCATAGCATGCATATTCATTGCCCTAATGGGTTGTTATGATTACTAATGATATGTATCTTGTGTTATATCGAGTTCTACATTTTCACAGGACATAACTTACTGACATACCATGATGAAAGTCTGTAATGGGTTTCTATAATAGGTTTCTATAATGGGTTTCCTTGCTGGTCACATTTACATATGTTGTTACAATCAGATTTTATACTTACTTATAGCATGCATAGTCATTGCTCTAATGGGTCTTTGCATGGGAACATGGTTGGCTTTCTTCATATCCTTCCTCAGCGGCCTTGCACTAGAAAGCTATAATAAGTCACAGAGAGACAATGAGAAACGAAACAAGTCATAAATATGCATCAGTATAAGTTTCTCTGATTAAAAGAGGTACCGGTACACTTCTCTCTCATCTTAATTTTCAATTTGTCTGATCAGACGCTCGCTCTGAATACACCGTCACTAAACCTTGCTCTTTACCCACGTTTTCTTACATTTTCCATGACCCATGAAGTCACATACACCTTTTCCATAATGGTGAAAAGCATATGGATCTTGTTTTTTGTATATCAGTTATTAATCTATTTTTAAATTGATAACACCTTTGACAGATCACTCTTATTACCCATTAGCATGACGAATATCGCCTGAGAAATCTTTGGCAAATGGACCTCCTGCTTTCACACATGATGAAGTACAAACAGACACACATGCATTTGATGCAGACGGAGATAGCTTTAGATTACCATGCAAAATTGTCACCTTTTAATTCAAACGAACAAGTGTAATATACCCTAGTGTGAGGTGCAAAACCATGCAATTGAAGTGACCACAGTGAAAAGGAACACAGTGATAATGTGTACTGTGTAAAACTATTTACACTTAAAAATATCTACTTATTACATGTATAATACATTGTAATCGATTTATGTAAGACACACTCAACGATAAAAGAAGCAATGCACATACAAATTCCACAAATGTGAACTGAAAAAAATTACCTAAGAAAAATAAATAAATCACTTTCAAATTTTAGTTGGTAGGTTGGCATTCCAAAAATATGTAGTGTGTTTATACAGTTCTTAAACAGATTTGTGTATTTTTCAGGCTCTACAAAATGAATTCACTACAAATATATACAGATGTACAATAATTTGATTAATATCTTTGACCTTAGGTGCATGGTACGTGTATGTGTGGTTCAAAATTGGGACTAGACATAAAACATGCAAACATAACAGGCATGGCAGACCAAAAGACAAATGCAAAGGTTGTGGTGACACCTCTATCTTACTCTCCATGATCCAATTTTTACTCATCAAATTATCCTTGATTTTATAGTTGATATTTGGGTCTTTACCCACATCAAAATATGGTTATGAAACAACTGAAAATAAATAATTCTCTACCTACAGTTTTTGACTCATATTCTATACCTTCAGCATAAAGGACATTGACTACTACAAAAATAAACGTCTATTGAGACCCCCCCCCCCCCCCAAAAAAAGGGGGAATTTAAAACATTGATTTAAAAAATACTCAACTGAAATGGTCTATATATTAGAACAGAGCAAGGTTTAAAGAGAGTCTATGATAAAATAGGTTTGTAATTACCATCACAGGTAAAGTGAAATTAACTAGGGAAAGTGAGAAACATTAGAGATGTTCCTAATATAAATCATACGTCCACATTTTCGGAAGAACACCAAGGTTTCTAAAATAAAATCTATGATGAAATAGGTTTGTAATAACCACCAAAGGTTTAACTGATATTGATTAGAGAAACATCAGAGATGTTCCTAGTATGAACCTGTAAATGTCTATACATTCCATAGAATTCGAGGTTTTAAGGAACGAATCTTTGACATTAATGGATTTTTAATTAGCACCAGAGGCATACATTTATGTCAGATATTAAAGTAAGGAAAAGATAATATCCATCTTTTTTCCACAAATTAACAACAAATCAAATGTCTCACAGAATGGAGTCTTCTTGTTCATTGTTTCCAAGCCAACAAAATGTCAAAAGAAATTAATCGCAACACAAAAATAAAGGGTGAAAACAAAGCAAATCTACTAAAAAAGACCTGCCCATTAAATAGTACCTATTAAAAATCATAAAATAACCCGGTTACATAGTGAAAAGAAATAATAATTCCTAGGTTCCCATTCATTGAAATAGTAGAAAAACAAATCATTTTTTGAATAAAAAGCTAGATTGTTTCATGCTGCACAAAAGAAGTAACATGTAATTAATTTAATCTTTCTGTAATTGCATTCTTAACATATTTCCAACAGAAAATAATATCTTCAAATTTGTTCTTTTTAGCACACTATTTGTTAAAGATTGTATGAGAAGTGTGGTAATACAGCATCTTCACTCCATAAAACATGATGATTCTTCATAAAATAATATCTAACTAATAAAAATTATATTACCAAAGGAAGTAAAACAAATCTACAAATCAAAGTGATGATGTAATTTAAAAAAAATAGGATTATAAAAATTATGCCATTGGATAATTTACCGAGCTTGACGACTTCCTACGTCTACATAGAGAAAAACCCTGAAATAAGGCATCAAAAGATTGGACAAAAACGTTTAGAAAACTGTTATCTCATTCACGCATAATAAAAATGATGAGACATTCTTTTAGTAGATGAATATCATTCTTTCAGCTGTTTTAAACAAATGTTGTCCTCCTGTACAGATAGTTTGATAACTAAACATATAACTTGGCAAAAAGGATCTCTTTAATGACACCTTACAATATCCAAGCTCTTCTGCAGGTTTTGCAATGTTTAAGTACTAATTTTTCATTTTTGTGTATGTTTAAGAGAATGGTACACATGTTCATGTAGTCTGGACAAATTTACAGGTACATATTTCTATGGCAAAGATTGACACAAGCACCATTTATTTAGAGGGGATACTTTATTTAAAATACAAACATAGGCATGCATTCGAATAAGTTTTGCAATGACATTTAGCAATACATACAAACTTTTCGTGCAAAAAATGATCGCATATCAATAAAGACGTAAAATAACAAAGGCACAAGAGAAATGCTTCACAATCTATCTTAACAGAGAGTTTAATATCATATGTGTTGCAGTGTCAAACCCTTTAGATGAAACATATCAGTAGTTGTTTCGGGGGGATTCCCCTCCACTAGTCCCCATTTCAGGCAATCCATCACCAAGTACAGACTATTTCATATCAAATAATCTCTAAAATTATGGATTTTGTGGATTCCATCATATTTAGCTGGATGGTAAAGATGATGATAATTAATGATTATGATGATGATGATGATGATGATGATGAAGAAGAAGAAGATGATGAAGATGATGAGATATTGATGATGATAATGATTGATTGATGATGGGGATGATGATGATAATGATGATGATAATGATGATGATGATGATGATGATGATGATGAAGATGATGATGATGATGATGATGATGATGATGATGGTGATGAAGATTATGATGATGAAGATGATGATGATGATGATGATGATGATGAGATAATGATGACAACGATGACAATGATGACGGTGATGAAGATGATGATGATGAAGATGGCGATGATGAAGATTATGATGATGAGATAATGATGATGAAGATTATGATGATGACAATAATACCAACAATGACAACGATGACAATGATGACGATGACAATGATGACGATGATGATGATGAGATATTGATCGTGATAATGATCGATGATGGGGATGATAATTATTATGATGATGATGGGGGTGATGATGATAATGATTGATAATGATGGGGATGATGATGATAGTGATTGATAATGATGGCGATGATGATGCTGATGGCAATGAAAACATTCTTAATCCTGATAACAGTGACAGCAGACAGTTGTAATGTACATGTAACAATTGTGCAAATAAAAATAATATTTTCATTGTAACAATGATAGAGATGGTTATATTGATGAGAAATAACATTTCTCATGGCTATGATGATGCTGGTGCTGGTGATGATGATGATGATGATGATGAATTGTGATCTTAATGCAAATTATGATGAATTAATTATGATGATAATAATGAAACACGAAGCAATGACTAAAAGAATTGATGAAAACTCATGAAATCATTAAATGAATATATTTACCATTATTATTAAGAGCACAGATCAGATATTCAATGCAGCTAAATATACTAATCCTGTAAATCTTTAACGCGGATCTGGACTGTCACTATTATGCTTTAAATGGTCTTTAAGCCCTCCACATGTGTTCCTTCCATTCTAATCAAATTCAAATTCAATTCACAGAAGTATAACAGAAATATTGACTAAATTTAAATTCCCACCGACTGACTTGCATCTGCAACCACTGACACTGTTTCTCTTATAACATACACCCCTAAAAATCAATGTCTTAATTTGATATTCCTTTCTTCTATCTTCTTTAGTTGATGATAGTTGATGATAGCATATTACCCAGCTAGGACATATTTGACTATCAAAGGCTTATTTAAAACTACAACAGTACAACAAGAATATCCAGTTATATGTGAATTGAAATGATATGAAATTGAAGAGAAGTTTGAGTTCTGGGAAGAAGTGAAAAATGATTTGTGAGCGTTATCATTGTACGATGGAAGTGTGGAAGAACATCAGATAAAAAAGTTCCCTGAAAAGCATAGCTCTTCAAATGCCTTAATATTTTAAATATGGCATTTAACATCATAACAATTGGGACAGATTTTTATGCCACATGTTCGTGTAGTCCCGTATATATCTTTTGGTGTACAGTGCTTGTAACTTTACAAAGACTGGGCCAAATTTCTTATCATTTTGATGATACCAGAACCTTGCAGATCACACCAGTACTTATATGCTAGTTGATCATTTTTTTCTGATCGACTCCACAAAGTTTCTTTTACAATGCAATCACATGACCAGAACTCAACTTTATCTTTAAATTAAATTAAATGAAGTAAAATATTTATTAAAATGCTGGAAGAATGAATGATGTATCAACTTTGTTAAAATTCAAGAAAATAAATAACCAACTGAAAATCATAGGCATGCAAAAGAAAACATCTGCCCACAAGATGCAAAGGAATCATGATAATGATATTCAGAAAATGAAGAAAGAAAAGAACTGACAGACAAAGAGAAAGAAGGAGTTAAAGAGAAAACTATATTGGTATTAAAAAAGCTATAGCTGGGCAGCACTAAATTTCAAAGAAATAATGCAATTTGCAAGAAGCTATGCTAGCCTAGTTTTCATTGGGGACCCAAGTTTAACGGCACGCATCGTTAATATTGAACCCCTTTAGATAAGACTGGCATCATTCTCAAGACCCTAAAAGCAATTCAAGCATATCGGTATAAACATACAATTCATCATGTTTTGGTTTCTATTGGCTGGTATTCATTTTATAAAATACTTTTTTACACCTTCGAACACATGTCCATGGCTACTAATCATTTGCCCATTTAATAGATATTTGGGCAAAATAAAACAAATTTGATATGACTTGATGAACACTTTACTTTCTCATATCACCATCTGTGTCTGTACAGTATGTCTCTTTTTCCCCAACCTTAACATTTCTGTTGTACAGGTAGCTCACACCTTTTGAAAGAACTAAAACTAAGTTCATGTAAATGCTTTTTAAGTTACCTACACCTTGAAAAATAAAAAAATAAAAAAATAAAATACTAAACTTTTAAGCAAAATTGTTATCTATTTTTTATTTTATTTTATTTTATTTTTTAGGGGGGGGGGGTCTAAAATAAAATTGGGAACATAAATATCAATTACTGAGGGCAAAAAGGGTTTTAGACTCTGTGGAAACTAATATGATTTAATGCCCTTCTACCACTAAGTACATAAATCATATTCTAAATCCTTTGCAAAGTAAAATGCATGCAGGCCAAAACATTTGATCTGATGAGGCAAAATTATTAGCAAAACCATTTTTATACCCAGTTTATCCTTAATTTAAATCAACATCTATACCTTTCTTAAATACACTTCTGACAATATGTCTGTATACATGTAGATGTTGCTCTTTGACTTTTGAACTTCCAGAATCATCAGTTCAAATGTATAATTTTAAAGAATGGATTTTATAAGAAAAACAATAGCCACAACATGATTCACAAAGTCATACAGTACAAATACACTTTCTTAGGCAACACAGTTGTTGCATGCACATGCAAAATAACAATACACTTGACAAACATAGGTTTTCATTATGTTTTCATGCGGCCTTTCGCTTTCTAAACAGCTATTTCTTCACATCCAATTGTTGAATTTTCTCAAGATATTTGTCAGATCCTGCTGGAGATTTTTGTTGGTACCTGCAACAATTTCTCAACATGTTTTTCATGCATTATATCTAATTTTTTATACTGGATTGCTCAATTTTTTTTCATATCATCTCTCCAAAAGCATTGCACTCATAAAAATACTTCTACATTAACAGATGGCATTCAGGAATCTTGCTATTTAGACACTATTTTCTACAACCATCCATTGAACAAGCAAGATGCAAGCAGAGAAAGAGATACACACTGTAAGAGAGGGGAAGTCAGATTGACAGAGAGGGAGAAAAACAGACAGAAAGCCAGATACAGAGAGGGAGACAGGCAGGCAGAAAGTCAGAGAGAGAGAGGGGGGGGGGGGGGGGAGGGGGGAGGGGGGGGGGGGGGAGAGAAAGAGAGAGAGAGAAAGTTGGAGATACAGAGAGGGAGAAAGACAGACAGAAAGCCAGATACAAAGAGGGAGACAGGCAGGCAGAAAATCAGAGAAAGAGAGAGAGAGAGGAAACAAAGAGAGAGAGAGGGGGAGTGGGGGAGAAAGGGAGGAAGAGGGGGAGAGAGAGAGTCTGAGATATAGAGACAGAGAGAAAGAAGGGGGAGAGGCCCACTACCAAGCAATAGTTGAAGGCTGTGTGTTTACATAGAGTATAGTACCTGTTGGAAGAGTGGCATGTAGCTCTATATAAGACAAGGGAAGACAAGACGAGACAAGAAATATCCAATCAATATCAAAAAGATTTAAATAAGAGCTAAATCTCTGAGATAGTATACTACAAGCAGTAATCTTCCAAGATTATTTCCCTCACATTTCATATTTTACCACTCTAGTGAGTGAAGACTAACAGATATCTTTTACAGCTTGCGGTCTCTCTTCTTTTTCGTTCAAAAATAGACTACATGATTATCCATTATTGTCCTACATGGCCATATCTTGTGCAAGTATTGATACACTGAAAGGTATTTAAAGAAAATATCCTCCTATAAATCTTGTATATTAAAAAGTTTAAATTCTTCAATTGTTATTGTGACAATAAATACACAGGATGGTCTATTCAAATTCTAAACTTTTGAAATCTGTTTTTGTCAGTGATGCATGCATATTATCCAGATAATTCAGACAGTCAAACAAATGGATTTGAATTTTAAAAAATGAGTATTATTACCTGGATAGCATTCTACAGTATTCTACACAAAACCTTCAAGTACAAACATGAAGCATTTTTGTGGTATGCATGTGTGTGTATGTATAATCTTTGGCAAGCAATAAACAATACAGATTTTAAAAAAATAAATACAGGAAGAGTGGGGTCACTATAGGCCAGGAAAAATATATGACATTGAAATAAATATCTCAAAAGAAGGTGGGCTGGTAAGCTTGTACCAATGGTAGAGAATTAAAGGTCCTAGGTTTGGTGATGTGTCTAGCTTAATAAACTTTGTACAGGCTGTATTTTGTACTTAACCAAAAATAACAAATAATCTCAACTTTTAGAAATCGTATTTCAGGATTAAATTCCTAGTTTCATTGCCTAGGACAAACAACGTTCCCACTGAAGAAAAACAAATTCACATTGGATCTACCTATTTCAGTTTCATTTAAAAGAATAGTTTTTCTCATCCATATTACATACTGGGTCAAACTTTTTTGGCAAGATTCAAGCACAATGCAATATCTAACATTCCAACAAAAACTCAATTTAATACAGTGTACACAGAAATTAAAAGTTTGAAACGTGTATGGCGTAATTTGTGCTATTAACTATATATATACCTGTAGGTAAGTGGCATACCAGACAATGCAAAGTGCAATTTGTTCCACATTTATTTTTCCTACTACATAATATTGAGTGCAAGGCTAGGGAAAAGGATAGCCCTGTTGGATAAGATGGGTACAGTCCTTAAAGACAGGAGTGTGCATTCAAACAAAAAGCAACAGCAACAACAAAACTTTCAAGATTTTCAGATTGGAAATAAGGAGCTTCCAAAGGTTCAATGATTTTAAATCATCAATGTATCCAACTTTTTACCAAGAATTTAACATTTCATAGCATCTCAATTCAGTGTAGAGCTTCAGCAAGCAATCACATCAAACATTAGAGATACAACCCACACTAATAATAATTCAGATATATCCATTCTGATATTCTTCACTTTGGCATCATACACAAACACTAGGCATAGGGGGAGGGGAAGGGGAGGGGGAGGTCAGGAGGGGGGAGGTCGGGAGGGGGAAGGTCGGAAGAGGGGGGACTATGTGTACCTGTAGGTCATGAGGTGTCAAGGCCAATTCACAAAAGAGGAGTGGAGAGTTTTTATGGGGTAGGGGGTATGACTATATAGGCAATTGGGCATGTACATGTATCCATCTTCATATTTTATTTAAAATATTTGGAAGTCCCTAAATATCTAATTTCAAACATATTGTGCCAAACCGCAATCTTCAAAGAGCGATATGAAGAAATCTATTTTGTTTTAATCCTATAGTTTAGTTCATAGCAAAGGTTACAAAAGATGCAGGGTACAACATGTAAGAGCTGCAATTCCTTTTCTCAGAAATCCACTTTGCATTTTGATCTAGACCTAGCATAACTCATGTTAGTAAAGTCTTTAATACAGCTTTATGAATTTTTTTTGCACAGCAAGTGTGAGCCCCACCATAGCTTACACTTTAAAGAAATGACACTAAAGAGAGAAAGACAAGAAGAATTTGCTCTAAGAAATCAGAAGGTATTACGAATTTGAATATCATCCAATTCACAGAAGAGAACAATTAGTGAACACTATCACCTATGTATGACATGAGGGATGAAAATAAAATTCCACCAAAACTAAAGAAAATATCCTATTTATTCTGTTGTTTATGACATGTTTACATCAACATATAATTATCTGTCTTTCCACCTATCTGTTCAAAGTAGATCTCATTATCTAACAATCTCTCGTCTATTAACCAAACTATCTGTCAATATTCTGTCTATATCTCTGTCTACAGGTCCTAGTGTATCATACTATGTATACACCTGTCTGTCTTTACTATCCATCTTCTTACCATTTGTCTATCTATATGTGTGTCTCTGTGTCCTTACATCTCGTTGTGTATATATCTGTCACTAACTACAACATAGAGAGTTTCAAGTCCAACTAGAAGTCCTACCTTCTTAGCAATGCATGGGCATATAGCACTCATTCAGACTCCTATTTCTTATCTACTTTTCCTAGTGCATCTTGGAATAAAAGTTTTAGACAGATGGTGCAATACAAAAACCTATGCTATTATTATTTGTCTGTCTATGTTTCTTTATGTCTGTTTGTCTGTCTGTTTACTAAGGTGTCTATCTGTCTGTCAATTTGTCCTTCTGCTCCTCTAGATATTTTCTGTCTGTCTGAGTGTTTATGGGCCTTCCCATCTATCTACCTACAATCCATTTCTCCATCCCTCCATCTATCTCGCGGTTCCATCCAGGATAGTAGGTGTAAGAGTTTCCTTAGACGATGTTGTTGCCATGGAACCAAGGTCCTCTGTTGATATCTAACTATCTGCTTGCTTGTGTTTCTGTTTGTCTGTCTGTGTGTCTGTGCTTTTCTTTTATCTATCTATGTACAGTCATTTCATGCCACCATCTATCTCACCTTTTCATCCAAGATGATTGGTTTGGGCGTCTCCTTGGATGGCGTCGTTACCATGGAGCCCAGGTCCTCCGTTGATAGATCCCTGCTATTCCGATGTATCTTAGCCGGAGAGTTTCTGCTTGGGCTACCCTGTCCCTTGCTATTGTGCCTGTCTGATGACTTGCTTGATATACTCTGGTTACTGGGAAGAGATGGCATAGAACAGAGAGAAAAGAGTTGGATTAAACTGGTTGTTTTCTTTTAATCTGTGTTTAATTCCACCTCAGATACTGATCCAAGTGCTGTATGGTTCAAGAATGTGAAACACATCAAGAATATCTCATTTAATTGGCTGAAGCTTTTATCTGAATCAGCTTACTGCTTTTTGTCTAAAAAGGCCTTTATATCTCATTCTGTTTTCTCTACAAACTTCCAGTCTTGACTATCATTGTCCACTAACATCAATGATAGCAATTAATTCTTTATTTTTTTTAATATTATTTGTATTATTTTATTGCTATCATTACCATTGAAACTACAGGACAAAAGAAAATTACTTGCTAGCTTTATTAACACCAATAAATTTCTTTGAAATCATACTTAGTAGTTGTATTTATCCTTTGCTTCACTTTGGCTATCTATTTATTTTGAAAGTGAAATCTGAATCTGAAAGGAACTAACAGTGAATTGAGAAAACAAACAAGCTTTAGATAGTAAGTTTGCTACATTCATTTACCAGCGTGCTCTTTCACACTTGGACATACATGTAGTTTTTGTTAAAGCCATATCAAAGAACTGTCATGACAAGTGTCACACGAATGAGGATATACTCAATCGGGGTTCTTGTTGAGCAAAGGATGACGAAAGTTAACGCAGCACCCAATGTTGCAAACATTACATATGGATGGGTTACCTACAGCTGTAGATGCAGACTTTCATCTTTAATCAATTAGAAGACTTCATTAAAGCTATATCTCTGTATTCTACATTGTACAGTCAAACCTGTCTATAGCGACCGCCCAAGGGAAACACAACAAGTGGTCTTTGTAGACAGGTGGCCTTTGTAAACTGGTTCCTTTAGTACATGTTTCAATGAGAAACCATTTTAAAGGGAAACAAAAAATGTGGTCCTTGTAGACAGGTGGTCACTAAAGCAGGTTTGACTGTATCTAACTACATGTAGCTTCTTGGTGTCTAGCCCGATCTCCATCATTTACATTCCTACTATTCTACATCTAGTTGAGCAATGAGAGCTTTTGCTGAAGATGTTTAATGAAAGGCGATAAATCCTAAACTGCCCCTACCATAGGATTAAAAAAACATCTAGGCTAAAAACAGACACAGGAATTTGTGCCAGGCATATTTAAAGTAGTACAGTAAAGTCCATCTTCCCGCAATTCATTTTGAGACCTGATACTTGCTGTTGGAGAGCTTCAAGAAAAAATCACAGCACTCCATTCTTAGCATTTGTGAATGATATATGGAAATACACACGTACTGCAATGTTGAATGAAAAGCAGTTATGAGAAAAATTAAAAATCTGTCGCTTTACTAACATGAAGCGAATTGAAACTGACATGATATACAACAACATCTTCATTTGCAGAATATCAAGACTCAATTGCAGAATATCAAGACTCAAAGTAACAATATACATTGTTACATGCAATAAATGGTACATGGATTGGCTGGTGAAACCTCTAGAGACATTGTGTAAACACTGTGATGTAATACGGTGTACCAGCTTGGCTTGTACAACGAATAGGAGAAAACAATAAGTCATGATGTGTTTACACTCAATGGACATACAATTAAAAGGAAGTGATGTTAGAAAAAACCGTTATGAATAAATATAGAAGTACATGTAAGAAACAATGGTGGATGATCAAATGACTTCCCATTATGGCTTGATAGATCATACTAGAAAAGTCAATCTGAATCAACTAATGTACCCACTGATGTTTGTTAGGCATCTATAAAGTATAATTAAAATTGAAGTGTAAAACACACCATTTGATAGTGAATGAATAGTGACTTGGATGAAAATTAGACTGCACACACACTCACAGCCCAACATATGAAATGACACCAATCCATTTTAGCACTCCCAAATACCATCGCTGAGAAGGCATAAACAAATCATGTGGTTTATAACAAGAAAATGCTTTAAATGTCTGCTGCAAAGAATCCAAGCTCAGAGATCGATCAAAGTCAATCTATCTTGAAACTTTGACAATATGTGTTTTGATGAATGATCCTCTTCACATACATTATTAAAAATTGATAGTATTACCATACTAATGTTCAACAAGCAAGCTTTACTGCACAGATTTCCAAAACAGCAAATATTACACACACAAAATGGAATGAAAAAAGATGACTTCACGGAACCCACTAACATTTGAAGCAACATTCTTTGTTTCCTAATTGAAGCATTCAAAGGAATAGCGAACAAGCCTTGCATTCAAATCAACATTAATACTATGAAGCGATTTGTTATTTATTCTACTTTAAACCCTGACTAAATGTATTATAGATTTTACGCTAAGGGTCTTCATTGGAATAAGATATTAAAATGTACTTAGTATTCACTAAAAGCAGCGTAAGGTCGGTTTCACTCTGTATATCTTCATTTTAGGAAACCTATACACATTCCATACACTTCCCTCTCTATGCACTAGGAAGGTACTGTACATTAAATCTCATTCAGCTTGTTTCTAGGTCTAATCAAAGAACCTGCCGTAGAATTATATTCTTTCTACTCTCACCCTTCCTTCATTTCTATAATTCAAGCCTAATATTTGTACGTGTATTAGTGCTGCATCTCTCTATTCTGTACTTGTTGTATGGTCATACTTACGGCAAAGAGTATTGCCGAATAAGTCTAGGCTGTATGTTAAGATTTCTGATAGATAGAAACAATTTGAAAAAAATCATCAGAATTTACCCTTTATACATAGAAGAATGATAAACAATGTACATTCAAGAAATGGTTATCAGTAGCTATCAGATTGACAATCTCCTAATCTCTTAAAGGGCCACTCTAAACCCAACTAACAAAGCCTTTCAAATCATAAATATATCTCTACTTATTAATATTCCAGCCTTTCCAATTTTTCAGAAAATCTCTATATTGACCAAAAAAAGATAATGACCATCCATTTTTCACAGATCTCATGCTTGCTGGGCTACACCCCTCGAAAAAGGTATATACAGTGTACAGTCACGTGGCTTGATGACGCATTTGACGTCATTGCCGGAATATCCTTGTATTTGTCTAAGGAACTTACAATCTCATTGTAATTCATAATTAGGAATGACGAAATGGCCAGAAACGTTCTGGGTTTATCAAGTGCATATTATTTTTTGGATAAATGTTTCTTTTTTCAATTAATATCATACTTTGCCTTTTTAAAGACATTTTAATGTTGATAAATCACCCTCCCTTTCACCGAGAAGTCGCAAGCAGACTCATACCACAGTCCATTCATTATTTTGTGTGAGCGTTCTTGTCAGCCTGGCGTCAGTTTCCTTTAGAACACAAACTATCAAACAAGTGAGCAAAGAGTCTATGGTCTCCTAGTGACCTCATATACTATTGCGCAATACAGCTCTGAAACTGGGCTTTTTTCTGAGCGTTCTGAGTCGTCATTTTTAAAACTAGATTCCAGAATTATTGATGATTTCTAAGAAAAATCATTGTCATATTTGGAATCTCCGTCAAAAAAAATTCAATGTCTTTTTTCATTTTTTTGCCCGTTTTGGTTAGAGTGGCCCTTTAAAACAGAAATCTATTAATATTCATGTATGCAACATTTGTTCCTTTATTTTTCAACTTCTAATGTTTATGTACAAAAGTTAAAAAAAGTAAGATGAAAAGACTAGACAACACCTCTTTACTACATACTACACTTTCTCAACAAGAATATGATAGACATGGCACAATGATGTCAGTTACTCTTATGTTGACTCTAAAAAATGATTTAAGGTAGAGATAAAATAAGCGATGTTGAGAATAAAAAACAGAATTGTAATATCTGAGTATGATCAACCGGAAAGTGATTTTTTTTTTCTTTGAATATCACATAATTTTTTTATTGCTTTGAATGTGAATTGCTTTTGAAGAATAAATGGGAACAAAATAGCTGCACAAATAAATTGTTGCTCATTTACGTTTTAATTTGGTGAAAATATGAAGCCATCATGAGAAACGAAACGCCTGATCTATCTTTCAAGGAGGGTCACATACTTACGACATTGATAATTGTCTTTTAAGCCATGGTTGGGAACTGAGATTTCTGATAAAAAAGTGTGAAGATATTTTAATAAGAAGAGCATTCGCTGTAAGATAAGTTAATTGCTTATTCTGAGGGTTTGTTTCTCTCCCTCTTCCTTTCTCTTTCTCTTTATTGGTTTCCTCCTCTATCATTGTTTCTCTTTCTTTGTCTCTCTCTCTCTCTCTCTCTCTCTCTCTCTCTTTATGATATATTGTACCCCCTCTCCCTTTCTCTATCCTTCTTAGATTGACTTCATTTTAATATAATTCTCTTACATTCATTTTATAAATAATGATATCATGCAAGTATAATGATAAAATACTAGTTAATCATGAATACCTTGTATCTACTACCCTCAGATAATTATATCTATAATCACCCTTTGTTAGTACTCCATTATTCATATTTGAAAAATCAATGAATGTATAAATATGAGAACTTACATGAAAATAAAAGAGTCATTCATTTCATACCTTTCTAAATGAAGTTAAATTCATGTTCATGCATTCCTATGTACCAGAAATGTACATACAGGCATAAATAAATCATATAAAAGTTCAACTCCCTTTACTACTGAAGAAACAACATTCTTGACCAGAAGTAATTTGGGATGATGAAGTTAATATCACTGCAATCATGCACTATAAAACAGGCACATCATATATGTATTAATCTGTAAATATGGATGCTATATGTATGAACATCAAGATGGGTGATAGATATATACCAAAATATGAAATTAAAAAGAGTCTGTGATAAATGAAGACCAACACCCAATATGGAGAGTTACAGAAATTACAATCTTTAGACTAAAGACTGTGGTTCAAATAACCACTGTCCGTAATTTCCTGATACCATTATATTTATAACAAAAGAATTTGAGACCAATTGTTTCCACCATCAAAAATGCCAGATGACTAGTTCAGACAATTGGCATAAGAATGACATTGACAGTAGCTGAAGCATTTTCAATAAAAAGAGACCTAACGTCCAACATGGATTTAGACAAGAAATTATGTACAGCATCTTCAATATTTCTAAGTTTTCAAAGGGTGAAAGAAAAAATGAAGAACCTTTGACGTGATATCATAATAAGTCTTCTGAACGTGATCACTTTATCTCCTTTCATCGTCTTATGCCATAGTCCACTAAACCTTAAAAGATTAATGTTGGTCCTTTAGGAGGTGTGTAGTGCCTTGTTAACATGACTCTTACAGCTAGTGATTTATTAATCGATTATGAGTGTGTGACGCATACTATATCCCTCTATCAAGAATCGGCAGTGAGAAAATACTTACGAAAGTGACCGATGTTTATTGGACAGCTTCTGAGGAACACTTAGGTAGCTGTTACTATTTAAAAGAAACAATGCATGCATTACAGCTAAGGTTTAATACCAAGCAAAGGTAGCCAATGTATGGCTGCTGCTAAGTGGAAACAAAAATTGGCTGTTCAAATCTGCTTTCCTTGCAAAGTTAGGGGCATTTTACAACACACATGTTTGATAAATGTAAGGAGAATCACAGGATTCAAGGAAACAGAGATTGACGAGACAAAGAGCAAATATACTTTTGCAAGTGTGAGCAAGTTTTGGTATATTGTAGGATTGTGCGCACACTGTTTATACATACAAGTACATAACTTATTTTTAAACACCAGACAATTTTTTATTTTTTATTAATACAGACAATAAATCTGGGGCAGAAATCAAGCTTCAGGGGGCATACATGTGCATAACAGTGACAATTTTTGGGTATTTTTGACATCAGAAATAGAGACTACATTTGTCCCTTGTTTCCTTGTGAACCATTACAAACAGAGACACGTGGCACAAACATATCAAATCCATGCACCCAGGTTAGAAAGACTGTCAATAATTCAGGGTGTCACATACAGTTGAAAGCCACAGATAACAGAATGTGATATAAGACTTGAGATTTCAAGTTGTCTTTACTTCTTGTTTATGCCATAACGACATTTCAAATTTCTTTTCTTTTTCTACCTATTCAGTCTTGTCTGTTCTTGTTTTAAGTAGAAAGTGTTTTTTTTTTTTCTGATGAACTCTGTACAGAGTTTCCAAAAAGGAATAAATTTATGAAGAGCATTTTCGACACTTCCATATATATACAGAGCTCTTTTGAAGGTTTTCAGCATTTAAATTTAACTTCATTGTTATTGTTATGTCTTCTTTGCTCTAATGATGATTTACTCCTATAAAAAATATTCAGATTGCCTTCACTTCGAGAATTTTAAGTATGAACAAATGTAGCATTTGGATGAAGCAGATATAGTTACAAGAAAACTAAACCAAAAAGCTCAGACTTTGTCATGTGACATTCACTGATTTGTGACACCTGTGAAATGAGAGCATACTGCTGCATACCATTCCAATACAATGTGCTGGGACCACAAACAAATTTTCCCTTCCATTCACATAATGTGGGTTAAGTTATTCACTATGAACATAACAGACAAAGAAAGAGGACAAAATATACAGTTCCTTATTCTACCCTCAACAATTGATGTGGTAGACAAAGGAACATCCCTTCACTGCTATTATGTAAAAATAAGTAGAACAGGGGAATATGCATTGGACACCTGTTCTACACATTTTACATAATAGCAGTGAAGGGGGTGTTTCTTTGTCTACCACAGCAATTGTTGAGGGTAGAATGAGGAACTGTATATTTTGTCCGCTTTCTTTGGCCGTAATATTCTTAGTGATGGTTTCCTTCATGCAACATGAACCAAAATAAAGGTGGCAGAGGATATGATGTGCTTCATGCTTGGAACATCCATTCAAAACACAACGTCTCACAGGGATTACACAAACACTTACATGGAAAAGAGGGAACTCACACCAGAGCAAACAAAGGAAGACAATTTTGAAATACACCAGTCCTGTACTCTGCCTCTTTATCTCAGTCATAATTACAGCAAATAATAATAATACTTTTACATTTAACAACTAAATTATTCATATCGTTACCAAATCTTGTAATTTGTAAAGTAAGTGAACAAATAGTTTGTCCCGATTTATGTCTCTTGAGAATGTGCCATATTAAAGCTGACATCTATAAGAATTCAACAAAGGCCCTAATTCAACAAGTCTACCTTTAATTCTTGAGTTACGAAAAATACAAAAAACATCAATTTACTAGGTGTATGAATAATTCAGTTGTTAACTGAATATATTCTAGCAACTCTGAACTGCAAAAAAAAACAAAAAAAAACAAATGTATTATAATTGATAGTACAAAGCTCCCCTCACAGAAGCATTGTACATGGACTGGGCAAACATGCAAAGCCATTAGAGTTTGACAACCTTCCCATTTATCTCTTCCCAAAATCAAATCAAAGAATAGAGCAGAAACGCAGACTTACTCCCTCTCTGGATTAGAGATGATGCTGCTCCGAGAACCCTGTGTGTCCGACGATGTTGATGACGTCGACATGGACGAAAGAGGGCGCCCTGAGTATGTCTGACCTCTCGAGTGCCTTCTAGCAAAAGACTGGATCAACTTGTCATTAGGCGTCAGCGCAAAGTGCTCGATCAACTGAACATTTCGAAAGGTTGAGGGAAGATAAACGCAAGAAAGTAAACATTTCTGTTACAAATGCATTTAACATTGTGAAGCAAAAGTATTTGAAATAGGAAGCCCTTTCCCCAGCTGTTTAAACATGGTTTCACAGCAACTAGGCATAAGCTAAGAAAAGAACACAAAAATATAGGCTACTATTTATTTCAAATGAATGACATATGCAAGATATGAAATGATTACAGTTGAAGGCATAAATGACAGAGACACTTTACTTGTAGTTTCTAAAACACAATGTCTCTTTTGGGTTATATAATACGTGAAACTGTAGAGCTTGGAAGACACTGAATGTTTCAAAGAACTGCTTAAACTGTTGAATAGTAATCTTGAGATAACTTGTGATAAAACCCATGAAAGGCATTGTTTAACAATGTTAAATCTGAGATGCATGGCCCTACGTGTTATCAGTGTCTGTGATATGGTGTAATATAGAAGCCCTAAACAAAATTCGCTTCAAAATGATCATGAAGTGCCTCAAAAAAGTAAAAATCTTTGAGTGACAAGATTTACCATACTCATTTTCCCATTAGACTGTAGTGGTATGAAAACCGTTAGGAAAACGCAAAATTTGATTTCAATTTCCAATCATAAATATCTTGATAATAAGAGAGACGATCGGCTTATAAAAGTCATGGGTTCCTGACTGACCTAATCATCATTGCAGCATGAGCTAAATCCAGGATTTCGTTTCAGAATCAGAGACAAAGTTACACAATCCCATTAATAATACTTTGTGCTTTTATAGCGCATTTCATTGCTGTTGACATATCAATGTGATTTACAATATATATCAATAAAATATAACAAGATCATAAAAGGTAGATGAGTAGACAGAAGCATATATAGAAGACAATGAAGTTCTTACAAAGAGAAAAATTATAACATTACTTATCCTTAAGTAATATTGATGTGCTAATTTGAAAAGATGAGAGAGTATTCCATATGAAAGGTGCTCGTTCGTTCGTGTCTCCTTAGATCAAGATTAATGTAAATTTTGATCTTCGGAGTAGTTATATGGTGCTATATGAGTGAAAGCCCTATCACAATATGCTTTGTTCTGCCTCTCTTAGCTACAAGGAGGTGTGGAGATGCAGAACGCAAGGAAGATACTTGACAATCATCTATTATGTCCTACCTTCTTGCCATAACGCTCTTCAACGATCTGTCTTCGTTTTTGGTACTGATCTTCCATCTTTCGTTGGAAGGGTCCGAGGTCTTCAGACATCTTGTTTCTGTGTAACGTCAGACCCAGCTCTACCAACGGGATCTGAACACAAACGAAATATGTGTAAGGTTGCCAAGTGTAACACACATCACAAGAGATAACAACAACAAATATATATATATTTTTTTCACACAAAAGTATTATTCAAAACCAAATTATGAACTTCCAAAATGTTAACCTATGACATACCATCAGTATTGATTCAGTTTAAAATATTGCCCTCCATTTGTACAGATTTAGAAAGGAACCATTGGGGCCCTCTTATGCAGGGGAAATTCGATTAGATCAAACTTGATTTAAACTTAGTAAACTTTTTTCCCTTTGTTTTACAGCATATTTGTACATTAGTATTTTATGCGAAATGAAAAATGAAAAAAAAAAGCTTTTATAGAGTGTGTATTGATGCAAATATCCAATCTTTACAAAGAGGTAGCAATATGGATGTTTCAGTAAAAGAAGCCCAACTGTAAGTCCTCTCTACAGAGAATGTCTGTATAGCAGTTTTGCTTTGAAATCTACAAATTACCTGTTCAGCAAAGAGCTCCTTGAGTCTTGATATATGGATAGCATCTTCAGGATGTTGAGCTACATAGTCCTCCACACAGAAAGCCTGCAAGAAAACACATCAAGAGCAACTATTATCTAATATTTCTGTATGACTTCTCCTGCAGTAATAGTGTGTATGATAGTTGGACAAAAAAAACTGTGGATCAAGTTTCAGACAAGCTGATCATTTCTGATCATCCTCTTAAGAATAATTTTTAAAAGTCATAGAGGTTTTTTAAACAAATTCTCCAGTTATGAATTTTGCTTCTAAGTTTCTACTGTTAACCATAAGATGGCATCACAGTTGCATGACTACTTACAATTTGAGTAAAAGAGTCTCAACCAAACCCTTTTCATATTTCATGAAAACAATATTTTTCTCAATTTAAAATACACTTGATAAGATATCATAAATAGAAATTGAATAATTTATTTATTTTTATTTATTTATTTATTCAATTTCCAGGTACATGTATAAACAAAATAGCAATGACAACGCAGAGCATATAACATGAAAGAGTTACAAGACAGTGAAAATGCCACCAGCGGACGCCTGAGGATTACCTAAAAGAATTTCCATTCTTTCATGAGGTTCTCCACGCCAGCTGATGTTACATGTGAATAGTTTTAAGAAGTAACAGCAAAATAACATAACATACCAGAATTCAAGTACATCCATCAAGCACAATACTGAATTTCTAACATCAGTCATCAAGTATGAATTCCTATGATTTTAGTGACACTGTCATTTTCTAGATTAAAGGAATCCGGTAACTTTGTCTTAGATCCTTTAAAAAAATCCTTGATTTAGATCATGCTGCAATGATAGTTATAAACCTTTAGGTCAGTCAGGAACCCCATGAGTTTTACAACCCGGTCGCCTGTCTGATTATCAAGATATTTATGATTGAAAACGAGTATGGTAAAGCCGGTCACTCACAGGTTTTTACTTTTTTGAGGCACTTCTTGATCATTTTGAAGCGCAATTTATGTAGGGCTTCACTATAACACCATATCACAGACACTGATAACACATAGGGCCATGCATCTCAGATTTAACATTGTTAAACGATCCCTTTAAAAAAATATTTAAAAATTCTCACCCTCTCGTACATGACCGGTCCGCCCATGACAGCAGAGTCAATGACACCATTGAGCTGGAGACTCAGAGGGTTGATGGGAAGGTTCTGATCTTCTTCATGCTGGATGATTAGCGCCCTCAACTTACGATTTACATCTTCCATGTTCTCAATCGCATTCTGGATAGGGCTCAATTCCTCCTGTTTGTCAAACGAGTCAAATGTAGTCGTACAGCATTATAGTTATAGAAGTATGACTGATAATTCTCTCAAATAACGAAACATTCATATTGTATGTTATAGGAAAACATACATTTACGTTGACATCGCTGTTCATGAAATCATTTTTCATTTTTAATATTTAAAATTTTACATCAGATAGTGTTTAATATTTTCACAAATATATTTTTCAAAAGGCAGAAAATTATGAGGGCGACATTTTATGCTGAGAACAAAATTATTATTAACTTACAAGAATTTCCTTTTACAATTTTCAATTTTCCTTTACTCAGCAGAAGATATATAACACAATCAATGGCTAATCCTGTTTGTATCCTAGATATAACAAGGATTCATGTTTATACAGTCAAACCTGCTTTAGTGACCACCTGTATAGAAAGACCACCTGTCTACAAAGACCACATTTTTGTTTCCCTTGAAAGTGGTTCCTCATTGAAACATGTATTAAAAGAACCTGTAAATAGAGACCACCTGCCTATAGAGACCACTTTTCTTGTCTCCCTTGGGTGGTCTTTATAGACAGATTTCGCTGTAATACATTTGAACATTTCAACTAATGATAAACATAAAACTCTAAACTAACTCAACCAATGCAGGCAACTAATGCATGATGGTCTGCACATCGGTTTTTGCGCAGTATTTTTAAAGACCGTCAATACTACTGGGCCAGAAGGGATTAGACCACACAGCGAGGTCACTGACAGGTGGCTATCTCATTAACTCAGCTTTCAACATAAGAAAAAGAGGATCATGGGGGACCAACAGGCACCGATTGGGTAAGTTTTCTATATAGAGGGAGTAAGTAGCTACAAGTAGGACAGTGGGGCTTTAAGACAAGATAGATAAGATGGGAGTTGAACTTACCGTACACGATTCCACGACCTCAAACCATCTCAGGTTACCAGGTAGCTTGTACTCAGTGGTGAAATGAGTCCTCTCAATCCACATAGTCTGTCAAATCAAGAATCATAAGAGGACGCAAACATTACATTAATTTACAGCTCTATGAATTTTGCAAATAATAATAATATTAATAGCTCGTTCTTATATAGCACTTTTCAGGACCAGAGGCCCTCTCAAAGCGCTTTACAGATAAGTATATTATTACCCCGGTCATTGGATTCAGGCTTACCCGCACACAATGTATGCACATTCTCCACTCCCTGGGGAGCATTCCAACCAGGCGTCATTTTTACAAGCGCACACTTGCTAATCTAACCACATTAGCTTTCGCATCCTACCGGGTACCCATTTAACACCTGGGTGGAGAGTGGCAAATGTAGATCAATGTCTTGCCAAAGGACATTAGTGCTGCGGCGGGACTTGAACCATGGATGTTGTAGAACGGGGGGAGGCGCGATAGCTTGGTGGTAGAGTATAGTCCTGTAACCTGGAGGTCCTTCGTTCAAAACCTAATCAATGCGCTTGTGCCCTTTGGTAAAGCATTAATCCTCATTACCAAGTCCCTCAGAGAGGACTTAGAGCCGTCGGTCCCCTGGTTGTTTGCTTACAAGCTTTCTTAGCAGTCAGGTAAAACAATCATTAAACAAATGTTTGCAAATGGATGTTGTAGAACACTATACAAATGGCTCAATTGTATATAAGACGGGCAAATATTTATTGACACTAAATTGTTGCTTCAATGCTAAGACTAAATTCTTTGGTGAGAGAATAGAAAGACGCAACTTCCAACTCAACACCTTAAGGCTGTGTTCAAGAAATTATACATATTCATTACAATAGTACTTTAAAACCAATGCATCTGGTAATATTGAAGGAGATAAGAATATTTTTTTAGGGGGAAAATAAGTCTCACACAAGAGTGGTGGACAACATGAACATTCTTGAGCCTGAATGATTGGACCTTAAAACAAACTTAAAAAGCACTGAAGACAATTCATGCAAAACAAACATGTAGATAATGTAATTATTTAATAATTCAAACAATAAAAACAAAACTGAAGGTTGACTTATATGACCCACCTTGAACTCATTTTCTCTGTCTTTCTGTTCTTTGTGAAACGGTCTTGAGTAGGTGAACTTTTGCACTTCATTTACAGAGTAGTAGCTGGAAAGAAAGGATGAAGTTCATCATAGAGTTATTCTTTATTACTCATTTAAGTTAGCATTATAGGTAGTCTTCAGTTCATAAACAGTAAAATCTTACAAAATCACAACAAGTCACTTTGGTAAAATCTCTGAATAGTAATAGTGAACTTTTAGCCAGGGTTTTTTCTTACTTTCTACACAAGTTAAATGCATCCATCAACATCTACAGGTTTGCCTTATCATATTTAACTTATAACGACGACTTTCAGGAACTTAGAACTGCATTGATTCTTTGAAATGCTAGAGCGCCGCAATGGCAGCACAGCTAAAGCCGGGGTAATAATCTCCAAGTTTTGAAGCGCTTAGTGATTCTAATAAGCGCTATATAAAAAACGGAGTATTATTATTTTATTATTATTATTTGGACTGTTAAACAAAGATTGTTAAAATTAACTAACCTCAGGATCTGCTCACTAATGTTCTTTCCTCTGAATTCTTTCTTGTTATCTCGCTTGGGCTGCACAGGTACAATTTGCAGGACTAGTAAACATTTGAATTAAGGAGTGCTTATAATCAAAACAAATTGAATCAAATCATATTATTCAAATAGAATCCACAATATTGGATCATCTTCAATATACTTGATATTAGAGTATTATTTACGATTAGAAATATACAGTTAAAATGAATACATTTTGAAGAAAGAATTTGAGTGTACTACATTTATTCATGACATAATCTTAATACAATATTCTTAGATTTTTTTCTTCATCATTTCAAATTCTTTGGGACCATAGTCTTAAAACATAAACCATACATTCAATTATTTACACTGAATATCCAACCAGGGTTGCTGTAACACAAATTTATGAATTATGAAATCTTAGTTCAGGCAAAACTATTCAACGTGTTTATGAAAATGTGGAGAGAAAAAAAAGAGGTGATTATAGATCGCTATAATTGAACAGTTGATGCAAGGGCTAAAACATAAGGTGATGATGGGATGGAGGTAATAGGAGGGGGGAACAGATTGCTGAAAAGGATACTTTGTCCCTTGGTTTCAAAGAGCTCCTTGTCAGGGGGTGTGGTCTTGTTGAGAAGGGTTGCACTCGGATACAGCTGCTGTTGCCTAGCAACAAAGTCTGCTAGTCTCTCATACTCTTTCCCCCTGTAGATGAACACTCGATTCTGCAATACAAGAAAATTACAGGTTTCTTTCGCAATAAATAATGCACAATGACATAAAGACTTATAAAGACTTATATTAGTAACATATTCAGACAGGTTGATCTGACACCTGTAAAGGAAACTGATTCTAATCTACCCCCTCCCCAAGCCCCTTCTGCTTACAAATGAAATTGATTAAAAAACACCACCCTGATATTTTATATAATTGATTTGGGGAGATGATGGCTGATTTAAAACAATCCTAGCTCTTCAATCTAAATTCTCTATGTGACTAAAATGTTTTGACTTAAATCTTATTCAAATAAAACAACGCAATACTGGTCCATTGTAAATGGGTTTTGGGCTTTCTGTTTTGATTTCTGTCTCATTAAAGATAAAGTTGAGTTCTGGTCATGCCGTTGCATACCGAAAGAAAAGGTGTGGATTTGGTCTGAAAAAGTTGATCATGTACATGTAGCATGTAAGTATTGGTGCAAGGTTCTGGAGTCATCAAAATCATAATAAATTTGGCCCAGTCTTGGTAAAGTAACAAGCACTGTACACAGAAAGATGTATATGGGACTACACAAATAGTGCCGGGCCTACTAACCTTGATTTCCTTATCTTTCTATGCTCATTACTCAGCCAGGATACATTTTCTACCAAAATTGTTTGGCACATGAAATTTATTTGTAATCTTGAACATTCAGTGTAAGTTTCGTTTGATTCTGGGGGAATTCATTTTTTTTTTTTTTACCAGAACTCAAGTTTATCTTTAAACTGAGCTTCATCCATACTTAACAGGTGCTAGATATTCTCTCTTCTAACTGATACTACCAAGGCAATGTCTGCAATAGAGTAACTCACCTTCAGGAAAGCTGGAAAGCCTTGTCCAATGTACCAGACCTTGAAGTACTCCGGTGATGGTCGGGGCACCTTCATGATGTTGTCATACAAGGTGGCCTGCCGCCTCTGTCAAGCATACAAACACAGCAAACGTTAGGAAGGGTAAATACTTATCTCTATGGTTCTGTTTCAAGGTAATAGTTTCAGAAATATTTGGACATATTGGTCTGAATACATATTTTAATACTGGATATTTTGTGACGTTGGTGTTGGTGCATATTTTAAGGATATGGATGCAATACCAATTCAAATTAATAAGGTACAGGTCTCGGGAGGCTTTTCAAATAAAATCTTGATTTCAATACTGTGATCTTAAATTTAGACATACACTCAGATCTTGGTTAAAAGACATATTCTGAGGTCTATGTCTCCAGACTTACTTTATCAAAAGATATATTTTCTAATTATTACCTATACAAGCTACTTTTACCATGCAATTCAAATACATATTTTGCCCAGTATGATTTTAGTAAGGGCAATATTTCCTGGTATTTCCCTCAAGGCCAGTCAATATTTATATAATATGGACTGGCCTTGAGAGAGATATCACATATATTTCCCAAACTAGACTCATATTGCCCCGAGTCAAAGACGAGGGCAATATGGGTCTTTTGGGGGCAATATATGTGGTATCTCCCGAAAGTTAGGCCAGTCAATAATAATATAAAATATTCTCTCATAATTGAAGTCTCAAAATTATAAACCATGATCCTAAAAATTAAACTAAATAAAAGAAAAAGGTCTCCTGACTCACCAGTATTTCACTCATCTGAACATAGTCAAATGTCTCCTTCTCGTATTGATTGCACAGCTCCTTGCATAGGGCTATTCCCCTCTCCCACATCTAAATGGTGATAGAAAAGCAATCAATTAGTTCATTTTATCATTAAAATATGAGGGGTTTTTTAATGTTTGTTTTTTTAATACAGGAATTTTGTATAATCTGGCCTTTTAAATTGATAAACGTTTTGTCATCTACATGAAGCAATACATAATAGTATAAATATAAATGCCAAACTACAAATGTTATACCACAAATGATAAGGTGGTTATTAAATAAAAAGGTTTGTATCACCAACAAATATACAAAATCAGAAATCTGTCTTTGATATGTACACGTAATTGGATATTATGTAGAGCATTGTATTTTTTTCACAGAATAGGACTTGATAAAACTAAAAGTGCTGTATCTTTACAATCATGACTAAGAAAAATGAGAGTAGTCTGTATCACAAACACTTTCATGAAGTTTCCTAAAGTGTTCCTATTCATTCCAATTCACAGTACACATAAATGGAATGTAATCATCATCATCAATGTTAAAAGCAATAGCTATGCTCTTATCAAAGAATTTAATGACGTCATAGTAGAATACTTCTTTGAGTTGTCTACAGTGATTCATATACAACATGTGGTACATAGTAACCAAATATAACATGCACTGAGAGGCTCTAGTTGAAATTATGGATCAAGGGGGCAGGAATAGCACTCTTTTCTGAGGGGCGTAGCCCTAAAGAAACAGTTCTATTTCTGTCGCGGAGGAATCCATAATTCTACTAGTGGCTTGAAATAGTGCATGATGTATTTGTTTTATATTCTCGATGGTCTGCTTTGTCTAGAGGACTAAGCAATAATAGGTAGATACATTGATTTATTGAGGTAAATGATAATTTCTCTTAGCACATCTATGACGTCATCCATGGTATAGAACACTATACCATGGATGACGTCACAGTTTATAAGATGATGAAGCGGATCCTAATCAAATGATTGGTTGAGAGCGTACACGTGACCAAGCATTTATTTTCCCTAACACGTAAATTTACTAAAGACACATAGACAGGTCATTAGTAAAATCATGTTATAAAACATCATTTTATAAAACATATAAAACATCATCTTATAAAGCAAATAATACACATCATTTTGTTAGGGCATTAGTAAAAAAATTACCCACGCTCGGTACCTTCAAAACGTGTTAGACTGTTCCAAAGGTACCTTGAGTGGATAATTCTTACTAATGCCCTCACTGCTGTGTATTATTTGTATAACAGCACATTTTTCTTATCGATAACATCATAGCAATGTTATGTTTGGTCACATGACCAATCACTGAAGAGGATTTCATTAATAAAAAAATAAAAAATGAATATCATCATTATCATTGTAGGTATTTTCTCTTACCTTTCCCTTGTCAAAAAATTCGATGATGTCATAGTAGATTACTTCCTTGAGTTGTCTTTCAGTCATGGCTTCAGGGTACTTATCACTGGACGTCAGCAATGGAGAGTCTGACCACTGCACATGGGATAGAAATCAAACATGTGGTGGTGATGGTTATTTTACCTGACTGCTATAAAGAAAGCATGAATGCTTGTAAGTAATGCTACAGTCACAAACGTTTGTACGAACGATAATTACGTATTAATCTCTGTTTTTCCATTGTCTTCCCAATTTCCATTGTCTGAAAATTGTTTGTACGGCGTTTGTAGCAGTTCGTAATGGCATTTGTGGCCGAGGCTTTAGCAACCAGACGGCCGACGGCTTTAGGTCCTCTCAGAGGAACCTGGTAATGAGGATTAATGCCTAACCACTAAAGGGCACTAGCGCATCGGCTTGGTTTCCGGATCCGGATCACGAGACCACTGCTCTACCGACTGAGCTATCTGTATCGCGCCTCCTCAAGATAACTCATTACCGTGTTATCAAGACCATAGCACTGGCAAAATCCAATGACTGAAGCATTGTGTGCGCTTCATATTTCTGTATCTAATGACACAGAGATGTGTCATTACTGAACGCTTGAAGGATTTTGTTGATGAGTGCAGCTTCTTTTGTTCACTTTTTTTAGGGCTTCAATATTACCCCATATCACAGACACTGATAACATATAGGGCCATGCATCTCCGATTTAACATTGTTAAACAATGCCTTTACACTTTCTTTAAATTTTGAAGCAAAGATTGAAAAGCTGTACCTTGATCCTATCTGCTTGTAACTGCAGCGTGAAGCCGGCTTCTGTGTAGTTATCACATTCCAGATGCAAATCACAGAGTTTGTAGAGGTAGCGTGTATACATGTCCTGTCTGTCCATGTCTTTGTAGAAGTTCTGCACAAGAGATTAGAAACAAAGTTACCAAGAGATAGGCTATGGTACAGCAAGTCATTAAAAGGTGAAACTTGGCAAAATGGCTGTAAACTCTGTAAAACTACAAACTAAAGTGTACAGCACAATCATTGTCAGGATCACAAAAGATTGAACCAGCTAGATTTAACCCATTATTTACCGCTACTGGGCAGTTACACAACTACAGAGCTGGATCATGGAAGTGATAGCAAACAAAAAGCACATATCGTAATATCTCTCTAACATTTTGCTACATTAATAATAATAATAATAATAATACAGACATTTATGACGCGCAACATATCCACCCAGAGGGTGCTCAAGGCGCTTACAATGAGCTACATACATGTAATATACTTAGATACAATTTTGCTTACATTACATTATACATGGTTAAAAAAAAGATGATATTAGTTAAAGTTGGCCATTAGATGAGGGTTTCCTACTAAACTTGCATACATAGAAAGCTTCATGACAAAAATAACAAAGGGTTTACTTTCCCTATGCATATGAATATGTGTGAAATTTATATATTACGGCTAAAAAGAAACACAGCAATTGGTCTATGTAGACAGCTGGCCTTTATGATAAGATTTTAATAAGAAAACTACTCAGGTATGCAATAAAGAAGGCCTCTATAGAACAGGCGGTCACTAGAGGAGGATTGACTAACCAAGAGATTGACAATGCAGCTCATTCTGTTCTCCTTGTTGTCTGTATGTATGATTGCCCGGTAGTCTAGAAGTCTGTCCAGCAGCTTTGTCACCAGGTTCACAAAGTGCACACCACTCTGATTTAAGTACTGATGCTTTCCACAGAAATCACACAGGCTGCATCAAACAATCAAATTAAAAAGTGAACATACATTTATATGCAGCAAAATAAAACTTGTCATGTTAACAGACCCAAAGTTCTAGCTCAAAAATACCCAGAAATCGTAATTGTAAAATCAGCCCAATTGAAAGATGTGAAGAAAAGACTATACAAGTGAGGAATTTAGGGGGGAATGATTTACAAATGAAGTTGAGCTGCACCTGTCAGCTACTATGAACACTGAACAAATAATGCCTTGCCTTTTATCTCAGCGAGTTATCTCAGACTTTATTTGTCCCAAGTAATATTTTTTTTTTTAATGATGCAAAACATTTAGGACACAATTCTTTACATTTGCTACAAATCGTTACTGAACCTAATTATGAGTAAACACTGGTTACCTAATACTTATCTAAATCTAGCAGTGAAACCTTAATTGTAACTTGCTGATTGGATGTTGGTTGGTATAAAGCATGATTCCACTCCAGGGGGGTGTTTCACAAAGATCCTAAGTTGAACTTATCTCTAAGTTGGACTTAACAATTATGGAAAGCCGTTAGCATCTATGAAAATATATATATATATTTTTTTTAAAGCAATAAAATGTTGATTCAAATCATATATATTTTCTATTATCAAGGAGATTTCATGTTCTTGATGTGGAATTTATAAAAAGTCTAAAATATTTAATTTTTGCTTTTGAATATATTTTATTATAAGGCTACAAATGGCTCTCCATAATTGTTAAGTCCAACTTAGAGATAAGTTCAACTTAGGATCTTTGTGAAACACCCCCCGGTTCAAAATGTAAACCGACTTACATTTCTTTGAAGAGACCTTTGAAGGATAAATCCCCACGTCCGCCTTCTACCAGCGCATCTAGCTGACCTATGATCTCTCGCTCAAACTGTAACATTAAGGAAGAGAGGATTTGTGTCACATCAAAATTGAATTTGGAGGGAAAACAAACAAACAAACAATAATTGGACCCATCTTGCTCAAACTGTATCATTATAAAGGAAGAAAGGATTTGTTTTATAACAATTAATTTTTTTAGAAAACAAACAAACAAATAATCAATAGGTCCCATTTTAAACAGAGTTGTGATTGACGAAAAAACAAAATCAATGGCGAGACCTTCAACCCATAGCAAGATTACAATTGACTGTTGTTAATGTTAAGAGTTGCAACTAATATCACGCTCAAGCTGTACTTGATCTGGATCGACTCTTACTAAAATGAGGCTCAAAGAACGTTGCTACTTTGTGGACCCCTGCTAATGTCAATCCCTTGAGATAGCAAATATTTGTCTTCTGTTTGTATGTATGTATTGTCTACCTGACATCATTGCTCAAATGCACAATACCAATATGTAATTGTCAAGATTCAAGGCAGGAGGAAATGTTTTCACGGCATAAAAATCATTGGCTATTATAAGATGACGTGGATCCTAATCAAATGATTGGTTGAGAATTCCGAAAGAGTTGCGAAATTGACAACCTGGACCACTTCAAAGCTTCACTCAAAACTCACATCTTCCTTCAGACATTTAAATGCTAATTTTATTGGAGGAGCTCGCGCCTTTGAATGTTTTCTGAAACAGATATATGGCGCCATACAAATGCTGTTCATCGTCATCATCATAACCAGGCATTTATTTTGACTAACACGTAATTTGGATGATGACCGGTCATTATTAAATGCTAATGACCGGTCATTAGTAAAATCATGCTATAAAACATCATTTTATAAAACAAATACCAGGCATTTATTTTGACTAACACGTAATTCGGATAATAACCGGTCATTATCAAATGCTAATGACCGGTCATTAGTAAAATCATGCTATAAAACATCATTTTATGAAACAAATACTCACCATCTTGAAGTTATTCTTGATGCTGAACTCACAGTTGATCATATCAAAGAAGATGGGGATGGTAGCCTTCCGAAGCTCCACCTCCGGTACCAAGGCAACCTCCAGGAATGGACCAATCAGACCAGGGATGAACTTGATCTTGTTCTTACCGAGATAGTTCCACATGGTACGGATGATCTCAAACGAGACCTCTCTCCTCATGTCTCCATACCTGTAGGGGGCATCAATATATCAAGAATGAAGTTAGATCTGTTGATCATTATGCACAATTAACAACAACAAAAAGAAAACAAATTTATAACACTAAAAGTTGATAGCCATAAAGGTATACAATCAGTGATTGTTAGATTAAAAAATGTCAGGTTTTGACTAATATTGATGGGATATACATGTATGGTCTTTGTCCAGTATGCCATTAAATGACGATCCAGCAACAATTTCTCTGCGGCCACATTTCAAACCTAGTGAAATTCCCAATATCAAAACTGATCAAACACTTTACCTAACCACTACCCTCTAACTTGTTAGCTCTCAGCCTAACCTATAAACCAATCTCTTCCCAAAGTCTAACTTCATCTCACAGACAAACAATGCCTGTAGTAAATTTTGCCAGCACACTGAGCATTAATGTCCGATGTACATCCCAGATAATGGAGAGGTCGGACACACTTGATGAGAATCCATGTACATTTATAGTTTAAAGGTAATACAAAGTTTTGGGAAATTTTGAAAATTGGGTGGATAGTGAATTTTAACAATTTGGATACCCTGTGGATGTATTATAAGCACTAGAAAATTAAGCCCCTAAAACAATTCTGCTTTTGAGGAAAATTGAATATAAAAATTTACCAGTGCTCCCGGTAAATTTGAATAAATTTCAAATAGCGCCTACGGCCTTACAATGGTAGCTACGATTTGACCATGAAAATCTCAGAATATGTAGATGTGATATATAATTTCCAAACGGGAGTAGCTAATCGGTCGATTTTAGTCAATAAACATTTATAGCTTAATTAATATCTTGGCCTTGAAAGGGAGCTATACAACATAAAGAGTTTATTATTCATAATTTCATAACTTTAGACTCAATTTCTACCGCGATAACGATCCCTGAATATTGTACGATCGCATACGCTTCCAATTTGTTCATACCTTTAAGGATTGGAAATATTGATGTGATATAAATAATCATCAAATTTATCATGAATTCAATTCAATTAAGTTTATTAATTTCCCTAAAAATCACATTACAAGAACACATACATTTGCAAAAGGTACTTTAAATAACATGCAAAATCTTTCACTAGAATATACATAAGTACATTAAAATATTAAACAATAATGGAAAAAGGGAAGTTATAAAAGCCCAAATAAATGAGTTTGTCAAGATATCTCCCAAAAAATAATTAAACAAAATGTGATGAACATATTCAAGATTTGAAATTAAATGAACTTATTTTGCCCCAAAGAAAACTTGTATAACAACAGAAACAAAACAAAAAACCATACAAGCCCTAAAAATAAACACATACACACACATATGAAGTGGAAAATTAACTGACCTGTCAATGATGTTATTGCGTTTGGTTTGTAAGAGGTTCTCAAGCTGCAAGGAATCTTGGGTAACAAAGGCTACGGACAGATGAAAGAAGTTATTCCAGAGCTGGAATTCAAAGTCCTCGATGCGCACAAAGGAGCGGTGAAGAACTCTGGCAAACTGCTTCATCGAATTGAGGATCACACTGTCAAACAAATAATATAGTTCAAATCAAATGAAATTTGAAATTATTTTATTCAGCATCTAATGGGCTAAAAAAAAAAAAAATGTTGTATTGCCCTTTAAGTGCCAAAACATGGGTCGGTCGGTCGGAAATCTTTCTCTTTTTTTTTCTCTCTTTTTTTCTTCTCCCTCTTTGTGCTCATATTTCTCAGCTTTGAATGGTTTCATGAATATTTGCATTCTTACACATTTTTTGTCTAAAGCCGACTGTAGATTTCAAGATTTTGGGGTTGGTCGCAAAGGGCAATACAACATCTTTTTTGTTAACGCCTAATTCTCCTACTGTGGTTTAATTGTGCAAAACTCTAAAGTTCAAAGCAAAATAAATAATTCAATGATGTTATCTTCTGTTCAACATGGCTTCCTTAGCATCAGATATATGAAATACAGCATGGAATTACTGTTAATCATGCTTCCCATGTTACTTTGAAATCATTTTGCAACTTGTTTTCACGAATTTTATCTGGTACAGAATACAAATCTTATTCCTTTACTGGAATTCCAGTCACATTTGATGTCGGGGCACCAAGGCACCAACCACGCTTATAAGAACAGTGGTATGGGGATGAACAAATTACTGTGTGGCTCAAAAGTCAAGGAGCAATCCTAACACATTTCAGACATACAAGCTGGCTTTCAGTTATGTGGTAAAATCCTTGAGTCCCGGGACCTGGGCCCCATCCTAAAAAGAGTTGATATCAAGCCCAACTATGTACATAAGAGATAGGAGTCTTGGAGGACTTGCGATTGATTTATAATTTTAGATCAATCACAACTCTGTATAGGACAGAGCCCGGATGAAAAACCATGATTACACTGATTTCGCCTTTTGGATTAAGGGTTAAAACCAAGACATCCAAAACAGGTCATGGAAACGGTTTTGCTACATCACTGCTAACTACTTATCTGACGGAAGTCTGAAAGAATAAAGAATCAAGATATTTATCTGGTAGGATGCTGGTACGCCACTCTACCTGTTGAGCTGGAGGATCATCATGGACCAGTCATTGGGGAAGACATTTTTTGAGACAAGGTCCTTGAAGACGAGGAAGATTTCCATGAGGAAGTCTGTAAGATCAGTCCTGGTAGGAAACTGATTGATATACTCCTGGTAGTGGTAGTCACTCATCTGTCTCAGTAGACTGACCATACAAGCCACATACTTGCCCTACGCAAAGAAGAAAAAGGTTCATATCATTAAACCCAACCCGTCATAAAATTGTGCAAGTATTCGGTGGGCAGATTAGAACTTGGAAGTGTTGTGTTGTTAGTGTTGAACCCTAATTTTACAAAACATTTTGGAGTCATGAATGTTCCACTCTCACAGATCGTTCCACAAACACTAGGGCCTGTTGCATAAAACATTGATGGTAACTTTGCCATCAATGGCAACTACCATGGTAACAGGGCTCAACAGCCTATCAAAATGAAGGTTTCCATGGTAGTTACCATCGATGGCAATGTTACTATCAATGGTAATGTTACTATCAATGGTAAATTTTGTGCAACAGGGCCCTGATCTTGAATCAAATCAACTCACACAAGTTCATGTATACTCACAATAAGACTGAGGTCTCGCTGCATGTACATGAAGATGACTGCCTGGATGACTGTACGTAGTAAAACATGCATCACTTCAGCTGTGTCTCCATGGGTACAATTCTACAAGGTAAGAAAATAAAGAAAAATAAAGAAAAATCATCTGCAGTGAACCGAATTCCGTTATTTGTTTAGTTTGGATATGGTAAATTCCAGATATTCGAGGCAAGGTACAAGTATCAGGGTTTGTGTTTCAATAATATAAGCCATAGATCCTCTCATCAAGTATAGGGACTACAATAAGATTAGACACAAGATGATTTGACATTCATATATTTCACAATAATGAAAATATGTATTGCACATTAATAGAACAGACACAAAGATACATATAGGGTATTACGTCTCATACTTTATTTGAAGGAAAACGCCATAGTAGAGTGAGATCATATCACGGTTTCAGCATTTCACAGGCAAACAAAAAATGCAATTAACATATTACAATGTTGTGTTGATGTTGTGTTGATGTACGGGTGCGTACTTGTATTATTCAAGTCTTTTACTTTTTATTGTTAATTTATGTGCATTATCTTGTTATTGTTTGTTTGCAGGGCCCCGATTACAAGCAGATTTCTGCTTCTTAGGGGTCCTAACCATTATATTGTATATTGTATATTGTATTTTCATTGTAAATTGTTTTTATACTGGTTGAATAAATAAATGAAAATGAATGGGTAAATTGTGAACATTGACAGATCAAGATTTGACATGAACAATACCCAGTGCAGCCAGCCTTCAGGTTCATCACTGACTGGTGTCCATGTTGTTCCTATATGCAATGAGCATAGTCTACATTTCTTACCGTTTCCTTCTGCCATAATGTATCGAGGATCTCTTGGAAGAGCTCAGCGCATGCTTTCATCTCCTCTCTCTTCAAGATCAGCATGTTGAGTTGACTGGTCATCATAGGAAGCAGTACTGCCCTGCATTCTGTCAAATAGAAATCATTAAACAGATTAAACGTTAAAATCATCTGAAACAAAGTCACTCCCAGAAAGACACATATCCATTACCTCATGTAAAAACGTTTCTCTAAAAAAAAAACACGTTCGAAAATTGCAACAAAGTTCATGTTGTGTTTACTATTTACTAAAACAAATATGAACCACAGCAAAGTAGAGACCAATGTGCTCTTTAACATTTTTTCAGGATTTTTGATTACCATCTACATTACTCTACACTTAATTCTTATGTTAGAGGAATTTATCTGAAATACAGTATGTAGGAGCCTTTGGTATCTCTACAGGTGGATATGGGCACAGTATGAATATTGTCATCACTAAAAAAATTAATTCTTTCAGTCAATACCCCAATTCCCAATCCCTTCCACTTCTGGTTTAATTCATCAATATTGTACATTATTACCTATACAAGGCATTTTAGCTGCTAAATATAAAGTCGTATTTTGCACGCTGCTCCGAATATGAAACCGGAGCGGTGAATATTTGCCATATTGCCCTCTTCCGGGTTTGCCCCGTAGACCACTGTACTAAATCAGAGGGCAATATTGAGCCATATTCCATATCTCCCTATGACAATATTAGACTCGTCTTTGACTCGTCCAATATTGTCATAGCTCGAGCAATATATCTTGTATCCCACTCAAAGCCATCCAACATTATATAAGTAGCCCTACCTCTGACTTTGAAGATCTCACTCTGGACAAAGTCTCTGAGACATTCCAGCTTCTGCTTGACCAGACGGTCTGGAGGGAGGTTGAGAATGAACTCCTTGAGGTGAATGGCAAGCTCCTTAGGGTTGAACTGTTGCATGCAGTCCTGGATGATGTGTGGAAGAAACCTCATGGCAGCTCCCTACACAGGATAAAAGAAATAATAATAATAATATGGATATTTATATAGCGCCGGTATCCGCCGGGCTCTGACGCTCATGGCGCTGTACATAATTATTACAATCTCGAACATATCACTTTCTTAACTAAAATACAGGTAAACTAAAACAACACAAAGTATTACGGTACGCCAAATTATAATTTTCCTAATTAATTAGCACTGTTTAGAAAGAGATGGGTTTTTAGAGCAACTTTGAAGTCATGGAGGGCTGTTAAATAATGAATACTAAGTGGTAGCTTATTCCAAAGGGAAGACCCGGAATGAGAAAAGGCTCTATCCCCCCAGGAAGTGCGTGTCTTAGGGACAACTAATAAGGAGGATTGAGATGAACGAAGATGTCTTGTAGGCTTATACTTAACAATCAACTTCATATTGTAGGAAGAAGCAGATTCACACAAGGAATGGAAAACTAGCAACAACAACTTAAAAATGATTCGGTCACATACCGGGAGCCAGTGAAGAGTTTTGAGAATGGGGGTGATGTGAGTTCTACGAGAGGAAAGGGTGACAATACGTGCAGCAGTATTTTGCAAATAAGAGTTTATGCTTGGTTTGCAATCAAGATGAACTCCACAAGACAGATGCGATAGTCCTGAACCATAATAAGTGAATACTAGTGGGATATACAGTATGACTTTCCCTTATTAGTCACAATGACTAAAGAGGTCTGTAATCCAGGGGTGAGAGTGAGCACAACAACAAAAAATAGGTTTTTATTTTTCCTCTACCACGCCCCCGTTGAGTAAAAAAAAAAAAGAGAATTTGCAGGGAAAAAATGGCATCAAACAACATTCCCCCTTTTGAGTAAGAAAATTGGGGGAAAATAGGGAAGAATAGAGAAAATAAGGGGAAAATCAGGAAAATTGGGATAAAATCGAGAAGAAAAAAAAAAGATTGGGTTAAAAAAAAAAATCTGGAAAAAATCAGGAGGAAAAAAAATCGGGAGAAATTTTTCTTTAAATCAGGTAATTATCAGGCCTAGTAATCTAACTGCCTTTGACCCATTAAACTTAGTTTCTAGTGAAGCACATATCCTTATTGCTTCAGTCCATCTTATTCACATTCTTGTAGATTTATTACTTACTTGGCATAGTACCATAAGGTCATCGGTGTACGTCATCAGCCAGTTAAGGGAACGGAAGACCTCTCGTATGGAACACTCAAATCCTTGTTTACCCGTTGCCTCCCCGTGCAGACTAGTGGGAGAAAGTCACAAGAAAAATAATATTCATCAATCAATCAATCACTTTAAAAACTTATTTCAATTCAAATTAAATGCCACTTCAACCAGTTTCTTAGCCTCCTGACTCTCTCCATACATGAAACCTTTTGATGGTAGTTGTTAAGTACAGTGTAGTATGCACATGATTCAATACAAGATAGACATCGCTGAACCTTCACCACACAATGAACTACACTACTCATTGAACGGTAGACTCACATGTGCTCTGTGAATTACACTCACGAGTAATTTACAATTGCATAAAATTGTTTACTTCTTTCATTATGATTCTATTTAGTGTTGTTTTTGTTAACACTCAGATAATTTAGTTTAAAAAAATTGTACAATTCAGCGCCTGGGCTGCAATGCATATTTTTGAATAATAAATCATTTTCCTTATTATTATGTATGGAATCTCTCAAAATTGTAAAAAGAATTGTGAGAAAAAAATATGAGCAAGTTCATTCACACTGCATGCATCCCTGAAATTGAAGGTGGTTTTCATCATATACATGTAGCCTCTGAAGCAGGTACATGTATGTACATTATCCCAAAATAGATTAAATTAACAAGAAAACAAAAAAGATCTACTAGACCATCACAAAGAGACTTGGAGAACTTACGCCACAAAGAGTTTCCTGGACCTGAGAATGAACTTGAAGAGATACTCAATGGCTTTGAGAGCTTGTAGTAGCTGCGTAGGACTGTCTAACTCACCAGCACTGTCTAACAAGTCTTTCAATACTTTGGCAAGTTTGCTGTAATAAAGCAATAAATATAATTATATAAATCAGAACAGGCCAATCATCAAGACACAGAGCTCTTAGCAATTCGAAATAATTTTCATTATCAGTTAAACAGTTATTTCCTATGGTTTAAAACCAAAGTATTTGAACCCAATTACTTAATGGATTAATGGAGCTTACCGCTTGTTAGGATTATTGGAATGGATCATCCAAAGGTTATTTAAAATAGAAAATTTGCTCCAAGAAAGAGTTATGAAGGGCGTTTTACACTGCAATTAATATGAGTAATATTTATTCATATTGCTATTAAAATTAAGATTATTGCTGTAACATCTTGTTCATGAACCTCATCACCATTAAAGGGATTGGGTAACTTTGTCTCAGATTCTGAAACAAAATCCTGGAATTAGCTCATGCTGCAATCATAATTATAAACCTTTAGGTATGTCAGGAACCCCATGACTTGTACAAGCCGATCGCCTGATTATCAAGATATTTATGATTGTAAATCGAAATCTAATTTTGCGTTTTCAAACGGTTTTCATAACACTACAGTCTATTGGGGAAAACGAGTATGGTAAAACCGGTCACTCAAAGATTTTTACTTTTTTGAGGCACTTCTTGATCATTTTGAAGCGCGATTTTTTTAGGGCTTCAATATTACACCATATCACAGATACTGGTAACACAAAGGGCCCTGCATCTCAGATTTAACATTGTTAAACAATGCCTTTAATTATGACTTATCATCATTGCTATCATTACCCATGACATAACTATGCCCTTGGGTTTTATAAGTAATCTATTTAGCTTACATTTGTGTGGTTTTCTGAGGGTACTACTTACTGGTCAGCAAATGTCACACTGTAGTGTTCATTGATGTATGTATCCAGTACTGGTCTAAACTGCTGGTACTTCCTATCTGCTATTAATCCTATGATGAACACCTGTATACAAAAAGCAAATGAATAAATACAGGAATGCAGGGAATATCAGAGAAGTACTGGTCTTGTGAATTGTCACCGCTCAACAACATTCATGTCTTTGTTCAAATCTGAAATGAATTTTTAATTTTGGAGCAAAAGCAACAGAAGCTCCCTATATTGACCCCCTTTAAACTGACAGTTTCTGAAATGGCTAGAGCTGACTTGAATAACGTTTTAAAATATTCACAAGTATCTGATATTGTAGATTACAGGGACGAGACAGAGAAATTCCCCAAAAGGAGGAAGATTAAATGGGGTTCCGTGGGCAGCCACCCTGGCGGGGGTCAAGAACGGCACTGATTGTTCAAACCTGCTACTGATATTTGCATCAATCAAATAACTACATAATAACCTGCATCGGGGGGGGGGGGGGGGAGCTAATGGAGAGGGTTCTAACACTTAAACCCCGTCTTAACCAGAAAATATAGTCGCGGTGTCATCCCGACGTTGTCCGGATGACACTCTTCCCCCGTTCCAGTTAAGACGCGTCAATCAGGGTAACATCAGGATAACATAGAGGTGATATCGAGGTGAGTCTCACCCTAGTCGAGCCAGGGTGAGATCGCGGTAACATCCGGACGACATCCTGACAACATCCAGATAAACGGCCTATTAAGACGCGCGCGGAACTCTCCCGGGTAGATGAAGTCAGGGCCGTGAAAAAATGTAAACATTGCAGCGATTGCGAACATGCGGTACTCTTGTAAACACGGTTGCCAATTTAACTTGCTCTAAGTTTACACACTTAAACTATTACATACATTCCTAATTTTACACTTGAATTTGCTCAAATAATACGAATTGTAATACTATTAATAAATAAATCCCAAATTTAAAAAGCTAAAATTAGGTAAGCACAACAACTAATATCTGAGTGTGGCATTCAATTCAACAACAATCGCGCACTGATTTCCTGCGCTAACGTACACAGCGCGCGCCAGCTGATCGCGATGAGGGAGGTGCGGTTGTTATGGTAACCTACCCGATTGAGGTTTTGCGGATGGCTGGTTAAGACCGTGTCCATGAGCCTGGCAAAAGCTCTCCCCGTGTTTTACGATCAGACCCCCAACTGTTTCTTATCCACATATCGCTCGGGTGAGATCGAAAAAGTTCTATTAAGATGGGGCTTTAGACTTAATCTGACGGTTAATGGACTTGTACAACATACTGGAACTGTACATGGTATTATGAAACTCACCACTGCATTGAAGACTGGTTTGTCATACTCTTCAGACTGTGGGTTCTCGGCCATGATGCTGAACAAAGCATCTAATGTGTCTTGTAGGAACTGGAGGGAAGGAGAAGAAATAGAAATTATAAGCATTATGGTGGGGGGGGGGGGTCATATAGCCCCCAAGTGCACCATAAAGTCATACTTCTATTGCTCCAATATCAATATAAGGCCTTAAAAAAAAGATGTTGTATTGCCGTTTGCGACCGACCCAAAATGTTTGAAATCGACGGTCGTTTTTTATAGCATTCAAGCATTCAAACCTGAGAAATATCAGCCCAAAGAGTTTTTTTTTTTAAAGATTTCCGACCAACCGACCCACGTTTTGGCACCTAAAGGGTAATCAACAAAAAAAATTTTTTTAGGCCTAAGCTTGAGGATTGAGCATGTGTGACCAAATACACTGTCTACATTTCTACAATATGGGTCTACATATTCAATACAAATATTTATACTAACAGGTTCACAAATTCAACCCAAAAAAAATCATGTCTTCAATTGCAACCCCACTGATAGCCAAACTTACAGTATTATGTAGAATCATTGAACTCTTCTGGTCACTAATTCAACCTTGTTTTTGATGAGGGTTCAGCAGTGAAGTGGCAATTGATGATATTAAATGGCCCTAACTTGAAGGCAATGTTTTAATTCTATGGATAATAAATACTGAATCCTATCATCATAGTTCATTCTAAAAGCTACCTTGAGTGTACAGTCAAACCTGCTTTAGTGACCACCTGTCTACAAAGGCCACATTTGTTGTTTCCCTTGAAAATGATTTCTCATTGAAACATGTACTAAAGGAACCTGTCTACAAAGGCCACTTTTTGTGTTTCCCTTGGGTGGTTGTTATAGACAGGTTTGACTGTATTTGTATAGGAGTATAAATTTGATTATATCTTGTAAAAGTGTGTCAAAGTAATCATACCATACTACGTCAATTAGATACTAAATTCTATAGTACATACAACAACAATCTTGACATTTTCTTTGATAAAGTGTGGTTACCTTGACAACCTCTTCACCATCCACTTTCATGAGTGATTCAAGACTCTGTCTGATGGTATCAGGTTCTGCTCTCCACTTCAATAATCCCAGAAGATCAACTGTAAACAGATATTGCAATCAAGGTATTGTTAATATATATCTTATTTGCTGAGTAACAGAAGGACGTGGACAATTGGTTATATAGCTTTGTCTAAGCTTGCAAAAATAGAAAGTTTATGGACTCTACAAGATGATTTAATGTCTCTGTCTCAGTCTCCCTTCTCTTTTACAATGTCTTTTTCCCCCAAGGTAATATGTCTCATGAAAGCTGTTGTTTCGTGCTACTAAGGATTTTGTAATCAGCATCATGAAACCATTTTAAAAATATTACAATTTACATTAATCTCCTCCATTCCTCTTATCTTTTTCAAGATATTTCTTTTCTTTTTTTTCTCCAAGTGGGAAGACTTAGGGTCAAATTTGTTGTGACATTCATGTACATACTGCAATTTTACCTCCCCTTTCTCATTTCATTTTGGCTATCCATCACTTGGCACCCTCTTCCTCTGCCCCCCCCCCCCTCCTCCCCCTTCCCTAACCATTTTGAGTCAGCTTTGTAGAGCACACCACCATGGATAGTAGAAACGTGTCTTAGCTGCCGATTGATAGACCTTTCTGATGAATAGACATGCTCTCTCTCTCACCTTCTCTCTCTCTCTCTCCTTCTCTCTCTCTCCTTCTCTCTTCCTCCCTTCCATCCCCTTCCCCTCTCTCTGTTTCATGGTAAACCCCTTCTTACCATTCTGAGTCAACTTTGTAGAGCACACCACTGTGGAGAGTAGAAATGTGTCTTTGCTGCTGGCAGACAGCCCTTTCTGATGACCAGATGCATGTGTTTGGGGCCTATCCTCATAGGCTTTCGGGTCTTGCCTCGTTGAGGGTAGGTTCAGGTACGCTGTGCTCGACTCCATATTCTTGTCACACTGAAATAGTAGAATGTTGATACTTTTCTAATATATCTTTAATATTTTCACACAGTATAATGGGCCTTGCTTCATATCATTTCAACTTTTTGAAAACGACCAAAGAGTTTCATCTAAACATCTTAGAGCAATGACCTGGCACAATTTACCTTTCATGTAAATAAAAACAGTTAATATTTCCCCCGTATCCTGCCTCCTACGAAGCACTGTTACTACCCTGGTTTTAGCCCTACTGCCCTATTGCACTGAAAGCATTCAAGGAATAACCTCGGAACAAATACCCATTTACTACACTTGAGTTGAGAGAGTCAAATGTAGATTAATGCCTTGCATAAGGACTACAGTCAAACACCAGAATAAGCTTCCTAAAGGAAATTTTTTTAAATTACTCAATCGACAGCCCTTACCTTATAGACGATGAGTTCATGTATTCCATTGGTGATGGTTGTACCAATGTCTGTCATTAACCTCAGGTAGGCCATAGCAAAGATCTTCTCCTGCTTGTCTTTAGCTGCATGAGAAAATACAGATGACAAGGTGGAAATAAATATTTTATCAGAAAACAGAATCCCAATCTTAAATCTATATAAAAATAATAATTACATCATTATTATTATTATTATCATATCTATACTATCTGGATTCACAGGTACTCCGACAATTAATCTGGGCTTTAATTTGTCAAAAGCACAGGGTTGTGGTTAAAGTGACAATCCGGTATGTAGGTATATTGTTGGGTTCAGGGTTCAAGCTAGGAATTCAGTTAGTGTTGAAAATTACTACGGAGCAATCTTCGCAGCAGCATGTGTCATACAACCAGATTCAAACACATGCATTAGCTGATTCAGTCAAGTCACCTTTACAACTAAGAACTTTGTAACGTCACTTTTGAAAACTTCAATAAACATGCATACAATTCATGATTAATGAGGAACAGACCTTCAATTACATATATTTCAGTCAAAGAGTCAAGACCATAGGGATTTGGGGGCAGTTTGCCATAACTATCATTACAATACTACTCGTCGTTACAATACTACTCATCGTTACGATACTACTCATCGTTACAATACTACTCATCGTTACGATACTACTCATCGTTACGATACTACTCATCGTTACGATACTACTCATCGTTACGATACTACTCATCGTTACGATACTACTCATCGTTACGATACTACTCATCGTTTCAGTACTACTCACCGTTACAATACTACTCATCGTTACAATACTACTCATCGTTACAATACTACTCATCGTTACAATACTACTCATCGTTACAATACTACTCATCGTTACAATACTACTCATCGTTACAGTACTACTCATCGTTACAATACTACTCATCGTTACAGTACTACTCATCGTTACAATACTACTCATCGTTACAGTACTACTCATCGTTACGATACTACTCATCGTTACGATACTACTCATCGTTACAATACTACTCATCGTTACAATACTACTCATCGTTACAATACTACTCATCGTTACAATACTACTCATCGTTACGATACTACTCATCGTTACAATACTACTCATCGTTACAATACTACTCATCGTTACAATACTACTCATCGTTACAGTACTACTCATCGTTACAATACTACTCATCGTTACAGTACTACTCATCGTTACAATACTACTCATCGTTACAATACTACTCATCGTTACAGTACTACTCATCGTTACGATACTACTCATCGTTACAATACTACTCATCGTTTCAGTACTACTCACCGTTACGATACTACTCATCGTTACGATACTACTCATCGTTAAGATACTACTCATCGTTACAATACTACTCATCGTTACAATACTACTCATCGTTACAATACTACTCGTCGTTACGATACTACTCATCGTTACAATACTACTCATCGTTACAATACTACTCATCGTTACAATACTACTCATCGTTTCACAACTGGAAATTTCACAATCATTGAAAATCGAGAAGAAATACTGAAGAGGCTTCCTTACCTTCTGTAGCCGATCTGTGTCTGAAAGTGAACCTGACGTGGGTGTTGTTCTTGCAGAACTGATCGATGGGAATCGCAACCTGGAAGAATTATCCCAACATTAAATAATTATTTATATGTTTTACACCATTCCCGAAATGTGACCTCAGTGCAATATACCTGAAGTCTAGGAATTAAATTCATATAAGGTTTGTTAGTAACATTATTTCCTGTCCTTAACAGCTTTAATCATAAAATACAATATCAAGACTCAGTGATTGTACTTGAATTTACTGAAGATCTATCATTCACAACTACAGTATTCATTCTTACAACCATCCCTGGATACCTATAAGAGAGCAATGTATTGAACCATCTATTTAAACTACACTTTGACAGACAACATATGATTTAGGCCAAATAATGTTTCTCGTCAGGGCATTCCTATTTGCTATTTTGCACACAAATAATCCAAGATGGCTGCCAAGCTAATTATAGCTGGCCAAGCCTATTTATCCACAGATATTGTGGTATGTGAGTATACTGATGCAATGTATGACAAAACAAAGAATTTGTATCACTTTAGAAGCTTTTTAAACAAAATTTACATCTAAGGCTTTTTTTTCCTTTTTTTTTGGGGGGGGGGGGGGGGTTCTTTTTTCCACCCTTTTTTCCTCTTCTGAATTGTAAATAGTTTTTTTTTTAAGGAGGCTGGCAGGGACGAGAAACACATTTTTGTTATTTGGCCTTAATAATAATAATATTAATTTTTTTACTGAAATAACAATATTAGGAGAACAGATGGGACCCTATACAGTATACTTCATAATAATTGAATCCTGCTATAAGTTCTTACCTTGAATATTTCATGATACTTTGGATTCTTGACCTGGTAGTACACCACTGATCTGTACTTGGAGTCTGACGGTTCTCCCGATGCTAGACTTATTGCATTCTGAAAATATAATAATAATAATGTTTTATTTACCCAGGGTAGTCACTCTTCCAGCGGGCCCTGCATAACATAATATGTTATTAGTACCCTTCTCCAATCTAATATGCTGAGCGCCTAGGTAGAAGGCAGAAGGTCCCATTGTTATAAGTCTTTGGTATGACTCGGCCGGGGTTTGAACCCACGACCTCCCGTTCATGAGGCGGGCGCTCGTAACCACTGAGCTTTCATGCCCGCTACAAAGATAGTATATGTAGATCATTAGCCACTAGCTGGACAGCTAAGGTACAATAATAAGAGCTTTCAGAAGAGATTTTAAAAATTGAATAAAATCAGTATTGAGAAGGTATTTATTGCATTATATCTTACATCTACACTCTTGAAATCAATATGCAGTCTAACCTGTCCATAACAACCACTTGGAAATCCCTGAGAGATATCATGAAGTTTAGAACCTTACAAATATAAATAGTTTATCAAAATTCACATTTTTCATTATTAACTGGAAAAAATTGCTCTATATTTATAGTGCATCCAATCAAAAACATATTACTATCAATATAACTTGGATGCTTGTGTGAGGAAGATTCTTAGGGGGGAAATGGGAAATTTGTATTATCAATATAAAGAAAACAATTAGTGGATAGTGAGGCAATGACGTCACAGACTCATAAGTGAGTTGCCAATTTGTCTTGTGATTTTGAGAGTTTTCCAGGTCATAAAAAATTCATAACTTTCTTATTAGTTATCCGATTTTGCTCAAACTTGTTACGATTGGTTTGTCTGATTTTTCTCCTTCTATTGAAAGTAACTTATTTTTGGAGTGGACTTGCCCTTTAAAAACACTCTCTATATAGAATCTCCTCCCCTATTTAAAGCTGCCTTTCATTTTCAAATCTTCTCATTTAAAGCCCTTCCCCTTCTGAAGCACCACCACCTTTTAAAGCAACTCCTCTATTCAAACATCCTCTCCTATTCAAAGGACTTTTATCTATTGAAAAACCCTCCCCCCCCCCCCCCCCCCCCAATCAAAGTCCAGTCCCTATTGAAATCCCCTTCCATATTCAAAACTATTCCCCTATTAAAAGCCTTATAATTGTTTTTCTCAAAAAACCTTCCCTAATCAAAGTTGCTTTCTTTTTTTAAGTCACTCTTTTCCAATCAAAGCTCCTCCCATATTCAAAGAACTTGCCATTTCCTTTCCAAAGCCTTTTTTCCCCATTCAAACTTCCTCCCTCATTAAAGATACAGGTGAGTTTTGGTAATGCAATTGCATTGTGAAAAAAAAGGTGTGGAATGGATCAGAAACAGTTGATCATGTAGCATGGAAGTATTGGTGTGCACTGCAAGGTTCTGGAGTCATCAAAATCATAATAAATTTGGCGCAGTCTTTGTAAAGTAACACGTACTGTACACATAAAGATGTATATGGGACTACTTAAATGGTGTTGGGGCTACCTACCTTGATTTCCTTATCTTTCTATGCTCATTACTCAACCAAGTATACATTTTCTTCCAAAATTGTTGGGCACATGACATCTATCTTGAACATCCAGTGTAAGTTTCGTTTGAATCTGTGAGAATTCATTTTCTTTTTTTACCAGAACTCAAGTTTATCTTTAATAGCCTTTCTATCATTTAAAGCACTTTCCCTCGTCCATTGTGGGCACACACTAGACTACACTCACCTCAAGAATGGTATTGTCTTCCGTGCACACTGATACATTGACTTCAACATTTCTGGCTTTGGGCCTTGCCCCCTGTCAAAGTCACCTTGAAGGATGGTGATGTACACATCATTCCTCACATCACCTAAAAGAAAAAAAACATAATTTTTTGGTTTCTTTAAACAGAAATATTAGAGTTAGAATGGCAAATTGATCTAGACCATATTTTGCAAACCTCCTGCAGCCATAGTTTGATTAAACGAGTTCGTTTTCACTGGCTGCCTGCCGTAGCAACAAACAGAGTTGACAAAAGACTTAACTCTGTTTTTTGACGATCAGCCATGCATCAAGTCTTTCGTCTTCTTTGTGCATGGCTGATCATTTGTTGCTACGGCAGATAGCCAGTAAAAACGAATTTGTTTAATCAAATTATGGAAATGCAAGCATTACTTTAAAGCCCCGCTGCACAAGTGGTGCCCATTGGTCCCCCATGATCCACTTTTTCTTATGTTAACTGAGAGCTGAGTTGATGAGATAGCCAACTGTCAGTAACTATCCCTCCTGGCCAACTAGTGCAGATAGACTTTAAAAAAACATAACTTTGTTATTCCTGGCTCTTTTTTCCTGATTGAGGTGTCATATGAAAGGGCAGAAAATGAACTTTCTAAAAATGTGATTTTCTCTTTGAAATTCAGATACCAGCCGCCAAATGACTTTTTGGTTTCCACTCTTCAAATTGTTTTTAATCACTCATGCCTGAAATATGCATCATAGGAGTTGCATCAAATGAAATTATAATTGTGATTAAGTTATGATAAAACATCGATAATTCTCGGTTTCGATTTTCTGGGACGCACTGTATATGTTTATGAATTAAAATAACCCCACTAGCAATTCACAATCAAGCTTTGTAATTTAACAATTGACTTAATATAGATCAAATAAGTATTTTTAAAAGGCAGATGTGAAATTGGAGTGATGTTACATAGAGAACACAAGACATACTTTGCAAGTCAATGTTTTTCAATCAAAAGCAAAACAGCTACAACAAACAATTTTCAATCAACGTTTTCATTTCCCAGCGTTCACATTTTTCATCCGACAGCTGATTCTGATAATTAAAGAAGGATAATGTTTCATTCTAATAATGCTTTCAACACGAGTGTGGGTGTTTCTGACATTAAGATTCCACCGTGCCCTTGGAGCACCTACATCAGATGGTGAACATACTGAATAAGTTGATGGTCCCATGTGGTTTACAGTATAACAACAGCTGGTCTCTGATTAGTAGCAGGTGCTAACAAATATGCCATCTATTCAAACAATGTACACATTCTAAATCTATAATTATACATGTACAAGAGCACCGTATTTAAAATGTTATTAGTAAAGTTGTGAGGAAAGAGCCTTTGTTGGCAGAGAGGGAGTGTTCATCCTAGTGTTCAACCTTCTACTAATATTACCTGGATATGACACCATTCTTACTGTAAATAATAAAGCTTGTCCATAAACAATTTGTTCTTGTAACTATTTAAATATACTTGTACTTGCTTGTTTTTTACTTTATAAAGCGCATAGAGAAACTTTATTATGCGCTTTATTATGCGCTCAATAAATCTATCTTTGTTATTATTATTATTATTATGAAGTAATATGCATTGCAGAAGGGCTTCACCAGTAAAATTAACACTTTACAAAATGAACCAGATAACTATCTTCTCTGGGGCGGAGAGCAACATAACCTTGCTAACAGCATCATCATTTGAGGATTGCAAGTAGAAAGGGTCCTTCAGATGTTTTGGGGCTAACACATCTGAAGGCCAGCCCATTAATCATCTACTAGCTCCACCATGTATTCTAGCATAACTTGCATGATGACCATGACAAAGCCCACCTATCATGTGGTGTCATTGAACCATTTCACATTGCGCAAGGTTTTACCTACCTGGCATAATGACCTCTGGAAAGCCCACCTTATTTTGTGGTGTCATTAAACCATTTCACATTGCGCAAGGCTTAACTTACCTGGCATAATAACCTCTGGAAAGCCCATCTTTCTTGAGACTGCTGTCTTGCTGTCAAGAAGATGGGGATACTCCTTGTACACCTGAAACAACAAAAGAAATACAAACAAACAAATAAGCGCTTTGGTAATTTTGCTTTTAGTGCTCCTAAATATTTGATATCCTTATTATTATGCAAGACAGTCCTGAAAGAGGGCCAACAAGAATATTAAGAACTTCACCTGTACCCTCAAACCAATTACAAACAACAAGAACAATTACAAATATCATTAATTTGAAAATCAAGGTGGGAAGTACATAAAGCATTATTACAAAAGCTGCCTGCAATCTGGAGATACTGGAAGAAAATGTCATGATTTCTACCCATACAAAACCCATGCTCTGTAAGCATATTTGAATCTTTCATTCCCTTTTAGAAAGCATGTCATTCCAGCAGTTAATAAACTTAGTCCACCATACTGAAAATTTGCCACTAAATTCTCTTGAGACATTGAGAGATACATGTAATTACAATTGTCGAAAAGTACACTTTTAAAGAGAAGGTTAAGTTCTGGGAAGAGGTGAAAAATAATTTGTGAGCGTTATCATTCTTATTATGCAAGTGTGGAAGAACATCAGATAAGACATGTTCCCTGAAAAGCATGGCTCTTCAAATGCCTTCTATTCTAAATATGTCATGTAACATCGTAAGACTTGGGGTAGGATTTTTACGCCACATATTCGTGTAGTCCCATATACATCTTTCTGTGTACAGTGTTTGTAACTTACCAAGACTTGGCCAAATTTTGTATCATTTTGATGATTCCAGAACCTTGCAATACACACACATTCTTTTTCTGGTCGATTCCACACCGTTTCTTTCACAATGCAATTGCATGACCATAACTCAACTTCATCTTTAAGTACACTTAAAACTTTGATTGCATCATCAACGGCAGAACATATTTAGCATGATAACAAACTTCATCTCATAATGTTAACAAAATGGACTGACCTGTTTGACCTCTCCATGCACCATTTTGAGAGTGACCCATATCCCTTGACCTTTGTGGTTGACCTCTTTGGCTTGGACGAACTTCCTGACAACACTGTCAAGGCTATCATCACCAGGGCAACTAAGGACAACAAAACAAAACAAGACAAATCAAATGTATTTTCAGTCATACTATTGTAAAATTATATATTAAAAACACACACACATATATAATATATATATATATATTCAAAAAGAAGGGCAGCCTTGTAGGAAATGATAGAAGTAACATATTTCATTGCCTTTACTCATTACTCTATTTTTTTTAATTACTTTTCAAATTCCTGAAATAACAAATTACATCTGGCACACCTAAAATGATTGCAAATAAACCATACTCTCGTTATGAAACTCATGAATTGTCTTCCCCTCTATTCATTCTCAAAGAATTTTAATGGGAGTTATTTTCAGAATAAATGATACGCTTGTTTCATTTTCATATTAGCTATGGTAAAGATCATTTACCTTGAAGTTCATTAATATTGAGATAATAAAAAAACCATCAGAACTCCTACTCATACCATTAAGTAATTGAGAGTCAATTGATAATAGAAGAATGGGTGGTTCATGAGATATGATAAAAGAACACATGCAAAAGCAACCTAACCCACATTAAATCATACTGGAAAGCAATCTTTATTAGACTACTTCCTCTAGTCTCTGTCGAAGTCACAATATGTAACAATGATTTGAATAATAGATATTGAGTCATTTCAAGTTGGGTGTTTAGGGCTGGTGTTAGTGTTTAATAAACACTAACACCAGCCTAAACACTGAAATGAAAATCAGCTGGTGTTAAGGATTTGACCTCTGAATATCGTCAACTTCCGATAAATAGTGTTATCGATTTTGCAAAATTGTTGTCTGCTTATTAAACCGACCTTTGTGGCTGGTGTTAATATTGTAGGTACAAATGTCCAATTCACTAACACTAGCCCCTAGGGATTGAGCAAATGTTGATTTCCAGTTTGGTGTTAGTGCTAAGCTATCGTTATTGATATCGGTATTGAGATCCTAATTTCATCAGCAAATTTTTAGCTCGATGTAAGAGCTCTTGACTGCTTTAAACACTAACACTTACACCCAGCTTGAAATCACTCAGTGTGCATCTACAAAGATATATTTTCCTGGAAATTGTTATGTTTATACTCACGGTTGGAATGGCAGAAAGTACTGTTTTTCTTCATCCGTATCCACTTTCCCTGACACGATATCAGTGATTTCCATGGCTGCCACGCCCCATGGTCTCCTTAGACCCGTTGTATACTTCTTACTGTGGTCTCCTTCCTTCAACTCCATCCGACCTATGAAATAATCAGACCAACATGAATGAATGTGAAATCAGTTTGACTGAAGTGACGGCAGAATTCTTGTTGAAAGTACATGTCCAGCAGTGTTGAGATCTAGTATTCTCATGAACTGTCCTTGACTACACATACGATTTGTACTAAAGACAACACTCATTTTTTTGTTCTTGTTGACGTGCACCCCCCCCCCCCCCTCCCCCCACTCAGACAGAAAAAAAGGAAATAGTCTTTTTGCATCATGCCACATTTTGAAAACTCACTTTCAAGCAGAAAGTTTTTTTTTTAAAGGTATAAATAAGCTATAAATAAGCTATAAATAATCCCACTGTATTAATTTTTGTCTGAGAAGATGAAATGCTAATGCTTTAACTTCCTACACAGGACATGGATGGGAGAGAAGATTTGGAGAGGGGGTGGGGGGGGGGGGGGGTGGGGGGGTTCTTGAGAATATCTATCATTGTGGTAGATGGAAAGTATACTCACCTACTCTGATGATCTGACAAACAAGGAAGATCTTTTCTCTCTGGAGATCCTTTGCACCGAGGTCCTAAACACAATCAAAGAATAATAATAATAATATTTAACGTTTGTATAGCACTTATTAAAAATGTCTTTAAAGGTAATACAAAGTTTTGGTATGGGGTCATGAATTCGGTTCAAATGAACATATTGGAAGCATATGCTATCCTACAATATTCAGTTATCGTTGTCGCGGTCGAAATCGAGTCTAAAGTTATGAAATTGTAAATAATAAACACTTTATGTTGTATAGCTCCCTCTCAAGGTTAAAAAATTAAATAATCAAAACAAAATGTTTCTTGACCAAAATCGACCAATTAGCTATTCCCGTTCGGAAAAGATATACCACAACTACATATTCTGAGATTTTCATGGTCGCAGCTACCATTGTATGGCCGTAGGAGCTAATTGAAAATTTTCAAAATTTACCGGGAGCACCGGTAAATCTTTATATTCAAATTTTCCCAAAAGCAGAAGTGTTTTAGGGGCTAAAATTTCTAGTGCTTTTAATACATCCACAGGGGCATCCAAATATATCAAAATTGTAAAGAATCGCTATCCACTCATTTTTCGAAATTTCCCATAACTCTGTAATACCTTTAAGCGCTTTACCCCGGTCATTGGATTCAGTGCTTGCCCGCACACACTGTGTGCACAATCTCCACTCCCTGGGGAGCATTTCAGCCAGGCGTTTACATGACGCTCAAAAACTGTTTGACCAACAATGACGGTCGCATCCTACCGGGTACCCATTTAACACCTGGGTGGAGAGTAGCAAGTGCCGGTTAATATCTTGATAAGGATATTAGTGCCGTGTTGGGATTCGAACCCTCGACCTTCGCATCTCCAGTCAAGCGCCTTAAACCACTCGACCACGACCATGATATTCTACACCTAAACATACACTATACAGTCAAACTTTTCTTATGGGCTACCTGTCTATAGTGGTCACCTACATGTATATTGTCACAGGTGTTGTATAATCTTTCTATAGAGGTTTCTACAGTAGAAAACTTGATGTCTCCCTTGTGGGAGAAATAAGAGTTGAAGAACCCGTCTAGAAAATCCAAACGTCTACAGTCGCCACATTTTCTGTTTTCCATGGGTGGCCTTCAACCGACGGGAGTTATGATTTGTCTACTGCTTGCTTTCAGAGCAAAGCCTACTGTATATCAGCTTGACCCTCTAATAGTACACCATATTTCTATTTCATATATTTCCCATGGTTACATGTACCTCTACCGCAGATTTCAAAGAACCAGGAATTAAAACTTTGTACACCTCTTATACACTCATATAATCTGGTTAATTCACTTTCAGTTTATAAATACAAACAAATAAGCGCTTTGGTACTTTGTGGTTTCAAGATACTGATAAATGTTCTCACAAGTCACAGGTTCATTGAAGATTATTCTAAACTGTGGAACCTGGCCAAATAAAATTATTATTAAAGCTAAGACACAGCTTTAAGAAGTGTCTTTTGCATTTTAAAAAAAAAAAAAATTAAGAATAACCAGTTTTATTGTCAGGACCATTCATTTGGTAAAAGATATCTTCTACTACAGCATCTGGCATGAAACTTTATAATTGCACCATAAATTCTATATGCTACTTTATTACATATTCTAAGGAAATTCCAGATAAAACCTGTTCTCTATCTTCACTGATATTGTGGAAACGTAAGAACTCGATTGGCCATAAAATCATGCTTTGTCCTCTTTGGTACGAGTATACAAAATTTTCAAATCAAACAAATTACAAAATCAATCATCACTTTTACCATGATTTAATACTTATATCAAATCAAGACACAATAATTTTGTAACCAGACAGAGAATAGGTGAACACTTACTGTGAAGAGAGTCTTGAGGTTGTAGAGTTTACTCAGATCTGTGGGCGTGCCTTTACTGCTCCATTTCACGATATATGATTCACTGTTAAAAACAATGGAGAGTTAAAGAGTTTAAGATGAGACAGATCAAAGGAAAGAAGCATGAAATTGAGAGAAAAAATGGAGGCACAGATTTCACCCCAGTTATCAATCTGTCATCACTGTTATTTCATACTCTCAAACATGCTTTAAAGACCACCTTCATAGAAAGACCACCTTTCTTTTAAGATCAGATTTTTCATTTTACCATGAATATCATATCTCATTCAAATCTCTACTATAGGATTGCTATAAATTAAGACCACCTTTCTTTTAAAGGGATCCGGTAACTTTGTATCAGATTCTGAAACAAAATTATGGATTTAGCTCATGATGCAATGATAATTATAAACCTTTAGGTCAGTCAGGAACCCCATGACTTTTACAAGCCGATCGCCTGTCTGATTATCAAGATATTTATGATTGGAATTACAAATTTTGAAAACCTTTCGCCTGACGGTTTTCATAACACTACAGTCTATTGGGGAAAACGAGTATGGTAAAACCGGTCACTCAAAGTTTTTTACTTTTTTGAGGCACTTCTTGATCATTTTGAAGCGCAATTTTTTGTAGGGCTTCAATATTACACCATATCACAGACACTGATAACAAGTAGGGCCGTGTATCTCAGATTTAACATTGTTAAACGATCCCTTTAAGATCAAATTTTGATTTTACCATGAATATCATATCTCATTCAAATCTCTACTATAGGATTGCTATAAATTAAGACCTATATACACAGGTGTCAGAAAACAGAAATCCCTTCATTATATTACACAGTAATTTTTGTCTCTCCCAAAATGTTACTACCCTATTAACAGATTATATCATATCTCATCCATAATCCACTTGGATTAATTTTATACGATGCTTCTACTGATTCAGTCTTTTAAATATTTTAATTAGCACATGTGTTTCTAAGTTGATGTGAATATCTTTGCACTTAGCAGATTCTGGAAAAAATGTGGCAGTACAGATTTATGATAAATGGGACAAGCATAACCAATAAAGATCAGGTTTTGGTTTCCTAATCATATACTTCAAACCTTGAACATGCAAGAACTACAAGGTCAAAACAATACAGTATATACAGGAGAGCACAGTTCAATAAACTTCTTGTAAATGAGGTGTTCACACAATTTGAAATCACTCAGTCAAATCTACACGCAACAACCAATACTTCAATCTGATTCGTTCAAACAATTTGCCATCATAGAGACACGTGTTTGCACACTCAGTGAAAATAAATTCTACACATAAGAGCCAAGCTCGAAAGAATTATTCCTAACTAATGTGTTCACACAATTTTCCATTGTAGAAACTCACTCGCACACACTCAGTTAATACCAAATATAGTTATAAATGGGTACCTGGCAGGAATTAATTCCTTGAAATGCTGGAGCGCTGTATAAACGGCTGCTAGGCTAAAGCCGGGGTAATAATAAATGTGCCTCGGAATAGAATTATCTAGATAGATGGCGCTATAGAAATGCCTATTATTATTATTATTATTATTACCACTAATGACATATCCGATAGACCAAACCTACCTGATGTGTTCACATAGTTTGCCGTCGTAGAGACTCATCATCACTTCTGAGTTCTCACCAATCTTACACACAACGTTCTTCATCATGACGTAGAGGTTGTATGTGTAAACAGTACTCTGCTTCTTTGTCCTCTGTAAGAACTGTTACATTCAGAGAGATCAATCAAAAGAAAGAATATGAATGTTGGAAAGAGAGACAGTAGTCAGTACAGAATGATGTATCAAGGAGAAATGATATTCTGAAGGTCAGATTGTCAAATAAGCTTTGTCTCCTCAAATCGGGAACTACACAGAACTCCGGAATAAGCTCCCTCTACAAATACGCCAACTGTCGTCAACAGAAACATTCAAATTACAACTGAAAACTTATTTGTTTCTTTCGTTGTAAATATTGTAATATTTTAATTTACCATGTCTAGGAGAATTTCGAATTTTGTTTTTCGGTTTATTGTTTTTCTTTCTTATGTCTGTTACATGTCCTTTTCTCTATGCGCCATGAGCACCGAAAGGTGGACCTGTGCGCTATACAAGTAGCCACTATTATTATTATTATTATATTTTCTAATCACTCACACAATCCTAAGAAGGTATAAATCAAATGAACCTGGAAAAAACATTATTTCATGCATACACACACAAGAACGCAAATTGTAGTTGTATTTGTGTAATATCTGGGTTATATAGATTATTGATAGAGAAAGCAGCTACATTGAGCCTCCAATATCAATATACTGGTAGGAAATAAATTGCTATCATTAATCGCTGCTATTAATCAACAAGAACCTGAGGAAAGCCTTGCTGACGAGGAAACACAGGATGAAACTAAGTGTAGTTCAAGTAGTTTTGAAGAGATGTTTACTATCCTGGACTGGCTGGGATTTTCAAACATGCATACATGAGCACTTCATTTGCAATAATTAGTCTGAAAGTTTAATAACCGTTAACAAGAAAGAGTCAAATGTGATTCACTGGTCAGTAACATACATGTAACTACTATGGACTATGACTATTTATGGTCAGTTATCTTTGAACAAAAATGTAGAAACACAAAGGCCTTTATCCTATAGATTTTGAATTCACACTCAATTGAAAGTCAATTGGAAGTTTAACAAATTGAGGATTTACGAATGATTCAGGTCAATCACATTCTCTAGTAAACAAAATGCATTATACAAAACATTGAGAGAGAGAGAGAGAGACAGAGAGAGAGAGACAGAGAGAGACAGGGAGACAGACAGACAGACGGACAGACAGGCGGACAGACAGACGGACAAAGAGAGAGGGGGGGGGGGGGGTTAGAGAGAAAAAAAGAGGGAAAAAGAAAGGGAGAAAATTTACCGAAGTCTCTTGTTGTCCGATGATTCTCTGTGTTGCAACTTCATGCAGTCTATGAAGCGCCACCGTGCTAAGCATTGTGGGATTCTGAACACTGCCCTCTTCATCTCTGATCACAAGGTCAAGACCCAACTTCCTGAAATTGACGAAAAAATGAATGAACATGATCAGTTTTGAAAACTTATCCTACAATAAATATTTTGTATGTATCTATCAACCACACAATCCACAATAAGTGTATAGGTGAGTGTCTTTAATACTACATGGACGTCTCACAGAGATATCCCTGCTAATCCTATATTTCCCAATTAACCCACCCCCCCCCCCAAAAAAAAAAATAATAATAATAATAATAATTAAATAAAATAAAGAAAGAAAGAATAAAATCAGATCTGATCATTTGCATTTTGCTATTTAATAGCATAATCTCGCATTACACCTGTATGTCTAGAAGGTAATCTAGATCTCATAAGTACTCAAAATTCCTTTGAAAAGTATATTAATCTTTATTGCTTATTTGATTTTGCATATTTTCATCATTGAAGATTAAAGCATAGAAAATTGTGGTTAAAAATAGAAAATGTTACAATCTTACATGTATGTTTAATACAATCTTTTATTAAAGGCTTCTTTTCTACATATATACATGTATATATTGAGCTAACAAACATGTTTGGCATGCCCAGATAATAGCATAAAACTTGCAATATGTAAAAAGATAGTACTGTATAAACTACTGTTTAAAAAAAATATCACTTTGTTTTCTTGGGGAACTTGCCACCAATACTCTGTACTTTGGACAGTTTTCTGTCACGACAGTTTCTCTAACCACCCCCATGAAGAATGGAATGACCCTTGTTATTGATAGGGGTCAGTACGCACTGCTACAGGCATTGGAAGGTATCATTAAGTCTCCTGGGGTGCATAGGATGCCTAGCATACAGGTGGGAGACAGGGTTAAATGGAATTCACATGAATGGAATGCACAGAGGAAGAAGGAAAGTCGGAACAAGTGTCCTCCAACAACACACACCCTTTTATATGTCCCAATGTTTTCATAAATTCCTATAGTAATTGATGGCATATTTCATACTTCATACCAATGGTGTAGTTATTGTGCTGCTCCCCCTCCCCCCCCCCCCCCCTCCCCAATCTAGAGAGAAAAAAACAAGTAAAACCAGTGCCCGCTCAATTGATGAACCCGCCCTACCTACACCCCACAATTTCACACATCATTTAATAACCATTTTTGCTGATAAGCAATATTCAGAGTATCAACAAGCATACACAATAACAGATGGAATTCCAGCACAAAAATTCTTCACAATAATGGCAACAATACAGACTTGTGCTGTCAAACTTGTAAACGAATCCTTCAAATAGAGGTAAACTGTGGGTGTCCCTTTTACTGAGCTATGGCTTAGGATTACAATAGCTAAGTTAACAAAACAGTTTAGCTCACTGATTTAAACTGTAAGGATATCTTATAGTTAAGGATCAAGCAGATTCACTCTTGGTTTGAATAAACACTTGACCACAAGTGATCTTACGGCTAACAAGAACATTACAAGCAAGGGGGGAGGGGGGGGGGGTCGCTCTTAACTTTGAGTTTTCGCTATCTTGACATTAAAACGACTTCTTTTACTTTAAAACTTAGGGAAGTCATTGTGTCTGTGTACTGTCATGTGACCCTGCATCATCTGTTAGTGGGCCTTTGTTTAAAACTTTGAGGTGTTGCAATCTTTTTGATGTAATTAATGTTGTTTATTATATTTAATCATGTTAAATTATTTTTGTTTTCTGTAACTTCTCATGTACTTTCTTATGTTTAATGTAGTCAGGCGCCTTGGTGTATGTGCGCATTAAATGTTGTTATTATTTATTATTATTAAAGTGAAAAAACCATGATGGTGCTGTGAAAACGAAGCTACTATTTATTTACAGACAATTGCCATGTATACGGATAGATATCAAGATCTTGGCCAACTTTTGAGGTGGAAGCATCATATGGTTTTCATATTCATGCAATAGCTTAAAGAATAAACCTACTTCTTATTTACCTACATTGTACCTGCTCATACACATGTAAGACAGCATTTAATTTCTGGGTAACTTTATACATTTTTAATCAGGTAATCGTGTGCATCTTCAAGAGGTGACTTCCCTTTATCCGCCCATCTTCCTTCCTACTTCTAATATCCTATCGAACAAGTTTCAAATCCTTTTTGTGAAAGTATCATGTGCAAAAGAACACTTCCCCTTATGTTGAAATGGATTTTTGGCACTCCCAACAAAAAAGTAAACAAAAAGTGGTGAGAGAGAGAGAGAGAAGGTGAGTACTGGTACTCTGAATGATTATATCGGTCATCTACATCAGGCAATAAAGCTGTCGCACGATAACTAAAATAAGATTAGCATCTACATGTACATGTAGTTTGCTTCACATTTCTGTATGTTCAGATGAGAGAGGGTATGTATAGGGGTCAATATAGGGGTCAATATAGGGGTCAATGTTGATCACAGCTAAAATTTTGGCCCGAAAACATTGCCTTTTGATAATATTTAAATGTTATGTATGCCATGGTGGTTGCAATACTGTAGGTGATTTATTGCGTCATGTCTGAATGACCCTCTATTGGGACTACATCATACATGTATTTCAGTCGTAGCAAAGGCATACCCCCATTCGCCCCCTTGCACTTCTCTTTCATACCTCAGTCACACCGCTATACCCACTCAAGTCTTCAAAACCAACTCCAAGCTGACTGAATTTGACCATTGGGGGTTCATGTAGTGTGCAATTGTTTGTTTGTTCTTAGGTCGGTCTAAAGTCGGTCTCGGTGTGACTGGGTAATTAGCATTGATAACTGACCTGTTAGTGAAATCTATCTTGGATGTGACATGCTGTTTCATCTCTTTGATCTCATCTACCGGTAGAGTTCCGGACATGATCTGACGTCGGCAGTCGATCAGCTCGTACAACATCTTGTGGACCAGGTCGTACTTCTCCACATCCCGCTTCTGTATTAAAGCATGGACACAAAATATCATGTGAATACTCAAATGAAAACATCTTGAATATTGCACAAGTAATGTACATGTACATGTGTTTGAGCAGCTCATAATGTTCAGCTCATAATGTTCAACTGGGAAATGCACATTAAGGCTGCGACGGGTAGTCGAATGCTCGAGTACCCGCAGGGTTGACAACTACTCAGGTACGATTTCTCGTACCCGAATATTCGGCCGCAAAAAAAAAAAAAAAAAAAGGGCCCACGCTTACCCGTGCCAGGGAGAGCGACGGCCGCTGGCATGGTACCGTCGGTAAAAATGTTTCCCAACCGAAGCACTGTCAAACTCACCACTCAGAAACTGGGACCAAATGTCAAGATTTCTGTTTGGACTCGGAGGACAATGGATTATTCTGCCATCTTTGGTTTTTAAAACAGCATTTTTTACTGTTATTTTTATTATTAAATCGGCGCCTTCAACTGCAACTCGAAGTAAAATTGCATGCGTTTTCGGCGAGGGACCTGGGAAACTGCTGAAATCAAAAAAATCAAAAAAATCAAAAAATTCAACAAAAAAATTCAAAAAAATTATAAAAAAACATGGCGTCCGAATATTTGAGTATTCGCTTGTGAGCCTGGGAGTGTACTCGGGTACCTCATTACACTGTTGTGCACAGCCTTAATGCACATTGTAGCTTCTTAACCAATTTTCTTGAGCCATTGTGCATGTAGACTTTACAGTGTATGTACAGTGTGACTACAGTTAGTGTATTTACAAAATTTAAGTATAACTACATACATGTACACTGTAATGCAGCTCTTACAATGTAAATTAGGTTCCAAGTTACAACATCAAATATTATGACTGTACTTGATAAGTCAGGCAAAAAACCATATCACTTTTTCTGAGGAGGGGCGGGGGGGGGGGGGGGGGCAAACTGAATCAGAAAATACAGATGCATGTCAAAACAAATAGAAGTAATTTGATGAATACATGTAGGAAATAAATGAGTCATTGTATCCTTTTTAACCATTTTGTAAAAGACATTCAAGTACAATGTACAGGTGTACATGGCATGTGAATACATACATGTATTTTATCAATTCCTATTCCTCTTTAATCTGCCAAATAATTGGGGAAAGATGACAAAAACACAATTTTGTATTAATTCCATCAGCAATCAAGTATTCAAGAGAAAAGAATGTTCTTAAACATCTTTCCACAGGAAACAGGTATTAAGAGGAGGAAGTACTTCTTCTACTCTAGTTCGGATTTATTAGTCTCTATAATCGTCTTGTGGCTTTTCTTTCCAATACATGCTTAGAGTACTGTGAAGAGATTTCCTTTGACAAGTTAATAAAATACTCTGGTACATTGTAATTGAAGCGTAAAATCTGGTCTCGGTATGGCTTCTAATTTCACAAAGGGGATTTTACTTCAAGTTTTGAAGAGTTCGCTGGGTCTCCTTGTATTCATTTAATAAAACTACAATACATGGACATGTTCTGTGCATGTATGTACACATGCACACATTGTGTATTTTAACATGTTGCCTTGTAAACGAAGGACGCATCAATTGGCATTGGGCTTTAAGATTATGAAATAGCACTCATCTTTGGTTGAATGCATGAAATCTTTATAAGGTATGGGTGGCGGGCGAGTGGGCAGGACAGAGCAAAGGGTGCCCAAATCCATTAATTCCTCAGCTGAGCTCTCAATAACTAGTGTAAATCTCCTGAAACACAGTTTGCACATTTTTTTTCTACACATCCGCCAGGAGTCAAATTAATCTGGGATCCGAGTGCCTGCCTGGAGCCGCAATTTGCCAATGAAATGTATATCACATGGTTTAAAAGAGGATGTCAGTATTGCGGAAGCCAAGCTGATATTAGTATAGGTACATGTACATTAATGTAGATAACAGATTTGATCATGGAAGATCAATTATCTACTGAATAGTGTATTCTAATGAGTAGGCTTATAATAGGTATTACACTGTCTTTAAGAAAACACCATCCTATAGAATAACAAACAGAACCTACAGTAGAAAATATACTAATTTTAATACAGACTATTTTTGGTTATGCTTCTAAAAGCAGTGAGACCCATCTACTAGAAAAAAACAATCTTTCTATGCTTGACTCTCACTTGAAAATAACTTACATGAACCTTATTGATACACAAGCAATATGGAGCCCCTTCCCGATGGGCAATTTTGAGTTGTGTTTTATCCTTGGCCATGTTCCATTTTACAATCAATGCATAATTCAATTTCTACCCGAGACAAAATGTATTGCTCTAGTACATGATTTCATTCAATTTGCTCAATGCGGGTTATCGCTACATCCAGCTACATGTACTTGTAAGCAATGAGAGCAAGGAGAAGGCTATATTGAAAATAATTTGATAGACATGTTGTTTTGTTTTTTATCCCTGCCCAAGTGCTCAAAACATTTTCTCAATACATAGTACTGTACATTTCTTCTGTTCACTGACTGTACTGAAATTTAAAATGTCAGCAAGCAACACTGACATCTACATGCATGAAGATTTTAATACGGTCCAAAATTAAAAATAAATCCACATCAATCACAGATATTCTATAGCCTAAATGTATATTGTACAGTACACGATCTGCAGATAATTTTTCAAATTGATTTCAAAGATTTTAATTGATGGAAGACTTTTTTAGTGAGTGAGTAGGACATTGCTCTCCTATGCCTCACTAAAAATCAAAACAGTCCTGTTATGGTCAGAAAAGTATGCAAGCTCACATTTGTTATGGTCAAAATTTTGGCTGAACTTGTGAACTTTTCTACTGTTCCTCTTCTTTCAGCATGATTGATATTGGAGGGTTCAATTCATTTTGGATTCCTCTTTTGTTCCACTAAGAAAGGAATTCCTTGAACTGTGTAAGTATGCACAAGGAAGTCTGACAATTAAAACAGAAAATGGTTCAGCTGTTTAGGGGTTTGTAATACAGAAAAAGTGATATTTCCTGGGACAATTTTCAATAAACTTTTCTTTGTTTGAATTAGAAACATGATCAAAGAAACTCATTTCCATACCCCATTGCATTGCCCATAGAAATCATGTTTATATTACATGTCATTGCGATGTTCACACATTTCAAAAGATGATTCACTACCCCTCCACCCCCCCCCCCCACTAAAAGCTCCCCCCCCCCCCCCACTAAAAGCTCTTGGGTTGATATTTGGAAGTCTTTACAAAGTTGTTCTGAGCTCTTTTAAAACTTTCTACAGCTACTTCACTCACTGCTCCCATGTACTTTCTTTCTTCAGAGTTTCTTCTTATTAATACCAATAATAGAGTGTATTGCAGTCAAACCTGTCTACTGGGGTCACTCGTCTCACAGGAAACAGAAAGTGGCCACTGTAGACAGGTGGTCTTTCTAGCCAGGTTCAACAACACATTTGACATCCCAGAGGGGGGCAATATACATATACATGTAGGTGACCATTAGGCCTAAAAAAAAAATTGTTGTATTGCCCTTTAGGTGGCAAAACATGGGTTGGTCGGTCAGAAAGTTTTTTTTTTTTTTAACTTTTTTTTTTGTCGCCCTCTGTGGGCCGATCTTTTTCAGTTTTTAATGTTTGAACAAAATAAATATTTCAAAAATCTAAAAAAACGGTTTGAAAAAAAATAAAAATAATTAAATGCCGTAGATTTTTAGATTTTGGGGTCGATCGCAAAGGGCAATACAAGTTTTTATTTTAGGCCTTAAAGACAAGTGGCCTTTATTTATCGTGAGGTGACCAAGTATGTTTTTATTGCGAGGGACTTACCAGAAAGAGTTGTTTCCATAGTATGCCCCATTCTCTCAGGACTGCTGTCAGTTCTTGTACGATGGGAATCTCTTTAGGTGTTACCTTCTCATGGTGCGTCTCACTGTCACAAAACAAAACAAAACAAGGTGGTGTTGATATTGAAACGATTGTACTTGACAGTCATATGACAAAGTTCAATGCAAAGTATTTGTGAAAAGTTGAAGGGTAGAATAAAATCAGATTTCATTTATGCTATAGTGTACTTCAATATTAAAGCCTATTGTACAGGAAATACATTTAGAAATGTGATAACATGAACTACATGTACATGTACATGAATTAAAATGAACATGAACATGTACTTTGTGAATACTTGTGCGCATGTACATGTAGTAAGCTATTAATCGGGTCGGTGATCTGTCTTTCACATACAGTACAGGGGCGTGCATGTACTGTATGTATAGTAGGCCCTATCAAAAAAGAAGTACCAATCAAGTACACAAGAATATATCGTACCCGGATAAATGAATGTCATTTAAGCAAGATACCCCACCAGCACAAGTACAGTGTACTAATAATACCCAAATGACCGTCCTTTACTGGAACAATATGAACATTTCTAAAATAATAGCAACCTCAGAGAGCTTTTATTACTTCTGCAATAATTTAAGTACCTACATGTACATGTAGATGTACATGCAACCCTTTGATCGGGTAATTCTACTTTGAACACAAAAATAAAGGAAAAAAAGTTATGCCCCAGAAGCTATAAATGGCAATAAAGCGGTAGTCACTCACAAATTAATATTCAATGAGTGATGAATCCTTTAAAATACAATGTATTAGGTATATGTCTACATGTAGCTTTCTATGACATAAATTGTATTTCTGTGAATGTAGTAGGTATATTTAACAATGTAAACATGTGGGTTAAAGTACAATTTACAATATATGTTGACAGCTTCACAAAGATTCAATTGATTGCAAGTACATGACATCTACATGTACATGTACAGTACATGTAGTTCCAAATCTTTTTATCAGCTGAACATACATATTTAAATACATGCAAATACTAAATAGTGATGAATGAAATAAATGTACTAAATAAATATATGCTTTGGCTTTGTGACAGGTCAATGGATCACTGTTAATATCAATAGGCCAATCTACACATCCCAAACACCATTTTGAAATATTGTAGATTGCAGCTATTGTATTTTGTTAAATCACGTATTTTGGGAATTTACCGCAGACTTACAACATGATTGTATTTGTACACCTACATACACCTACATGTACATTTACATTATCCATACCTACAATGTACATGTACCACATTTTAAAACCACAAAAGCACCGGAGACAATATGTTAGAATGCTCACTCCAAGAACAATAATCTGAATCATAAAGAACAATAAGCTGAATCATGCATACTATTAACTGTGACTTAAAATATTCCTCAGAGGCTTTTAAATGAAAGATTTTCATACCAATCATGAATATGACAAACTGAAGAATAGGGTATTATAGACCATAATGTACTTTGTATGAATGCACACAGACAATGATGCTTAACACAAAGGACCCCACTCAAGGCAAAATCCCAGACCACACAGTCAATAGTATGCATGATTTATACCCAAACTATTTCACTTTCGATACAAGTATCTCAGAAACCAAAGAATCTCTCATTTATGAAATGACCCGAGTTCTATTAGGTCATTTATACCTGTACATGTACACTACTCTACTCAGTGTGTCATGTTGGTAGGTGGAAGAATAAAAGTGACATTTATATTGGCCTCTTGGCTTGCTAGCAAAGTAGCATGTCTCATCCTCTTGTTATTTCCTTTCCTGACACCTGCTGTTATTACTGACTATACAAAACTTGTTGAGTATCTCTCTATAGAGTGGTGAAGTGTGACGTCATAAAAAATCTAATTTTAGAATTTCTCAAATTTTTCTTCATTTTCCAAAAAAGCATCAAAAATTATGTCCAAATGTTGAAAACCAATTTAATATGTTAAATATTGGCAGAGATATGACCATCTGAATATGTTCTATGGGAACTCAGTGTTACATGTACATACATGTATACATGTAACACTGAGTTCCTATTAAATATAGGAAATATATTTATTCAGATGGTCATATCTCAGCCAATACTTAACATATTAAATTGGTTTTCGATATTTGGACATTATTTTTGATGCTCTTTCAGAAAATGAAGAAAAAATTGAGAAATTCTAAAAACAGATTTTTATGACAACTTCTGTACTCTATTGATTCATCTCTTTTGTGAAAGAAATATATGAACAATAAAAGTAGCAGAATAAAGGTAGGATGTGTCATTAAGATGGAGGGAGTGTGTGGCTACATGTATATAGAAATGTTAACCTACTAGCAAGATACTTTTGAAACATACAAATAAATCATTGATGTACGAACACTGTATTAAAGTGCATGTACATGTACATATGTACCTGTACCTGTACACCTACATGTACAATGAGACTACATAACGGCAACAGCCTCTTTTAAATACAGTGTAGCAATATAATAATAATACTAAAGTGCCCAAACCCTTTAATTAAAGCTTATCTGCCGTAGTTTACAGGAGGGATTAGACTGCCGTGCAAGGTCACTGGACAGGTGGTTATCTCATCAACTCAGCTCTCACTTAAAGAAGCTAGGCGGAGGTTTCAAAAGGCTTTTAATCTTAATAATGTTGGTATCATTACAAAGTTAATGTTACAATCTTTCTAATGGTTCATATTTAGTTATCAAAAATTGTTACAGAATTGACTTATCTGCTATTAAAAGTGGTGAAATTACTACCCGATTATTCCGCCCTCGATCGGCCCGCTATTGTGACGTACGATTTGTGACGTAGGAGGTTGGGCACATGAGCGCGAGAGTGCTCCCAAGAGCTCTCACACAACTTCTCGCCTGCATGCATTATACGTTACAAACGCCACTCGAACGCTAAATATCTGATCAAAATGTCCGAGCTCGAAGAAGAGGTTTTACTCGATTTAGAATTCGAATTTGATGGGCACAGCTCCACAACTAGTGACAGTGGTACTGATAGTGACGATGATGATAATGGGGGTGTAGGAGAGATGGAAAAAAGAGAACAATTCGAAGAAGACGGCGTCGATGCTGGTGCAAGTCCAGTGATAGTATATCAGCGCGAGCTGGCTGACCGCCAGCTGCCGCTCAGCTCCCCCGGCCCCGCTCAACTGGCGATCGATCTGTCATGCACCTTAATTGTCACTGGGGTGACTGGGCGAGACATTTTCGAATTTGTCGGGATGTGTAGGGCTCTTTAGCAAATTTCACGGATAACAAAACAAAGACGATCAGATGTGAGGTTATATTTGGCGAAAATCAATTACAAATATGCACCATTCATAAATAGAACTGCAGCTGCAGGACATAAACATGCAAGGGAATCTCGCGATTCACTCATCATTATTGTATCCGTATATAATCAACAGCAATCACTATCACGCCAAGGGCAAGGCATGATGACCGAACAAATGCAAAACATCTCAGCAAATTACACAGAACGGAAGGGTATTTGGACAAATCGAATTGCACGATTCACCCCTCGTATTATATAACCTAAATTTGCTTAATATTATATGTAATTACATGATTTCTAGAGATTGTTATTCCACTTTCTGGTCAGGATATGAAGCATGCAAAGTCTGGATAATGTATACGTATAGGCCTATGCAAAACACCGCACGCGAGCTGTGCGAGAGGCGAGCTCGAGGCCTAGAATTGCGATCGTGCCCAACCAGTGGCGTCATAATCGGCCTACTGCGCGAACAAACTGTTCAAGCCAGGAATAGAAGTTTGAGGAGGTTCTTGGAAAAAGCTTCATACCGCGTTTCATTTATATTTACAAGACTTTAGAGCAGAATGTGTGTGTTCAAATTGGTCTACGCTATCCGGACATGCATAATTTGCCCATTTTTAGTGATTATGTGAAATTTCTTCGCCTAGCTTCTTTAACATAAGAAAAAGAGGATCATGGGGGACCAATGGTCACCGATTAGGCATTGTTTGTTATATAGAGGGCGCAAGCAGCTACAAGTAGTGCAGTGGGCCTTTAATATTTCCTTGGCTTCAGAGTAAGTTCAGCCAAAATACCAAGTTTTGTAACACTAAAACCTGTACCCTGCATGCCTTGTATTTGACACTGCAAAGTTCAAAGCACTTTTAAAAGAAAACTCTTCCTATCAAGTTTTTATACATACATACATGTACATGTAACTACATGTCCACCAGGGTACAGAAAGAGAAGGGTGAGAGATAGAGAGAGGAGGGAGAGGAGGGAGAGGAGGGAGAGGTGGGAAGAGAAAGAGAAAAAAGAAATAGAAAGAGAAAAAGAGAGAGAGAGAGATGTAACAAATACCTTGTTACAGGAAATTTAACTACTGGTCTACTGGGCTGTCAATAATCAACAATTCTATTATCGAGAGCTAGTTATCAAACAACTCTGAGTACCTGTAAATATGTACACAGGGAAGAAGAAATATGGAAATATTATAAAATGTTTGACTACTTTAATAAAAGGCGAACAGTCATGATCTCTCACTTCTGATATTAACAGACATATTACAAACATAAACAGATAGAAACTAGCCATTTAACTGGGGCATAAAAAACAATGACATTTCACAATGTAGGGGCATAAATCCTTGCATAAAATATACCGGTATGTACATGTATGTGTAGTTCTTCTGGTATGTACTAGTAATCCGATTTAGTCTTTTCATGGGGGAAAGATTACAAGCAAATAGCATACACGTCATTGCCTTTCCTGAAAGAAAAAAAATTAAGGTCATCTGCACAATCATCACAACAAAGTCATTTAGACCCAACCACTTGAAAAATATTTGTGTAGGAGTACAAAAATGATGACATTGTTGTATCATTTAAAGTTAGATCTGGCATTTCAATTACAGTAGTAGTAGATCATGCTGCATATTATTAAATTCACAGAAAAAGCACAACTCCCCCATGTATTTGCACATAGAATGTTTGTGTAGAACATTGGATATATGTGTACAGTAACACTGTATGTGATGAAACAAGAAGCTAAATTTTTGTCATTTTCATTACTGCTGCACTATTTAACAATTTAAAGAAAATAATGGATGAATTCACAAATAAAAAGATTGTTAGATAGATCACATGATGTTGTATCGGATTCTGCCCTTACCAAAACTCAATATTACCTTTAAAAGTCAAGAGTCCTGTTTAAAAACAATGGTGGTTCCCAACTTCCCCACAAGGATATAGCAATACCAAACACCAGCAGAAAAAAAACTCTAAAAATCCACAATAGCCACATCCTTCATTTTAAGCCCTATTAATGGTGCCAAAAAGATAAAAGATAGAAAACTACACAATGTAGATGTAAACAATAACATTATACTATAGGTTGATTACTTAGCCTTACTTCCTACCTACATGTAGCTTTTTCTAACCCTGTAACCAATCATTGGATCGGGGGCGGGTAGTTGGCGGATCAGGTGAAATCGGATAATAAACTTTGATCGCTGATCAATGAAAATGATCAGAAAAAACGGTAGATTTTTTTTTTTTAAATGCCTAAAATGTTCAAGTTTTTGGCCATCAAATACCAAATCAAAAACATGCATACGTACATGTACATGTAGCTGGGATTATTTTATCATTTGGAGTTGTTGTAGACCATGTTTGTTGATAATTCAGTGCCTTTTCATGACTTTCAAATTGATAATATTTAATAGTCTAAGATAAGATGCAAAACATGCGAGCCGCCATCTCGGATATATGTACATGTAGGCACACATTTGTTTTCCATTGTGATTTAACCGATACTTAAATGCCAATAATTTTTGCCGATACCGATCAAAGGTGCGAGGGTTTTGCTCCGATCTTCCGATCCGTTCAAAGCCCAAACTTACAGGTTTAGTTTTTCCACAACTGGAAGTTTATCAAACAACAAGAGCATTTTGGAGTGAGTTTCAAAAAGCCTTCAGAGCTTTGTATGAACAGAGTTTGCCAAACATGTACAGTAGTTAATACAGCAGTACAGAATTATACAGGCCAGTGTAGCCTGAATTGTGTTTGCTGACATAATTACAGTGATTAAGCCATAAATCTTGCATTGAGCCATTAGAGCACAATGTAAACCTAAATGTGAATGGGGTTTTATATATGTAGATAATACAGTGATTAAGCCATTACCAATGCACAATCGTCCCGACATCAAACCTAAATGTGAATGATGTATCATATCAGTAGTTAATACAGTGATTAAGCCATTACAAATGCACATGCATCCTGATGTTAATCTTCAAACTTTAGTATGAACAGGGTATTCCAAGTTAATGCAGTGATTATGCCCTGATCAATGCACAAGCATCCAGGCATGGAACATTTTACCCTTTACTTTTCTGTTGTTGTTGCAAACGACTTGAAAGTAAAATGCCTGTGTGAATATATTAGAGATTGCAGGTCAGACCCGCAGGACAATAATGCTTGTTTTGGTTGTGTGCTGTCAGAATACTAGGCTTCAAAATCATGCTGGTTATCCAAGTTAAATAGTCTGTGACCTATTACCTTCCATGAATTCTTATCTCAGGAAAGAGTTTGCCTACATGTAAATGTAATAAAAATCCATGAAGCGTACAAGTGTAGTTCTACAATATCAATGTCAAATTTTAGTGTGAGTGCATTACTGAACTGGCCAGACGCAAACACATCCTCTATCGTACATGTACAGTATGTGGGAAATTGTATTTGCATATTAAACATAATATAAAACATCCCGCCCCCCCCCCCCATCCCCACTCAGTGTTATTTAGGGTACGCGTATGCATGTTCCCTCCTTTTGAAAACACCCCCCTAAGTCCGGTGTGTAAAGTCAATATGGGGCAGATTTTTGTGTACTACGAGCCGGACTTTGGTGCGTGAAAAGTACCCCTTTACCGGAGATTTTTGGAACATGCATGCAGCCCCTCCGACCCCGGAGTGGGGGGGGGGGGGGGCCAGGGAAACATCCCATGTTTCTGAAAAATTATGTTTCTTTCAGTTGCTAAACTAAATTCTGAGGTAACAGCTTTAGAATGCAAGGAATGTACATTTATGACTCAGTGTGGATATCTTGTATTTTCATTCCCAAATGCATTAAAGTGTGAGTGTGGGGGGGGGGGGGGGGTGAATAACGTCATATACTTGTTATTAGATGTAAATGTTGAATTAGTCTTGACAAAGGAAGTCAAAACAAAACTGTTTAAAATGAATAAATAAAAGACACATCTGTAACATTGATATACTGTACATGTAGGAAGAAAGGGATATTCTAATTAGAAACTTGAGATTTTGGGGTTCATTTTAAAATCACATCCCAGATATATATGTCACTTGCAAGAAGCATACTCTACATAATAAACAATGCAGCCAGGTTATTCATTCAGGTACATGTGTACCCTTTTTTCCCATTACGTTGTAAATTACTCCATACCTTATTATTTGTGGGCCTAAATTACATTTGCATATAAACTGGTGTACCTGTACATGCACAGCATTTCTGGTATTGTTATGTGTGTCACTTACCCAATGGTTTCCACCAAAGCTTCCTTGATATAAACATAGCCTTTGGGAAAGATGCCCTGTTAAATAGAGAAAGACAAGACAGTTATGAAGGTTAGAAAATAGTAATCAAATTAAAAGATACATTGCATTGTCTCTCATACCCCCAACTTTTGTTATTTAGAAAACATAGCTTTAATTCTGATTACTTGGAAAAGAAAAGGCAAGACAGTATTTATAGTACTACATGTAGGACTGTAACTAACACATTTAATTGCTCTCAATATTTTAATGGATATGACCACTTAAAATGGCAGACACTGTACATGTAGGTCAATATGTAGGCTTATATATCAATACTAAGATGTCTCTTCCTATTTTGGAGTGGCAATCATTCCTTTTTGAAGTGGTTACCTCTTGGGTCAAAAGTGGGTGATTTTATTTTGAGCTTTGTTCCTCTTTCAGTAACACTTTAGAACATACCTGTACATCAATCTTAAATATCAGCTCCAAGTGAAAAATCCCCCCAACCATACACTTAAACTACACTTGTAATCTTCGCTTCATCTTTATATAATCAGCACTTGCTAAACACTTGCTAAACACTTGCTAAACACTAAACTGGTGTTAACTACATTATGTAATGATCATATTTATAAGTGGAGCTGTGTCATTGAAAATTAACTAAATTGCTTTACAAAATGTTGTCTGGTTTAACAGTCTGGTTAAAAGTAAAAAGTAGGGTCCTGTTTCATAAAACTTCTAATCAGTAACTAAAGCTAAATTTCTATGACAAATTTGCTATCAACCAATCTGATATCAGTTATCGTAACTTGTTATTGATAACATGTTTTATGAAACAGGGCCCATGTACATGTACATGTACAAATGCATACATGCTCTTTTCTCATCTTCTGAGCGTAAGACTTGTATAGAGACACTAGACAGTGACAGACTCTATCACACTTATTTAAAATTGAGTGGAAAAAACATACAAACAAAACAACACATCAAAAATAATATCGCTAGTGATATTCGTTTGTCTCGCAATGTGGTCAATAAGGAATCTAAAAGATCACGACGTTTCGTATGCTACTGCGATACTTCCTCAGGTGATAAAAACTATTACTACTACGGAGGGTAAAAGAAGCTATCAATATCCGTCTCAATCCTAATAATTTCAACAGAGACAACGGGATCGATATCCCCGAATTTTGGATGCGGACGATACGCCGCCATGACACTCGCCGTCCTGCCACCCAACAACGGTCGATTCCATTCAGCAGACGGCCCGAGCCAGCGGCCCGTTGATTGGTTGAGTACCGTATGCGTCGGCCAATAGGCCTGGTGCATCAGCCGAACCAGCGGCCGAACCAGCGGCCTTGGTGATTGGTCGATCACCGTGTGCGTCGACCAATAGGCATTGGGCGTTATTGTTCCAATTATCGATCGAATTATAGACCGCTCCGCCGGTCCTCCCGTAAAGTATAAAAGACCCTTGCTTACAATAGTTTTTATCACCTGACGAAGTATCGCAGTAGCATACGAAACGTCGTGATCTTTTAGATTCCTTATTGACCACATTGCGAGACAAACGAATATCACTAGCGATATTATTTTCGATACTATATCCGCAATGAGTAATATATTTAGCAAAACAACACATACTGAAAAATAAGGGAAAATGAGCTACAGTACCTTAAAACAAAACAAAACAGCAACAACAGCAAACAAACAAATAAAAGTAAACTAAAAGCACTATCAACAAGGAAATCTCTTTCTTTTTTTAAAGAGCTCCTGTAGAAAAAGGGAGAGCAATTTTTATCACCAGGGGAGGGGGAGAGTGGAGCGGGAAGGTGGAGTGGAGCAGGAGAGGGGGGAGCGAAGGGAGGTGGGGGAAAATGCACATGGAAATCGAATGAGTCCAAAAACATGACGTATTGTTTTCACCATTATAGTTTGGTCTAAAAGCTTAATATCATCAGCACATAACGACCTATTCAAGACCAACCCAGACAAGGGACAGATGGCGTTCGGTGAGGCTAATGGTTCTATTAATGAGGCGTAGGAGAAAGATTAATAGAAAGCCACTATGTTTTTCAATTACATTCCAAACAGCATACTGCCATCATATCAATATCATACTGAAAATGCTAGCATATTTTACTGTACAGTAAACCTAAATGTAATGTGCATTTGATGTCTTTGAATTAATTTCTACTTTTAATATTCAATCTTAACAATTTTTTTTTCATGTTCAGTTCATATTTTTAAAACAATTTTAGCCAAAAACTCTAAAAAGTTCAAAAGAACAAATGGATGCTATCTCTCAGCTCTTACTACTTTTGAACTTATCAAATGGAACCTCACCTTCTTGTTCATGTACATGTAGGTCATGCACCCCCAGTTGTTTGTTTGTTTTTAAACAAACCAGATACAAATGTGAATTGTTTCTTATAAATGTTTAACATTCAACTTGAACAAGGAGAAAACACTTCAAAGAAGCTTAGTTTTTGCTCTATCAATCAAACTTCCAGAAATCTGACCACAGTACTGTAAAATCAAAAACTATCACGAATTGTAGCCACCAATTTTCACGGCAACAACCTTTCACTTACATCACAAAAATTTGGTGTTGATTTCACTAATCTTAACCACTCACAAACATGTTATGTCAGCAAAAATTTAGTTTTACAGTGAAAGTTTTGAGAGCTTCTCAATTTCTTGGTCTTTTAATATAAAGAATAATGACTTATGAAAACAGTATTCTTCATGTTTGCGAACGACTTGGGTTCAACATTCCATTTCAGAGCTCAGTCTCACCTAATACATATACATGTATGCTGTGACAGAGCTAACCCTACGGCTCAGATTAGATGGAATGCTTGAGTTTAGATCAAGTCCGATCTTAAAATCTAGCTTTTTGTTAACAAACTGTAGCCTATTTGGCTGCCAAATCTCCAAATTCATAGGAATACATTTCCAAAGTCTGTGCTGATCAGAATGTAAACTCTATTTTCATGCCCTGCCTTTTGAGTAAGTTTTAGTTTGCTTAGAACTGGAAAAATGGGCAAGTGTGTTCGGATAGTTGCCTTCTGAAATGGCCTGAACACAAGACCCTATCACTATGGTGGCTATTTTCATAAAGTTCACAAGGTTGACCTACATGTAAGTTTGGCCTAAGTATAAATGGGGGCAAAGTTGATGGGGTGTGGGAACAAGGCATACTTCTGTTTGCTCCTCCATCATTTAGAGAGGAAAAGTCCATTTAAGGACAGATATTTTACATTCATTCTGTAATTTTATGACTGTTTGTCAACCAACAACTTCCAAAATATTGTAAGAGATTTTCACAACACATAGGCCTGCATTAAATTCATTTTTCTGAGTATGGTTAGAAAGGAAAGCTCTAAAAAAATTACATGTAATGTAAATAACAAAATTATTCATATCAGGGCTATAAATTTGATGTTTTTTATGATTTTAGTTTAAGAATGAAAGGTGGACTGGTTGAATCAGACCTTTGTTGAATGCTTTTACATGTAGTTATGTACAATTGTACATGTACTGTATGTTAGCTTTAATATGTCACATTCTCAAGAAACATAAATCTGAATAAATAAATTGTTCAATACTCAAAAATCCATGTGTACATGCATATTATAGAAAAGGGATTCTTTCAGGTATTTACATGTATACTTCTGTAGGCCCTATCATTCTTTGAAAACTTTCTTCTGTGTCAGAATTGTGCATAATTCAATCGTAAATTGATTGCAGAATTCAAATGTCTAATATATCTCCTACATGTACATGTACATCTGTTGAGCAAATGCTGCATGCACATTCATGTTCTGTAAGCACAATCAATAAGGTACTTCATTTTTGTACTTTCGGGGGCGGGGGGGGGCGCGGAGGGAGGGGGAGGGGGGGGGGGGGGATATTTCACTCTTCCTTCCCATAACCCTTTATAATGATGACTCCCCCCCCCCCCCCCCCCCCCCCCCCCCCCCCCCCCCCCCCCCCCCCCCGTCTGATGCTGCATCAAGTCTGAAAGAGAGCCTTTAACGACTCCCAAAACGATAATGACAGCCAAATTTGGTTCTCCTGCAGATGGTAACTATCTGTACATGTATAAACATTGGGTCCAAGTATGTTGAGAAGCTCCTTGATTGTCGAGCCTGTCAAGACCTCTGTTTGAAGACCATGTGGAAACCATTATAAACTAGACAACTGTCTGCACAAATGTGAAAATGATGTGTAGGTAGATTTGCAAATCTGTGATTTAATTCTCATCAAAGCATTCCACTTTGAGTTTTGTTTGGAAGTTGAGAGTGGTGCTTTCCTTGTCACCTCATTAAATGTGTGAATGCCTACATGGAGTCTCTAAAGGCTGAGACTATCTTTCCCAAATTAACTTTGTTGAAGCCAATATGACAATTTAACAAAAATTGTCTCGATTTTAAAGGTAAAGACCAGTATTGGCAACGCCCCAATTTCAAAAAATGAAATGGAAGCTCTCATTACCAATCATGTGAAAGAATATGTTTTGACTAATACATGATGATAAAAAATTTGACGGGAAACCGCCTACTAATTCATATATTTGGTAAATTTATTTCTCTCATGGGTCTGGTGAGAGAGATAGGGTAGTCCCATATACATCTTTCTGTGTATAGTGCTTGTAACTTTACGAAGAATGAGCCAAATTTCTTATCATTTTTGATGATTCCAGAACCTTGCAGATGCTAGATGCTAGATGATCGACCTTTTCTGATCGATTCCACAACGTTTCTTTCACAATGCAATCGCATGACCATTACTGGTCTTTACCTTTAATACATGTATTCCTCTTTCGCATCTTTCAGTATTAAATATTGTAGACCAAAGAAATATGGTCAGCAAATTTTGAAATATTGGCAATTTTATTCTGAGGTTAAATTACTTTCAACCGACTTCCTACATAAAATGCATAAAATTAAGAGTAGAGAAAAACGGGATTACGAAGATTCTTACCTTCAACTGTCTGTTCCTTGTATTACTTCCTCTGTACCATCCTGTTCAAGAAAATGTAGGAATAAAATATGTAAAACCAAAATTATATTGAAATTAGCCATCTGTCGTTCTCACTCCCCCACTTTCTCTCTCTCTCTTTCTTTCTTTCTCTCTCTCTCTCTCTCTCTTTCTCTCTCTCCCTCTTCCTCCCTTCACATGTACTTTCTACAGGATCTACATAAATCACATCTAAATTCTAAATACATTTTCAAACATTAGTAAATTAAATACAATAATGTACAAAACAGCCGTTTTCCAAATACAAGTAAACAGGAAGAGGATAATTCTTGCTACAAGAAGGTACAGAGATCGCTGATGTTTTGAATTAATTGATAATGAAGAGAGAAACACAACTTTCTTTCCCACATCCTTCCCTGTTGTATGGAAGAGTATTGAGTTTTCATGCATCGGAAATGAGAATTTATTATGAAAATAGTTTCCTCTTTGGCACACTGCATTCTTATTGTCTCGACTCAGATACATTAGCTAGAATAGCTTCTCCACTTTAATACAGTACATTGAAATCTTACAAATTATCTATTTATTTTGTTTGTTTTTTTTTTAACTTTGTTATGATGTATACTCTACAGGGGTGATAGTGAGCACTAAAAAAAATAGGTATTTTGTTTTCCCCTCAACCACGCCCCCTTGAGTAAAAAAAAAAGATACGCTGGGAAAAAATGGCATCTAACAACATTCCCCCCTTTTGAGTAAGAAATTGGGAAAAAATTGGGAAGAATAGAGAAAATAAGAGGAAAATTGGGAAGAATAGAGAAAATAAGAGGGAAATCGGGAAAATCAGGATAAAATAGGAAGAAAAAAAAAATGGTAAAAAAAAAATATTTAAAAAAAATCTGGATTTTTTTTTTTTTTTTAATCAGGAAGAAGAAAAAAAATCGGGACAAAATCGGGAAACAGATTTAAATCGGGTTTTTATCAGGCCTGACTCTAGGCTTGGACACCTTTCAGCATCCTTTTCAAGAACTTTAATTAAGAAAAAATTGGGGGGGGGGTCGTTAAAAAATGACTGGTTGAAAAGCAAAGTTGGGAATCACTGTGGAAAGAAGAGGATATCAACACTGTATTTGTTCATACCCTGTGAACAAATGTTGCATACAGTATATACCTTTTCTATGTAAATGATCATGATATACATGTATACATATTGCCTTCATCTCCAAAATTTGTTATAAAAAAATATCTTGCAATAACACAAAATTAATTAATTCAATTTTTATTCAATCCATTCAATTAAATCAACTGTCTAGAGTTGGAGTACAGTCTACTTCAAGTAGACTTACTGTGGTTCATACATCTCTTCATTTTGCCACATTACTTTGAAATCTGTAATTATTCTTTAAATGATAACTAAATATATGAAAATAATAGTTTTCTTTCTCACCTGCACTTTCTTCAACAATCTGCACTGTATCACCAACACTCAATAATAGCTCTTGGGGGCCAGATCCAAGAAAATTGTAGATGGCTGCAAAATAAAAATAATAAAATAAGAACACTACATCTCAGAGAATATATACTACATACAGTACATATAGTTCACCATTAATGGTATTAAAGTAGATATACATTGATTTTAAAAACTAACTTTATTTTCATTATTGCAAAGTTGAAACTTTGATTCGACAAGGATATCAAAATTCAATGCTTGGAAACATTTGAAGTAATGATTATTATAAATTACAAAACGCTTAAATACAGCCCTGGCATAGCACCTGAAGAGCTCTCCGAACGCTGCTGAGATGTGTGAGATCACAGTATGGACATGATTTGCACAAGCAGACGATGTCCCATGACATCTCACACATTTTTAGTGCCTGTTTTTTCATCTTCTCTTGAGTTCTTTCTCTTTCTTCACTACCGTCAGGCTAAATGTATAATCTATTGCCTCACTCTAAACCCTGCGCATGGTTTTATTTTGATGACAAATGCAGCGATAAAAAAATAAAGGAATCTGTCGCTTGTAAACAAAATAAGACGCCATTGTATATTCAGCTGGACACACCGCGGTATGTTCGGCGGTTCAAGAGGGAACAAATGCCGTCCTCGATATCATTCCGGGGAATTTTACTTTGAAAGTCTGGTTTCTTTGATTGTTAATTAACTCCTATCCTGTGTATTTACAAGCAAAAGATTTTGGTTATCAGAATCGGGTCATATCCCATTTTGAATGGTTTGACATGCCATTACATTTATATACACTAAACTCATTATAATTTCACAAATAATAGCTTTGCAATTATGTTCATTCTTTATGGGATGTCGTCTGCTTGGGCAGCATTGGTCCATATAGTGACGTCATTAAAACATTGTTATTTTTCCGGCGAATCTCTTGTATATCCCAGCTGCTATGGAGGTGGTTGTATTTGTATTTTTATAAATCACCCGATATGTAGTTGACCTCAAACTTGTACGATGGCCATCTGTTAGCTTACCAGTTTCCAGTGAAACATTAGTTGACATATTTGTGATTTTCTTTGAATTTCACCTTTAATATTATCTGAGGTAAGCCTGATGTAGCAACAAGAGGTATGGCTTGAATTTCAAATTCAATCTCAAAACAGTTTTTAATTTTGGTATGTTCTATGCATTTACCAACTTGAAAATTAACAAAATGCCAGAGGGATAAAAGTAGATTGTTTTATAAAAAGATGCTCTCAAAACTCATAATTTCAAAATTGCTTTCCAATAGATCCATTTATTTCTAACTTACATGTACATGTATCTATTGTGTACTTTCATGTTCCTACTTTTATTTTTCGCCTTGAGCACATTACTCAAATGGAGTTGGCACATTACTCTATAATGATATTATTATTAATTTATTATCAAATGTGAAGTACATTATACTGTACTACATGTAGTACTTTGAAGAGTACCTGGTATATCAAATTCATGAAACTTTTCCTTGCATACATGTACATGTGGGTGTTTCCATTTACTGTACCACTTCTTTCTGACCTACCTGACACACTTAATCTGACACACTTTTTTCCTATTCATTTTCTACATACATGTAGAGGCATTTTCAAGAGCCATGATCTGTGATTGGCTTTTTTGCTAGTAAATATTCATGATTATGCAAATTATTAAGATCGCGCGCACAGTTCATATTCTTTGTTTTGGTCTTGCGAAAAATACGATCAACTTTTCAAAAAGTTCCTGAAAGTGACACTTTGAGCGAGAAAATGTTATAATGAATCAGCTTTGTAATTTCTGAGGTATGCATGTTGATTTTATGAAACGGACGTATATTTCTTCTCAGGACCATGTTTTGAGGGGGTAACGGTTTATTTTTCGCCCAATGAAGGTGATCGCAGCCATTATGTTACTGCACGACTGCTAGCCACGGCTGTGGGGCCGCAGCCGCCCCGCCGGCCAGCTGATCGACCTGCTGGGGCCTAATCATGCAACATGACTTTGTCTACATAGGACTTGTTTGTAGCATCAGAATTAGAAGTTCAGACGTTGGTCTAGGCCTACATTACCATGTGCAGAAACACTGTACAACTTTTACTAATGTAGGCCTAGACCTACGGCTGAACTTTTAATTCTGATGCTACAAACAAGTCTAGCTATGCAGACACATGTTGCATGATTAGGCCCGATCAGCTGACCGGCGGGCGGCTGCGGGCCCACAGCCGTGGCTAGCAGTCGTGTAGTAACATAATGGCTGCGATCACCTTCATTGGGCGAAAAATCAACCCCGTTACCCCCTCAAAACATGGTCCTGAGAACAAATATACAATGTACGTCCGTTTCATAACATTTAAATATTACCAAATCAACATGCATACCTCAGAAATTACAAAGCTGACTCATTATAACATTTTCTCGCTCAAAGTGTCACTTTCAGGAACTTGTTGAAAAGTTGATCGTATTTTTCGCAAGACCAAAACAAAGGATATGAACTGTGCGTGCAATCGTAATAATTTGCATATCATGAATATTTACTAGCAAAAAAGCCAATCACAGATCATGGCTCTTGAAAATACCTCTGTGTAGAAAATGAATAGGAAAAAAGTGTGTCAGATTAAAGTGTGTCAGGTACTGTAGGTCAGAAAGAAGTGGTACAGTAAATGGAAACACCCTGTACATGTACATGTAACACGTACATGTACATAAAATGACCTTAGAAACTATGCTCCATATCAGCTGATTACGCGCAGTCATTTAGGACTTTTCCATAAATAGTCACAAAGAGGTCCACACAAGTTACATAACACATTAGAGTAACCATTCCAGGCATCTACCCTGGAAAAGATAAGATTGTCTTGTCTGTACTGACATTCTGAACTATCTGTATCTTATGACAACAGTAGCCATACTATACAAACTTTGACAGGTATAGATGTACAGTATGTACATGTAAATGGGGGTACCAGGACTTTTAGCAGTTTTACTTTACAAACACAGTTGCCTATTGATGCCTACATGTACATGTACATGTACACAGTGTACATATACATGTAGGTCTACATTCAAAACATGTACATGTCCAATGTAAATGTACAAGATAGAAGAAGAAAAAACACTTAAGAATTAACGATCATCTGAAGTATCAGTTCCTTACATGTACCTACATGCTACATGTACATAGCCTACTGTGTACAACATAATATCAGTGCGTTAATGCGTTTATCTTCATCAGCACTTACACTGGAAGAAGAATAAAGGACATACTGTAGTATCATTATGTAGGGCCAACACTATTGATAAGCCTTTAGAAAGAAGTGTCTTGTCTATCAATCATCCTATACAATGTAGATAGAGACAGAGTGATCTGGTGAGTAAACTATAAAGGGTGAAAGCAATCACAAGATTGAATGGCACTTTGTCTTTTCATGACTCATTCTGAAACACACACAAAAATCATCAAGGTTCATGTACATGAACTACACATGTATAGGCCTAGCTATGGGTCATCTGAAATGGCCGCTCAGCTAACCATGTGCACATGTGTACATGTAGATGTATATTTCTATGTGAGAACGATGGCCCTGGACATGGTCCCAAAATGGACAAGAATGCATTTAAAGTATTCATATGTACATGTACAATATAGCCCACAAGTTAATTACAAAAGCAATTTATAACCTGTGAGTAGAGGTCGATACATGCAGAATGTATTTCAAACAAAGATCCTTTTTTCACCATTCATGAAACATTTTTTTAACCACTATCAATAAATAGGCAGTGTGGCTTCACCATAAATACCGTTATTCACATTTACACAGATTGGCTGCATGACAATTGCTACATGTACATGTACAATATACCAAAAATAGGTAAAGGGCTATTAAAACGGTTTGCTCTAAAAAAAAACTAATTGTTGATACAACACAGAATGTACATACTGTACATGTACATGAAAATGAAGGCCAAGTGAATTCAAAATCTTCATGACTATACATGTACATACTGTACTTGTATAGATAAGTGTAACATGAGACATTGCATGTCAAGAGATTCATCTGAACTTCACAAGTTTGATACCATCATCACAGTATTCTATTTCAATGCGTGCATGCATGTACATGAACATGTACATTCAAACAACCCACATCACATACTGGCTTGTGTAATTTATACAATTGCACATACCATCCATAGCATGCACGTATTGTATTATCACCTCAAAACAAGAGGGTGTTAGCTCATCACACTTCTATAGTTTTAACACTCCTCTAGGCTCTACACTAGCTTGCAGGCAAAACCCTTTATTTCGAGCAATACTGTAGCTGTAATGAGCAACAGAGGGTCTGAATGATGAGACTATAATCTATCCAATCTGGATAATTTACTAAATATACAGTATGAATTAGTAAGTGGTTTCCCAACAAAATTTGTATCATCACGTATCAGTCAAAACGTATTCTTTAACATGATTGGTAATAAGAGCTTCCATTTCATTTTTTGAGAGGGGGGGAGGGGGGCGTTTCCAAAACTGTCTTTACCTTTAAATAAATGATTTGTTTTTGTTTGTATTTTTGAAAATTGAAAATCAAAGGGCAACTCCTATCCAAGGATGAACACTCTCAAGCATATATTGATCTTTGCATGTTTTTCTTATTACCGTAAACCTCTGTGTATAAGGCGCACCCTATTTTGTTGTTGTTGTTGTTGTTGCCGAAACGGAAACACACGCGAGAAAGGACTTTCATTTAACATCGAGGTGCAGTTGAAGGCACCGATTTGTGCTTGTGAATTTGTCACAAATAAAAGTAACAATGTCGTTTTTAGAAGAATGTGTAAGATCATTAATGTAAATTAAAAACAGTAGAATGCCTAGGATAAAACCCTGTGGTACGCCAAAGCAAAATTGGAGGAATTATTATTATTAACTACATATTGAGATCTATTAGAAAGAATACTTTCAAACCAAGATGACAGACAAATTTGAGTGTTGTTCTAGTTTCCGAGTGGTTTTTTGTAGTATAAGACGCACCCCCGACTTTCAATTTTTTTGGGCGGCAAAAAAGTGTGCCTTATACACAGAGATTTACTTACATTTTTATAATGCATTTGATATCAAACCCTTTTCTGATCTGTTTCTCTTATTTGTTTGTGGTCTACATCAGTCCATATATATTCAGGGGTTGAAGTTCCCCTTTAATCCAGTGTCAGTATATGCAGTTTGGTATAAAATATCCTGCAATTATTTAGGTATGCATTTTCCTCCACGTTTCATTGACTTCCTCTGCAGTTTAGCACACACCAGACCAGACAGGGAAAGGTCCAAGCAGGAAAAAAGTGCTTCCTGCTCTCAAAAACCACATTGCACCAAATTATATTACATTATAAAGCCTGTAAATATTCTACAATGTACATGTAGTATGTACATTATGTATTTATTGTATTCCTATTTACAAATCCAAACAAATTCTAGGAATCTTCAATGTACAATGAATCAATCCTCTACTAAATCTTGATGCAAGGGCAAATTACGTTGGACAGCATTTGTATTGGGACGAAAAAGCCTTGCAAAATCTCAAGATAATCTACATGTAGGCTATACATAGTGTAAATGGACTGCATGTAACACAGAGAATACAGTTTAAAAGATTCCTCATTCAGGAAATCCTTAGTTTTCAAAATATATGTTTCTGAATAAACTCTTCCAGGAATTTTTCCTTGGGATTTTGTGAGGCATTAAATAAAATTATTTACATGTACATGTAGCAAACTAGCAATGAATTAATAAAGGAAAGACTCTTTCATGTTTAAAATAAGCCACAACATGTAAAACACTCAAAAAAGAAGATTTTTCTCGATGAAGTATAAAGAAAGAGCTCCAAACCACCAATGAATTTCCCAACATGCAAATTCATTTGGAGTTCAACACATTATGTATCTTTAATCTATTTCTTCTTCTTGTTTAAATCACACACTTGCGCATGATGTCTATAAACCTGTCCTTGCAAATTGCTTACATGTACAAGGAGCCACGAGCATCACCTACAGATTGTATAAAGATTATCAACTAAGAGATTTGTGTAGCCATGGCAACAGAAGGTAAACAAAAACAGTACCAACAACAGCAAAAGTAACCTGAGAACCATGTATTTGATAGGTTGCTATTAATAACTTGGCACAAGATGACTAGTACAGGTGTATGACCACCCAAATTGTTTAGGTACAAGAAGATTTAATTTAAAGGGACATTTCTAGTACAGCATTCTCTTTAAAAATGTCAATAAAATTCCAGATTGTTGAGCCCCCCCCCCCCCCCTCCCCACACAAAATAAAAATATATATTTTTTTATATCACTAAATTTACACATCAAGTTTGCTTCTAATGCACATACATGTACATGTGGATCTATTGTGTACAACGTAAAACATATTGTGTTTGCCTCCTCATGCCTCAAGAGACTTCATGAATGCATGAACAAAATAACTTTGGGTTAGGCCTAAATTATTACATCATAAACATGTTGAATTAGTTTTGGTTACAATTTGGGGGGGCCCCAGGCACCAGGTGGGAATGAGGGCTGAGGCAAGGGAAGATACGTAAATTGTACACATGGAATTCACTGTAACGATTTACATGAATATCTTACTAGCATGTACATGTAAGAGCTCTAATAGTATAACATGAAACAGAAAAACTCACTTCTTGGAAATTGCTTCTATGAACAATATCATGTATTCATCACACGGTTACTGTATAGCCATGAGTTTTCACAAAAATAATAATTCCATTTAATTACTGCCAATTAGTACGGCAGGTGTGGGTTTTCCTTTAAAGATCGAGACTGGTAATTCCCCCTCCCAACCAAGACTATTCTACTGTGGCTAGGCCTGCCTGTCCACACTCAGGCGGATATTCCCCATTTGTCACACCTACTGAACTGAGTTATAGACTAATGAATGGTTCCTGTTCTTAATTCCATGAGTGCTGTAGAAGCACTAAGTAGCCATAGGCGCGTCTTCATCATCTCGAGATTGCCAAATATCCAGCTATTTGAACTATCCCAATCGCAAACTGTTCAGCTAATTTGCGTCTTTATCAGACCGAAGTAGCAATTAGCGGGATATTTGGTCAGGATTGTCATCCCGAGATATCTTGGGATAGTTTGCAAAATATCCCACTATTTGGCAAAATATCCAGCTATTTGTCCCGTGCGTCTTCACTAGACCGAAGATTCGCAATACGCGCTAAAGCTGAGCAAAATATCTCAAGCTAATTTCTCAAGGTCGAGTTCCCATCGAGTTTCAAGTTTTGAGGTTGAATCTCGAGATAGTGAAGACGCGATGTGTTACTTCGGGATTATTTCCCAAATCAGAAATAGCAGGCTATTTGGCAATCTCGAGATGATGAAGACGCGCCTCATGAAAGACATGCCCCAGGCTTGCCAGGTGGGATGTTTATGAACCTGAGGGATTCCAAGTTTTCAACCCCTCACAGACTATCCCATTTTATGAAAAGTATCCTTCCATACCATGTGACATTTCAAAATCATACACAACAAATAACTTCAATGCCATTTCGTTCAAATCACTGAAAATGAAACAGTAATACTGTTTGTCAGAAAGGCATTTAAAGGGAACATACACTGTAGCCTACAACCTGAAAATAAGACTTCGTGTGTATAGAATATGTACATTTAGTATACATGTACAGTACATTGTAAAAAAATAAGCACCCACCCCCCCCCCCCAACAAAAATAATAATAATAATACATAATAATAATAATTTTTGTTAAATATATAATTTGGAAAATGTATTGAAACTTCTCATTATAAATATTACAACAGAAGGAACATCTTGTCCAGTATAGCCTCGACTACGGTACAAATGAATGAAAAACCTTCACAGCAAATATTTGTTGTGTGATTTGATTAGTATTTAGTCCCCATAAAAAAAATATGGTGCATTTCCCACTAAGTACATCTACATGTACTGTAGGCCTACATGTCATGTACATTATGTCATATCAAATTAAATGTTAATTGTTAATGTTTTGGGGGTTTGTGCAATATCAGTTGATGAAGAATTTTTTTGGGGGGAAAATTTTTAAAATACATGTAAATGTACATCATCTGCTTATTTGAAGAATAAATGAAAAAAGGATGGGCCAGTTTCTGTCAAAATATGAAAACCCTACAAACATCTAGTGATCTACAGTACGTCTGAATGAGTGAATGAGTGAATATGGAATAAATAAACCGTAAACAAAAGACAGAAACAGTATGATCACATTTACTTATTATGGCTTTTTGCTTGTAAATACTACCTTTTGTTACTGAATTGGTAATGCATAGAATCTAGAACACCTGAAGATTTTAACAGAAAAATAAGAGTATTTATTTTAGAAGTTTTTAGATCTAGACCTAGATCTAGTCTACTAAAATAGGCATCAAATATACAACATATATTTTGTTAAAAAACCCTTGAGCTCTGAAATCTTTACACAATGCACACTTGCGATTTCAAGTTACTTAAACTTAAAGCCAAGGTAAAGACTCTTCAGCAGTGAAGGAGGCAGATTATTTTGAAGAAGAAGAAGAAGAAGAAGACCAGTTTTGGAAATGCCCCCTCTCAAAAACTGAAATGGAAGCTCTTATTATTACCAATCATGTGAAAGAATATGTTTTGACTAATACTAGATCTATGTGATGATACAAATTCTGCCAGGAAACCACCTACTAATTGATATATTTGGTAAATGATCATATCTATCTGGACTGGATAGATATCGCGTACATGTAGGTACAGTGCTTGTAACTTTGTCTTTACCAAGACAGAGCCCGCTTCTGAAAACGATTCAAACAGAACTCAGAAGAGAGGGTTGGGTCACATTTTTTTTCGCAATGTAGATTCTAAAGTCAATAAAGTTACAGACATAAAATGACAAGATTGAGGGTAAAAATCATACGCATTGATATTATCCATTTTTTTTTAAAGAGTTATAGTCTAGATCTACACCACTTCAGCAAATTTCTACTTCGCTCATCCGGCCATCCACCGATGAAGGCCGACAAGGGCAGCGCCAGAGCCATGCGAGAGGCCAGGCCCGCTCTGCTGCTCCGAGGAACAATGACCCTGCCTTGTTCGCTGAAATACCGACTCCACTGCAGACCGAGTCCAGGCTAAAAAAAAATAAGCTGTCAAATTGTTAAAACGTACGGAATATGGACACTATACTCACCAACAGCATATTTTGCCTCCTTTGTTGGAACCCAACCCGTCATTGTGTCATGCATATATTCCAATATTCAAGCAAATGGGAGAAAAATTGCTTCCAAACACACTTTTCTCGGCGCCGGTAGACACTCTGCTGACTTTACCCAGCCTCTCTCGGTGTCGCCATGTTTGATGAGTGGATGTGTGTCATGTGATAGGAATTTGTCCAATCACTCATGCGGAATCCCGCACATAAATGAAGGGACGATCCCCAAATCCCCGAGATGCATCGAGCTTGCGTTCCTGCGCTAAAAGTAATCGGATGATGAGGGAGGGAGTCATCATGATGACGGTGATGATGATGGTGATGATGATGATGATGATGATGACGATTAAGACCCCATCATCATATAAATAGCAACAACAAAAAGGAGAGTGGGAGGGGGATGGGGCTTAAAGATAGACAGAAAGCCAAAGAGAAAGAAAGAAAAAGAATTTAGAGAGAAAAAGTATTTTCATACAGGATGCACTTGGTCAATAATTTTGAAGGAGGGGAGGGGGCCAACTCCGGGGGATAAATCACTCATTATAATGTATGTAATGTAGGCCCTACTCTCTTAAAAAAAAAGAGTGAATTTTCACTCTATTTTCACTCTATTTTCACTCTCCAGAGGAGTGACGTCCGTGATTTTGAAAATTCACTCTTTTTTTTTAAGAGAGTACACCAAGTTAGTATTTTGTTTTTGTTTCTGTTTTTGTCTTTATTTAGTTTTGTTTTGTATTGTTCTGTTCTGTTTTGATTTTTTTTTCTTCTTGTTTTCAAGAAGTCCATTGTTATTGCTCTCAATATACTTACAGTCACAACACTGGCATTACATATGAGATACTAATCACATTCCCACATAGTGCCCATGGTGGTGTTTTCCTTTATTTATCATGAGGCCCTATATCACTGTTCTGCCTAAAATGTTGCGAGGAAAGATATACC